>SJYT01054812.1:0-60477 GCA_006410635.1 Cephalophus harveyi | reverse complement strand
GTGTTGACCATCTGGTGATGTCCATGTGTAGAGTCTTCTCTTGTGTTGTTGGAAGAGGGTGTTTGCTATGACCAGTGTGTTCTCTTGGCAAAACTCTATTAGCCTTTGCCCTGCTTCATTCCGTATTCCAAGGCCAAATTTGCCTATTACACCAGGTGTTTCTTAACTTCCTACTTTTGCATTCTAGCCCCCTATAATGAAAAGGACATCTTTTTCGGATGTTAGTTCTAAAAGGTCTTGGAGGTCTTCATAGAACAGTTCAGCTTCAGCTTCTTCAGTGTTACTGGTTGGAGCATAGACTTGGATTACTGTAATATTGAATGGTTTGCCTTGGAAATGAACAGAGATCATTCTGTCATTTTTGAGATTGCATCCAAGTGCTGCATTTTGGACTCTTTTGTTGGCCATGATGGCTACTCCATTTCTTCTAAGGGATTCCTGCCTGCAGTAGTAGATATAATGGTCATCTGAGTTAAATTCACCCATTCTAGTCCGTTTTAGTTTGCTGATTACTAGAATGTTGACGCACACTCTTGCCTTTCGGACTCTTTTGTTGACCATGATGGCTACTCCATTTCTTCTAAGGGATTCCTGCCTGCAGTAGTAGATATAATGGTCATCTGAGTTAAATTCACCCATTCTAGTCCGTTTTAGTTTGCTGATTACTAGAATGTTGACGCACACTCTTGCCATCTCCTGTTTGACTACTTCCAATTTGCCTTGATTCATGGACCTAACATTCCAGGTTCCTATGCAGTATCGCTCTTACAGCATCGGACCTTGCTTCTATCACCAGTCACATCCACAACCGGGTATTTTTTTTGCTTTGACTCCATCCCTTCATTCTTTTTGGAGTTATTTCTCCACTGATCTCCAGTAGCATATTGGGCACCTACCGACCTGGGGAGTTCCTCTTTCAGTATCCTATCATTTTGCCTTTTCATACTGTTCATGCGGTTCTCAAGGCAAGAATACTGAAGTGGCTTGCCATTCCCTTCTCCAGTGGACCACATTCTGTCAGACCTCTCCACCATGACCTGTCCATCTTGGGTGGCCCCACATGGCATGGCATAGTTTCATTGAGTCCTAATGACCTGGGGAGTTCCTCTTTTGATATCCTATCATTTTGCCTTTTCATACTGTTCATGGGGTTCTCAAGGCAAGAATACTGAAGTGGCTTGCCATTCCCTTCTCCAGTGGACCACATTCTGTCAGACCTCTCCACCATGACCTGTCCATCTTGGGTGGCCCCACATGGCATGGCATAGTTTCATTGAGTTAGATGAGGCTGTGGTACATGTGATTAGATTGACTAGTTTTCTGTGATTATGGTTTGTGTGTCTGCCTTCTGATGCCTCTTGCAACACCTACCGTCTTACTTGGGTTTCTCTTACCTTGGACAAGGGGTATCTCCTCATAGCCACCCCTCTTTACCTTGAACATGGAGGAAAAGATTATCATACTTAAATCATATATTCAGGATATTTAATCATGTCAAATAATAAATATTAAAGTTTTCAGTCTCTCTGAGGCTTTATCTACATACAGTTGAATCCTAACCCTAGTGTGGATCCCTTAAAATCTACCTCCACAGTAGTTTCTAAACTAAAAATTTTATCCCCAAACCTAGTGAGATTCAAAGCAGCTTTGTTCACGTTAGTGGTTCTTCATTCATGTCTTTCAAATTAGCAGCTCTCTTGAGGAGACATGTGGAGATAAATTTTGCACTCACTTCTCTGTCCCTCCCTTCTATATTGTGTCTTGGCTCCTCAAGTTCATCTACCTTGGTAGTTCAAACTCCAGTGTTTTAGAACTAACATTAAATTAATCCAGTGTTTCTAGTTGTTCTCAGATAGATGGTTGTGCTGCTATAACTATTAATACATTTTAAAATATGAATGAATTAATGAAATACTTCAAAACATAGAAGGTAATATAAAAAATATTGTAAAATTTAATATGAAAAATTTGGAGAACAGAAAGCCTAGGGTGAGAATTTGTTTCAGAGGAATCAATAAAACCCATGATAGAGGGAAAACAGCTTAACATGGGAAATTCATAAAGGAAAAAATGATTTTTGCTGTACTGAAGAAAGAGCTAACTCAAAGCTTAGACATTTTCATTATGTTTCAGGATGGGATGAGACAAGGCATATCTTGTCCTATATGGAACAGAATTTCTGAAGTCAAAGGCTATAAAGAAAAAGCTTCCAATCTTCCAAGTGGAAGGAACTTACTAGCCATCAAAGAATACAAATTAAAACTACAAAGAGATGCCACATTCTTTGATCATAAACATTAAGATAATTGAAAAGTGATTTTTTTTCCTCTGCAAAGTATTGATCTTTAAGATTGCAATCCCTACAACTTGAAAATTAAGAAACATCCCCTTTAAGATTCCTTGGATCACAAAGAAAAGATTTTTTTTAAAAAGACTATAAAACAATATGGAAAGCAATGAAAAGGAGAATATATTATATCAGAATCTATGAAGCACAGTAATAACTGCATTCAGAGGAAAAGGAATTGCTTTAAATGCCTTCCTTATTAGAGGAAAAAGAGATGAAACATTAAGAAGTTTGTTATCAACCCCCACCATAACTTAAGTGAGGTTCAAAACATTAAATAGCATTTTTACACAATTATTTAAATAACCTGCATGAATCTATACAACAGTTACAGTCCAGCCATAAAATCTAGGTTTCTCATCGTTCTGTTTATGATTTGTCCCTACTCAGTAGTGATTATCTCCGCTCAGTTCAGTTCAGTCGCTCAGTCGTATCCGACTCTTTGCGACCCCAGGAACCGCAGCACTCCAGGCCATAAATATCAATGCGGAGAAATTTTGACTGTGTTGCAGGACAGGAGCAGCAATTTGAGAGATATTACAGTTAGTTGGCTTCATTTCTGGAGTGATACAGGGGAAATATGCTAAGAAATTACTATGATGTGTGTGTGTGTGTGTGTGTGTGTGTTCAGTGATGTCTGACTCTTTGTGACGCCATGGACTATAGCCCACCAGGCTCCTCTGTCCATGGAATTTTCTAAGCAAGAATACGGAGCAGGTTGCCATTTCCTACTCCTGAAGATCTTCCCAACACAGGGATCGAACCTGCCTCTCTTGCATCTCCTGCATTAGCAGGCGGATTCTTCACCACTGTGCCACCTGGAATACAACTAACTCAGGAAGGAAAAATAAAGGTAGTGGTGGGGGCATGGTAGTGGGACCATTTCCGAGATTTAAGTTAGAGTAAACTTTAACACTCTTTAAAAGTTATAAGGGCATTGGTTTAATTAATCACACTCCATCCGTCAGTTCAGTCGCTCAGTCGTGTCCGACTCTTTGCGACCCCGTGGACTGTAACCTACTAGGTTTCTCTGTCCGTGGGATTCTCCAGGCAAGAATACTGGAGTGGATTGCCATTTCCTTCTCCAGGGGATCTTCCCGACCCAGGGATCGAACCCGGGTCTCCCGCATTGGAGGCAGATGCTTTAACCTCTGAGCCACCGGGGAAGCCCATTAATCACACTAGTTTTCATATATTCCAATTTTTAAGTGTAAATGATGGTTTATGTATTATATCATACATATACTTTATACTTTGTTTCATTGGGTTGTCTTTAATATTTCACTTTTCTTTTAATCACTGCTCTCTATGTATCCGCAGGGCCAGAATCTTTCAAGAGCCAGCCTATAACCAGGTCTCCATCACACATTATTAATGAAAGGGTCAACTCTAACAGAAAAACATTTCTTATTGGCAATTGAAGAGAAACTGGATTTTCAGACCACCAGTTGTGTGGAAAAAGATTTAAATGCATCACGATATTTTATTTCTGGGTACATCTGACAGTTTCTGATCAGTTGAAAATGTGTCTTTTCTTGAAAAGTTCTCTAAAAGTAACTAGAAAATTTTTTGGTTAGTTCTTTTTATTTAACTTAGATTTGCATTGCAAAGACAAATATTAAGTATATTTACCAACTTCAGTAAAGTCAGTTCATAGACTCTTCAAAGTAGAATTCATCCTCACTTGCTAGGTTTATACCTATGGCTCCAGGCTGACTCCATTGTATTTGGGTCTGTCTCCATTGTTATATGAGCGACTTCTCTTTCACTTTTCACTTTCATGCATTGGAGAAGGAAATGGCAACCCACTCCAGTATTCTTGCCTGGAGAATCCCAGGGATAGAGGAGCCTGGTGGGCTGCCATCTATGGGGTTGCACAGAGTCGGACACAACTGAAGCAACTTAGCAGCAGCAGCCATAGTTATATTAGATATAAATGTTTGATTGGGTTGGGGTATGGGTAGTCTGGAGTAGTGTGGGCGGGATTCTGAACTATCCTGGGCTTTTAGAAGTTCTTTTCTCCTATTCAGTTTTTTAAAGATCAGTGTGTGAATCACTTCAATGCCTGTCACAGTTTAGCTTTGCATTTTACAATGCCTATGTGAGCTCCAGGAGGGAGCATGTTTATTGGGCATGCCATTCAGTTTAACTTCTACTAGAGCAAATGATTACAGAGGAAAAAAACTGGAAAATAAGTCCCTGATGTAAAACTGGTCACGGGGCCAAAACAGTAGTGCCAATTATGATTTCAGTGCCTTACCCCTGTTACTTTGCCAGCAGCATTTTCAAAAATATATAATTTATTGTTGGCTTGGGCAGGCATATTAAATAATACTTTTTCTTAAGCAGCCAGTTGTCTTTGTATTTAAAGTTAATATTGAAAATAATATAGCAAATTCACTTTTGCTAATTTTATGTGTTTTGTTCTCAAATAAAGAGTGTTAATGGCAATAAGTTAGGCAAAGAGGTGCCTGGCAGGTTGACTCAGCATGGGTGTGGCCCTGGGGTATACACAGCACTTTCTATGATTTTCTAGTTAATGTTCCTTTCCTGATTACATGGATTGAACACAGCAAGCCAATCATTCAAACAATAGAGGCTTATTACACTCTTCTTATGGTGAAGTTTGGGACCCAGGTCTCAGGAAAGCCTGGAAATGAAGAACATGATACTTCTTGCTATATCCAGGAGTTTTTGAAGAGATAAATTGTAAACCAATAAAAGATAAGTTTTAGTAAAATAGATAAATAATTGACAACTGTAAAATAAGAAAAAAATTTTTTTTGCAAGGCAGTGCCTGATCATCAAATAAGCTGCGTTTGCAAGTAGTAGGATAAAATGGAAAGTGTGTAGAAGATATTTCTGTGAAAATGGTCTCTATTATTGGCTGTGTCAAAGAATCAAATTAAATTTATGGATGAATTACTTAATGCTGGAAAATACTACCCTAGTTTCTCTTTGAAAATAAACTTCAAAGTTGCAGAAAAACTATTTTTTCTGAAGTTACCTATGAGCATTCATGAACCTTGGCAATTCTTCATAAAGTTTCTGTATTTCCCAAACTTGGAGAGGAATCTTCTGGGGTGACACAGTCTCAGTCAAGAGAACGCAGGATCATTTCAAACACAGATATTTAAGACCCCAGCAAGATACCATTTACTCATTGATATCAAATGTACCCATCTCATAAACTTAGGACATTTTCCAAAGAGCTAATGACATAGAAGTTCAGGCCAAAGTCAATAACAACAAAATAACCTGCCAGCCTGAGTCATCTCTTATCTACTTAAGTACAAAGAATAAATAGTTCAAGCTTGGATGAAGCCCCAGCAAGTTTAACCTTTGCCAAACTGGGAAGGCTGAAAAGTGGACAGAATATGCACCTGTTTATTTGTTAAAAGTAACTATGCTAGAGGCAACTAGGAAACTAACATCCCTTAAATGCTTCTTATTAAAGTCTATCTTCTTTTCCTGTGGTATGTTGTTTATGAAGTATCCTTTAGAGGGCCTCTCATCCATTCATTCAATTATTCATTCAGTAAATATTTGCTTCTATTTTACAGATGAGGAAACAGGCTCCTAGAGAATAAGCTTTACCAAGTGAATTGTCTAAGATCACCCAGTCAGTTAATAAAGTTGTAAAGAAGAGATTTGAAGCTAGATGAATATGACTCCAACTCATGTTCTTTCCGCCATTCAAGGCCTCTGAAACAGGGGCTCCATCAGAATCATCTGGTTCCCTTTATGTGGGTGTGTGTATGTTTGTGTGTGTGTATATAATGTGTATGTGATTGTGTGTGTGTGTGTGTGTTTTAGTCACTCAGTCATGTCGGACTCTTTGAGACCCCATGGACTGCAGCCTGCCAAGCTCCTCTGTCCATGGTATTTTCCAGGCAAGAATACTGGAGTGGGTAGCCATTTCATTTGGGTCCCCATATATATTTCTGAATCCCATTCTGGATTATTTAAGCAGAATTTTTTGTGGTGGGGCTCGGGAATCTATTTTAACAAGTGTTCTATCTGATGTTTGGTATGTACCCAGGTTTAGGAACACCTAAAACACAGCATGCTAGTTTTCCAATTCCTAATACAGTAACTGATCCGAAACACTTAATAAATATTCATCTGACAAATATTTACTGAGCACCCACTATGTCACCATGTCTCTGGCATTGTTATGGCAGTTGCAAAAATTCCAGCTCTCATGAAGCTTGCGTTCTAGTGTGAGGATGGAGGCAGGTCACAGAAGACAACAAAAACAGGATACATAAGCAAATGCCATGTGTTAGGAGATGATAGGTGCTAAGGGAAAATAATAGTGTAAAGAGATCAGCGGGGGTAGGTATGAAGTAGGGTGGTCGGGGTTGCTTTTCATGTCAAGGCAACATTTAAAGGAAGTGACGGATGAGCCATGTGCATCTCTGTGAAGCACAATCAGGCAGGTGGAGCAGCTAGCACCGAAGCCCTCAGGCAAGTATGTGCCTGGGGCATCCAAGAAATACCAAAGAGAGGGACTTCCCTGGTGGTCCAGTGGTTAAGACTCTGTGCTGCCAATGCAGGGAGCCCAGGTTTGATCCCTGGTTAACTTGATCCCACATGCCACAACTAAAAATTATGCATGCCACAACTAAGACCCACTGCAGCCAAATAAGTGGATAAATAAAAATAAATATTAAAAAAAATACCAAGGAGACCAGAGGAAAGGAGTAAGAGATAGGAAAAAAAGTTGAAGTCCAAGAGGCAAAGAGGGGAAGGACCAGGTGAACCCATCTTGGGTCATACAGGGTATTGTAAGCGTTTTTACTCTAAATGAAATGGAAAACAACTGTCAAGTTTTGAGAAGGGGGGAAAGGTATATGAACTGATAAATAAAAAACAAAGAATTCAGTTTGCAAAGGCCTGGAAAAACTTGAAAAGTTCTCTAGTCCAGATTCCATTGAAAAGGCAGGCTTTTTATTTTTATTTTTTTTATTATCCCAGAAAAACAGCTACAATTTCACAAACAAGGAGCTTCAATATTCTTTTATTCTTCTTTTATTTTATTTACTGAAGTATAGTTGGCTTACAGTGTTGTGTTAGTTTCAGGTATACATCCAAGTGATTTAGTACACACATACACACACACAGACAAGGGCTGCCCCAGTGGCTCAGCTGTAAAGAATCTGCCTAAAATGCAAGAGACAGAGGAGACCCAGTTTCGATCCCTGGGTCAGAAAGATCCCCTGGAGGAAGAAATGGCAACATTCTCCAGTATTCTTGCTGAAAAATCTCATGGACAGAGGAGCCCATGGGGTCACAAAGAGTCAGACTGGGTGACTGGACGATTGAGCACACACACATATGAATACACATATATGTGTATGTATTCCTTTTCAGATTATTTTCCTTTATAAGTTATTACTAAATATTGAGCATATTTCCCTGTGAGGTTTCATTATTCTTTAGTCACCTAGCCACTTCATTCAACCATTCATTAATGACAGATTTATTAAATCCATAGGCTACCCTGGGTGAGGTGCTATGCTGAGTGTAGAGGGCTTTACTGGATTTATGCTCATGGGCCTCAGTAGCAGTGTATGTGGTCCAAGCTGCCTGTGAAGCAATTGTTTATTCCCAACCTAATTACTTCCATTGCAATTAAACCTCTTTTCCTTTGGCTGATTGTCAGTAGGTGACGTAATCAGTCTAAATGGGCACCAGTTTGGCATCTGTGACAAGCTGTGGCTGGTAGTCTTTCCCAAAGTTTTATAGGGAAGAAAAGGTGTTGTATGCACAGGTTTGTCTTAATGGGAAGACAAGATTACTGACAGAGAAGACAGAATATCAGAAATTGAAAGGCAAAGGAAGCTGAGAAATTTCTCTTGTTTCCTGGAGTTGAAAGCAGAAGAGGTGGGAAAGGTGCTGGTCATGTCTTCTGGGGATTAGAAATGAAGCATCAGTCAAACTAGTCACTTTTAAGTATGTAGTATATATCTTAAACTTGTTTTTATCACCAGTGAATGGGAAAATGCTTTGGAGGAATAGCAAAACATGGAATGAAGACATGCCAAAGAAAAAAAATCTGAACCTGGTGACTAATTCTTTTCAAATGATTCAGCTTGCAGACTTCACAGGTAGTGGAAATAGCGTGGTAATGCACAAACACAGCTTTCTTACTCAGAAGGGGAAAACGAACAGGAATTTTATCTGATTAATATCTTAACTCTACTTTAATACAAGGACATTTTAATGGCCACGTTTAAAAGTTCCTTCTTAGTGTTTTACCTCCAGGCCAATTCTATGCTATGCTAACTTTCTGGCATAATTATTTGTTTCATAAATATGTCAGCTCAAGGGATGATCAGAGTACATCCTATCTCCCTCATTCAATTTTTATTCCTAAAGATTTAAGCTGATAAATATAATTTTTACTTTTTATAAGGCATCTTAATTATAAATTATAAACATATCATACTGTGAAGAAACAGAAAATCTCTGATAAGAGAAGCCATCATTCTCTAGATGTGTTCTTGCCATTTTATGTGTTCTTTCCTTTTTTAAGAAAAAAAGAAAAACAGAGCTGTAACTAAAAATAATAAAGGTAAAGTGGCAAAGGTATACATGATTTTTTTTTAATGACTTAAGATTCCTGTCTCATAATGTTAGGTTGAGGGTTTAAGTCCAGTAAATCATAAATCTCAAGCTTAGATATTGCTAAAGGAAAATGGAACACAAAAGCTAAATTTAGACCTCCCTCAAGTCACCAGCATGGTCCAGATGGAGGAACAGCAGCACAGAACTAAACTCTACACTTTGCTTAGCTAGAGATGGTGAGCAGTTGCACAATAGGAAAAACCAAGCAAAAAGGCAAATTCTCACCCTACCTTGATAGACTTGGAATTACTCTTTGTTCATGCATCATGCACTTTTAAATGACATTGTATAAAGATTCTGTTGACTTTTCAAAAAACAGTGGGACCTTGAGGACTTTTCTTTTGAGAACTAATGTGTGCTAGTCCCCATAGCATGAGTGGGGTTGAATTTAGGTTCACTGATTCATGCTTGTTGAAGTGTTTCTTTTCTGAAGACATTTTTCCTTAGGCATTTTGAATATTCCTAACTAGGAAGCCAGCTCCATGAGAGTAAAAGATTAATCTTTCTCATTGACTTTCTGACTATGCATTAAAAAGCAGTTGAAAAATATTGTCAATTAAGAGACCATACAGGTAATTTAGGAATGTGGAATTGATTAGCCAATGTTTGTCTTTAACACATTATAAAACTGTAATGCTAGGCCCGTTCTTTCCTTACTAGACTCATGTTAAGATGATCCTGGCCTGATCTGACCATTTGTCCCTGGGTAGTCATGGATGGTTACCTGCCAAGAAATGATGCCCACTGCCACAAGTAAACCAATGACAAGGCTTTAAAATCTCTTAAAAAGAGAATGATTCTCATGTCAAGGATGAAGTTGAACTTCAGATGTGGAGGAATGAATAGATGAACAAACTCTCTCTCCCTAAAACAACTCTAAAAGTGAAGCAAAGTGGACAAGAACAATCACTAAATCTCCCAAAGCAGTCTGTCAAGACCAGCAGCTTCACTGGTGGAGGGGCTGACTTGGATTTAGAGTAGAAGGAAAACCCATATCCAGCAGCAAATGAGAAAAGCCTGCATTCTTCTAATCTAAGGTTGAAGCCCTTGTTGGGATGTGTGGAATATCAGAGGACTAGACAGGAGATTCTGGAAATTACATAGCCTTGGAGGACCTTGATAAGCATTCCACACATCCCTGACTCGAAGCCCATGTACTTATGAAGTGGAGACCTGAGAGGGCTCTGTAGAAAGCAAGAACTTGGCAGACTTGAAAAGTGCCCATATTTGGAGTGCATTCCCCGAACCAAACACTGATCCACTAACAGAGAGTAAAAGCCTTATAGACTAGATGTGCTTGAGCACAGTTTGTGAGCAGCCACTGACTGGCCACAAAGCTGTGAGATACCAGGATTACTTCTAGGAAACCAGTCTGAAAATAGAATTGAATATTAAAAAAAAATATGAGCAGAAACAGACCACAACCCCACATGACAGGAATGATGGTTTCTGCTGGGTAAATCCATGCTAGTTAAGAAAATGTTCATTTAATTTAAAAGGAAGTAAAAATTTAAAATCCAACAAGAAAAAAATGTAGTCATGCATGGACATGAGAGTTGGATCATAAAGAAAGTTGAGCACTGAGAAATTGATGCTTTTGAACTGTGATGTTGGAGAAGATTCTTGAGAGTCTCTTCGACTGCAAAGAGATCCAACCAGTCAATCATAAAAGAAATCAGTCCTGAATATTCATTGGAAGGACTGATGCTGAAGCTCCAATACATTGGCTACCTGAGGAGAAGACTGACTCATTGGTAAGGACCCTGATGCTGGGAAAGATTGAAGGCAGGAGGAGATGGGGACGACAGAAAATGAGATAGTTAGATGGCATCACCGACGTAAGTTTGAGCAAGTTCCGGGAGTTGGTGATGGACAGAGAAGCCTGGCATCCTGCAGGCCATGGGGTCGCAAACAGTTGGACATGACTGCGCAACTGAACTGAAGGAAAAAAACCCTCAAGGAAAAATTGGAACCAGAGTTGTAATATATTATTTTAAATGTCCTATTTCCAAATAAAAAATTATGAGACATGCAAATAAAGCAGAAAATATGATCCATACTCAGAGTGGAAAAAAAAGCAGTCAAAAAAATAAAAAAAAACTGAGAAGTCCTACAAGGTAAATTTACCAGACAAATACTTCAAAACATCTATTATCAGTATTAAAGAACCCATGGAGAATATACTGACAATGATTGAATATATAGGGAATATTGATAAGGAACATTGATAAGGAAATAAGATCTACTAAAAATACCAGCTGAAAATTCTAGAGTTGAAAATCACAGTATCTAAAATGAAATATTCAGTAAATGAGTTCCACGGCAGATTTGAGATCAATTAAAAAAGAATCAGTGAACTTGGTGATGAACTAACAGAGTCTGTCCAGTCTAAACACGATGGAGAAAAAAATAGAAGTTAAACAATGCCTCAGAGATCTCAGGGCCACCACCAAGCATATCATCCTGTGCATAACAAGGAGTCTCAGTAGGAGATGAAAGAAAGGGACACAACAAATTCTTGAAGAAATAATTACTGAAAATACCCCCAAGCTTTATGAAAACAAATTTATTAATACATCTCAGAAACTCATCTTCTACTTCCGCTTTAGTGACTGCACCAAAGCCTTTAACTGTGTGAATCACAACAAACTGTGTAACATTCTTAAAGTGATAGGAATACCAGACCACCTGACCTGCCTCCTGAGAAATCTGTCTGCAGATCAAGAAGCAACAGTTAGAACTGGACATGGAACAACAGACTGGTCCCAAATCAGGAAAGGAGTACATCAAGGCTGTATATTGTCACCCTGCTTATTTAGCTTGTATGCAGAGTACATCATGAGAAACACTGGGCTGGATGAAGCACAAGCTGGAATCAAGATTGCTGGGAGAAATACCAATAACCTCAGATGTATAGATGACACCACACTTATGGTGGAAAGCGAAGAACTAAAGAGCCTCTTGATGATAGTGAAAGAAGAGAGTGAAAAACTTAGCTTAAAACTCAACATTCAGAAAACTAAGATCATAGGATCCAGTCCCATCACTTCATGGCAAATAGATGGGGAAATAATGGAAGCAGTGAGAGACTTTATTTTTTGCGGGGGGCGGCTCCAAAATCACTGCAGATGGTGACTGCAGCCATGAAATTAAAAGATGCTTACACCTTGGAAGAAAAGTTATGACCAACCTTGACAGCATATTAAAAAGCAGAGACATTACTTTGCCAACAAAGGTCCATCTAGTCAAGGCTATGGTTTTTCCAGTGGTCATGTATGGATGTGAGAGTTGGACTGTGAAGAAAGCTGAGTGCCGAAGAATTGATGCTTTTGAACTGTGGTGTTGGAGAAGACTCTTGAGAGTCCCTTGGACTGCAAGGAGATCCAATCAGTCCATCCTAAAGGAAATCAGTCTTGAATATTCATTGGAAGAACTGATGCTGAAGCTGAAACTCTGATACTTTGGCCATCTGATGCAAAGAACTACTCATTGGAGAAGACCCTGATGCTGGGAAAGATTGAAGGCAGGAAGAGAAGGGGATGACAGAGGAAGAGATGATTGGATGGCATCACTGACGCAATGGACATGAGTTTGAGTAAACTTCGGAGTTGGTGATGGACAGGGAGACCTGGTGTGGTGCAGTCCATGGGGTCGCAAAGAGTCAGACAGGACTGAGTAACTGAACTGAATTAAAGAAACTCATTGAATCCCAAATAAGGTAAATATAAAGAAATCCTCACCTACATATACTATGGTCAATATGTTGAAAGTCAAAGAAAAAGAGAACATCTTCAAATCATCAAGAGAAAAACAACTCTTGTATCAGGAGCTTAGATCCCTAGCAAATGCATTATTGATCAAGAAGATTCAGTTGGATGTGACACCTTGAAATTATTTACTCAGATTCCCAGACCTCACACTAACTGAAAGTTTGGGAGTCCTAGCTTTCATTCCAGTGCTTTGGTGCATATCTTTGAGTAAGTCTATTTACATCCTTAGATATATTTGAAAAATGGGTTAATGATAAAAGCCATATCCAACTTGATTTAGTAATCTGATCGATACCAAAAATACTGATTACCCTAGTAATGTTCTGTTGTTCAGTTGTCTCTGACTCTTTGGGACCTCATGCACTACAGCACACCAAGTTTCCCTGACTTTCACTATCACCTGGAGCTTGCTCAAACTCATGTCCACTGAGTCGGTGATGCCATTCAACCATCTCATCCTCTATTGTCTCCTTCTCCTCCTGCCTTCTCTCTTTCCCAGCATCAGGGTCTTTTCCAGTGAGTTGATTCTTCTTATCAGGTAACCAAAGCATTGGAGCTTCAGCTTCAGCATCAGTCCTTCCAGTGAATATTCAGGACTGATTTCCTTTAGGATTGACTGGCTTGATCTTCAGTCCAAGGGACTCTCAAGAGTCTTCTCCAACACCACAGTTCAAAATTGTCAATTCTTCAGCACTCAGCCTCCTTTATGGTCCAACTCTCACAGCCATACTTGGCTACTGGAAAAACCATAGCTTTGACTGGATGGATGTTTGTCAGCAAAGTAATGTCTCTGCTCTTTAATGCGCTGTCTAGATTTGTCATAGTTTTCTTCCAAGGAAAAAGTGTCATTTAATTTCATAGCTTTAGTCACTGTTCGAAGTTATTTTGGAGCCCAAGAAAGTAAAGTCTTTCACTGTTTCTTTTGTTTCTCCATCTATTTGCCATGAAGTAATGGGACTGGACAGAGAAGGCAATGGCACCCCACTCCCGTACTCTTGCCTGGAAAATCCCATGGACAGAGGAGCCTGGTAGGCTGCAGTCCATGGGGTCGCTGAGGGTCAGACACGACTGAGCGACTTCACTTTCATTTTCACTTTCATGCACTGGAGAAAGAAATGGCAACCCACTCCAGTGTTCTTGCCTGGAGAATCCCAGGGGCGGGGGAGCCTGGTGGGCTGCAGTCTCTGGGGTCACACAGAGTCGGACACCACTGAAGTGACTTAGCAGCAGCAGCAATGGGACCAGATGCCATGATCTTAGAGTTTTGAATGTTGAGTTTTAAACCAGCTTTTTCACTCTCCTTCACGTTCATCAAGAGGCTCTTTAGTTACTCTTCGCTTTCTGCCATAAGGGTTGTATTATCTGCATGTCTGAGTATATTGACATTTCTTCCAGTAATCTTGATTCCAGCTTGTGCTTATTCCAGCCCAGCATTTCACATGATGTACTCTGCATATAAGTAAGCAGGTGACAATATATAGCTTAGATGTACTACTTGCCCAGTTTGGAACCAGTCCATCATTCCATGTCCAGTTATAACTGTAGCTTCTTGACCTGCATTCAGATTTCTCTGGAGACAGGTAAGGTGATCTGGGATTCCCATCTCTTTAAGAATTTTCCAGTTTGTTGTGATACACACAGCCAAAGTCTTTTGTGTTGTCAATGAAGCAGATGTTTTTCTGGAATTCTCTAGCTTTTACTATGATCCAACAGATGTTGGCAATTTAATCTCTGGTTCCTCTGCATTTTCTAAATCCAGCTTGTACATCTGGAAGTTCTTAGTTCACATACTTTGAAGCCTAGCTTGGAGGACTTTGAGCATGACCTTGTTAGCATGTTAGATGAGTGCAATTGTGTGGTAGTTTGAACATTCTTTGACATTGCCCATCTTTGGATTGGAATGAAAACCAACCTTTTCCAGAAATGTGGCTACTGCTAAGTTTTCCAAATTTGCTGACATATTGAGTGCAGCACTTTAAAAGCATCATCTTTAAAGATTTAAAATTGCTTATCTGGAGTTCCATCACCTCTACTAGTCTTGTTTGTAATGTTGCTTCCTAAGGCCCACTTGACTTCACACTCTAGGATGTCTGGCTCTAGATGAGTGATCACAGCATCATGGTTATCTGGTTCATTAAGCTCTTTTTTGTATAGTTCTTCTGTGTATTATTGCCACCTCTTCTTAATACCTTCTGCTTCTGTTTGGTATCTCTAATTTTCTTGAAGAGACCGCTAGTCTTTCTCGTTCTATTGTTTTCCTCTATTCCTTTACATTGTTCACTTAGCAAGGCTCTCTCTTTTTTTTTAATCTCTCCTTACTATTCTTTGGGACTCCGAGTTCAGACGGGTATACCTTTCCTTTCCTCCTTTGCCTTTCACTTCTCTTCTTTTCTCAGCTATTTGTAAGGCCTCCTCAACCTCTTTGCATTTCTTTTTCTTGGGGATGGTTTTGATCATTGCCTCCTGTACAATGTTATTAGTATTCTAAGGAGTGAAAATTCTACCAAGAGCTGTATTAGAATTCTAGGAAGGATGCCTGGGTAACTATTGGTATCCATTCTCCCACAAATGACAATAACAGTAAAAAATAAATTCTGGACGGTCTAAACAGGTGAGAAGAGTATAGCTACACCTTTTCCTATGTTGCTAGAGTTTACCCTGACAATTGAAAACCTAATGGGTGAATAGATTATGAGAGCAAACTGAATAGCTCGTTTCAAATAAAAAGAGAAAATTTGTAATTAACAAAATGCTCAAGGTCATGTCTTTACCTCCTTATGCAATGTTAACCAAACAAAGAGCAAAGTTCTCTGATTTTTAATGCCATGTGTTCAGATTATTTAGTATATTTTGCTCTCCACATGAGCTCACTTTCTGGATAATTGAAAAGTTAAGTAATTGCCTAGAAAAGGTAAACATTTGTTAAAGTCCATAAGAGGCTTAACTTATTTGATACAACTGCAATAAAATAGTAGTTTGCATCAACATAAAATCCTTCTTGTATCTATCATATGATGTCATGTGGAACTGCCAACACACCCTTTTTGATGTAAGACTTTTTCAATACACTTCATTCATAATCAGAACCCACGTTGTGATATCATTTTTCCCTTAAACTCTGAATAAATAAATAAAAGTGTGTTGAATTTGATTTATTTGTGTTTTTCTTAGGCACCTGATGACGACTGTTTAGGAAGATTCAATTTACCGGTGTGATAGAATAAAATGACTTAATGATTGAGAAGGTGGGACATTTTCAATTCTAAACTAACAAACCTAAGTCTTTTAGAACTTATGCTCTTACTTGGGGCTCATGGTGTGCCTTTGAACATGCATTCCAAGTATTGCTCCCCTTGTATGGTCTTCCTTCTCAAAGAGAATTGTTTCTCTGTAAGCAAGCACAGTGCATTCTCCAGCTCCCCACCACTGACCCCCCTGATACTTTCAGTACTTTTTGAATGTGTTCTGTAAGTACTGCTGACTTACTTGCCGAAAGAGACAGGGAGGAGCTCGGGTGTAGAATTTGAGCTGGATCTAGAAAGTGGAAGGATTTTGAACAGAACTGAAATGAAGTGGAATGATGGAGTCAATGCTTTCAGGCACTGAAAGCAGCATGCCCAAATGCACATAGGAAGAACAGCCTACAGGTTACCTGGGAGACCAGCAGCTGAACTGATCCACTGGCGAGTGGAGCACATGAAGAGACCCAAAAATCATAACACAGAGAATGTGGTTCTCATCTCTTACCTGAGGAAAATAGAAAGCACAAAAGACTTAGTTTTGTATTTTTTTGAGACCCAGGTGGAATTAATCAGCGTGTTTCAGGAGGTGAGTTCTATTTCACTTTTCAGGATTTCATAACCTTCCAGACGAGGCAAAAGGATGGATTTTCCCCAACATTATCATGTGAGATAATCCATGCTGCTGCTGGTGCTAAGCCACTTCAGTCGTGTCCGACTCTGTGCGACCCCATAGACGGCAGCCCACCAGGCTCCCCCGTCCCTGGGATTCTCCAGGCAAGAACACTGGAGTGGCTTGCCATTTCCTTCTCCAATCCATAAGGACTCTCTGAAAGTTCTCACACCCTCCTCCTACACCAGGCTTTAAAAAATGATTTTAATTATTATGAGTTTTATAGACTATTCTATAAAGGGTAACTCTCCTTTCATTGGAGTAGTCCCATCAATAAGTTATTTTTCCTAAATCATTCCTATTGCTCCCTTAGTCTCATGAAAAGCTTTCCACAAATCTAAAGGCAAATATCGGGATTTTCAAAAATAATTTTCAGTATAGTTTCTCTATTTGGACTCCAATGCTCTTCCCTACCTCCAGCCACTCTTCTCTTCTTCATTTTTGCTAAATTTCTTAGGAAAAAGATTGCTAGGCTTTCCTGCCTGCTGTTACACACAGCAAACGTTCCCTAATTTCTAAAGTCCTTGACTCCAATGTCTGTATGTCTATTATACTGACTCTGCTTTCCTTGTGGGCTCCTGGTAATTATTCTCCAAATGCTTCAAGGACTTCCCTTTAGTTTCTCTGTTGTGTCCCAAGTTCCTCAAGAGCAAGGACTGTGTCCTCCACTTCTTATGTGTATCCAGTATAAGCTTACATGGTTTCGACATGATTATTAACCAAACGTACCAACAAGGGAAAATAGTAGTAGTGACGGTGTTAGTCACTCAGTCCTGTCTGAATTTTTTCGGACTCTGTGGATTGGAGCCTGCCAGGCTCCCCTGTCCATGGAATTCTCCAAGCAAGAATACCGGTGTGGGTAGTCACTCTCTTCTCCAGGGAATTTTCCTGACCCAGGGATTGAACCCAGGTCTCCTTCATTACAGGCAGATTCTTTACCATCAGAGCCACCAGGGAGGCCCCAACAAGGGAAAAGTATCCATAATTTTCTATATATTCAGAAACATGGACTATATTATAATAGCTTTCATCTTTTTTCTTTTCATAAGATTTAAGTAGATTTTCTTATTATTCGGTGGCTCAGATGGTAAAGCATCTGTCTACAACGCAGGAGACCTGGATTCAATCCCTGGGTCGGGAAGATTCCCTGGAGAAGGAAATGGCAACCCACTCCAGTACTCTTGCCTAGAAAATTCCATGGATGGAGGAGCCTGGTGCAGGCTACTGTCCATGGGGTCGCAAAGAGTCAGACACAACTGAGAGACTTCACTTTCACTTTCACTTTCTTAGTATTCAATGAAAGCAGCAAAGTCAATTTCAGAGAATACTTTCTTTTAAAAGCAAATTATTAATCTATGATAAAGCTTATAGATACTTCCATAAAATAGACCAAGAATATACCTTCTACCAAGTTAAGCTCTAGGTAAAAAAAAAAGTATGTTCTTCTTCTCAAGTTATTAACCGTCATGAATATTCACATTAAATATAATGTGTAAATACATTGAATATAAAGTAAAAATAATTTGAAAAGTATTAAATTCATCTTAAGGTTCAGGATTCCAGAATCTAACTTAATTAACACTTTGCCCTCAAGACACTACTCCAACAGAATGTTGCGTGTTTGAAATTTATCTCTCTGCTGCTACTTTTTAAAAAGTGAAATTGGGTGCTTTCCATGAGAGAACTGGAGAAAGCGAAATCAAAGATATCACTTATGAGCTTTCATCTTGACTAGTAGGAAAGAACGATCCTCATGTAATGTTTGAAACATTTACGATAGAAGATAAAAAAATAACGTTTACTGCAGCGCCCTTCTTCCCCGCTTTGGAACTGAGTATTTTCCTACCCAATTTGCTTCTCACTTGGTCAATTCATCTTTCAGCTGGGCTGTCTTGAAGAAATAAAACATTAATTGGACTTGCCATTGTGTCTTGGACTATTCTGGTGACAATTTTCTATGACAGGTAAAAAGAGTTGCTGTTTCATTACTTCAGGAAATGAAGGCCTAATAGCCTTACATCTGGTAAATTATGTCCTTCCTGCTCCTTCAGGCAACAGCAGTACATGCAGCATTATTTGGAATTAAGAAGAAGCAGTGAAGGAAATCAATTTTTACATTTGCACCGGACTTAAAAAAAAAAAAAAAGATTTAAAAGCCAAGAACATTTTCTCTATAAAAGCATCCATTGTCTAAGACATAGAATTGAGTTAGCCAGAGGATAAACTGAGCGAAAACCCTTCCAGTATCTTAATGAAAACTCTGAGAATTTGCTGTGAACTTGGAGCACGTGACATAGCTTCTTGCCCCTGAGGGGTGGGGCTATGTGTCAATTACCATATTTGCACAAAAGTACTGATACAGTCTTCAAGGCCTCGGAGGGAAATGACAAAGATTGGTTTTGTTCTGGGTGGGGATCATGTTGCATATTGGATGGGAAATTCAGTGCAGCTCTACGTTTACATAACACACAGATCAACTTACAAAAGAAGTGAAGAAGGGAGGAATACGGAAGGCAGTGCCCAAGAGAACATATCCAAGATATGGCAATCTTCACTATAAAGAATTACAAGAGCTCAGGTATAGAAGCTGAGATGTTGCTTCCCAGTTAGTGTCCTGATGGTGGAGTTGGTGGTGAATGGCTTTATCTCATCAAAACCAAGTCACACTGTACATGGACTTGTGAAATCACTCTCATGTTTGTTCCTATCCAGTTACCAAGGGAAAATGAATTCTGATAACCAGGCAAATTGAAGGACTTCAATGGTGCATGTAAAAGGTCCAGTGAAAATAAATCTAACATTTATTTAGATTTTAGAGAAGGGCATTGGTCTTTGGAGGCAGAGACTCTTTCTACCCTGGCAGAACAGTGACAGCATAGCTCAGCACAAGACTTCCTCCCACCTAATCCTCTGTAATCCCCAACTGGAACAATTAATTTTACAAGGGGTCATGCTCCTTTTCTCTGGTATTTCTACTGAGAGCTTTATGAGGTGGACATGTGTCCATTATGATGCTTTTTGACAGCTCCTTTCACCTGGAGTTGAGAATATCCGTTGATTTTGCTCAGTACATTTTGGTGTTGTAATGGAAGTGTAGCCACAGTGTTCTCCTGATCACAGAGCACAGAAAATGGCATGTGCTTAGGTAGGGAGAGGGAAAGGGAGAGTGAGGCTGTGGATTTAGAAATCATTCCGCTTGTCTAAACCTGGGCCTTGTTCCATACAGTTGACACAAACAGGAAGTGAGGTGAGAAACACAGGGGATTCGAGTCAGGATGTCACACTAATGATCAATTCCAGCCAGAACTAAGAGATTTAGGGGAAGCACAGTGTTTTAAACTCAGAAACTGGAAAACAAAAGAACACAGCTCCACACACATGCTGAATCTGATGTGATTCCCCAATTTGTTGTCACTCTCTAAATGACTCATGTTCAGATGCCAAATGACTTCATGCTCTGAAGGCATTCAACAAATTGGTTTCAATAATCAATGTATTTTATCCACCATCTTCTTTTCAAATCAGAAAATTGTCATTGTAATTTTAAACAATATTTTAGCAAAGCTTTGAAGATTAATTCAATTCACTGGCTTACATCCAGGAATAAATTGAAGGTCTTTGAATAAAGTCTTCCATTTGTACTGTTTTCAAGAAAACAATTTTTTTTTTTTTTTTAAGTTTTGGAGAAGATGTAAGAATGCAGAAAGATGCAACATATATACCATGAAATATTATTCCCCCAAAGTTTAAATCTGTGGCAATTTTTCAAATTGGTTTCACATTTATTATTTCATTTTATCTTCCCAGCGACTTTCTGATCTGGCAGGTACCAACACTCTCATTTTGAACATAAGGAAATAGAGGTCTGGATTGCAGGAGTCATTTTGCCAAGACTGCTAAGGAAGTCAGAACTAGAATATAACCCAGCCCAGGATCTTTCACATGAACTACATTGCTGCCAGATCTCACCTGTTTGTAGGGGAACCAGTCTCTTTTTGTCCGAGGACACACTCCTAGTGTGTCTACATCATCTGAAGTAGTAGGAAAAGAGAGGGAAAAAGTGGCAGGCCTGTTCAAAGCACTTTTATGTGTAACAATTCATTTAATCTTCGAAACAAGCTTATAATATATGTATCATTGTTTGTGGTATTTTACAAATGAGAAAAGATGCTCAAAGTGATTATGCAATTTGCCCAGGTTCACACAGCTACTAAGTGACAGGGCTGAGGTTTGAACTCAGGGTCTCTGGCACCTGAGTTGGTGCTCTTAACCACCACACTTTATTCACTTTCCCAACTCAGTCCAATTCCTTTTTATCTCCCTCAATAGTAAGCACAATCTTTACCACATGAAAAGCACTTAATAATTTGTCTATGGATTGAGGAGGAAGGGGTGATTCCCTTTGTCTACTTGCCTATGGGCTTGGGGCTGGGCTTTCCAACCTCTACAGTATTGACGTCGGGGACTTTCTGTGCCCTGGAGGAGGTTTAGCAGCATTCCTGGTCTCTGCTCACTAGATGCCAGTGGTTTGCCCTGATTGTGTGATCAAAAATGTCTGTTGTTTTTGTTTTTGCATTTGAGTATGAGCTCGGTTGAGTCTGACTCTTTGCAACCCCATGGACCACAGCCTGCCAGGCTCTTCTGTCCATGGGATTTTCCAGGGAAATGGGTTGTCATTTCCTCCTCCAGGTGGATCTTCCTGATCCAGGGATCAAATCCACATCTCTTGTGTCTCCTGCCTTGGCAGTGAATTCTTTACCACTGCGCCACATGGGAAGCCCCCAGATGCCTCCAGATATTGCCAAATATCCAAGTGGGAGTAGGGGTGGTGGGAAAATCTACCCTAGATTGATACATTTGGGCCAAGGGCATAAAAAGGAGGTATGATCTTTTATGCCAAGAGCATAAAAAGGAGGTATGATATAGCAGGTAGGGCCTCTTTGGGAATTTCATTTCAAGAATGCTCTCGCTTGAATACCTTGCCTCAATACAACCTTAGAAAGAGAATGGAGGGCCTTTTTCATCTCTGTGTCCTCTCTCAACAGCTGGGAGACAGTGCTTGCTGGGATGACATTTTTGAATCTAGGCAATATTCCACCTGTACTAGGGAGAGGATGATGGGTAGCTGGGGGGATTCTGATGGAGAGAGGATTTCATGATGGTGCAAATGCTCCTATCTGGCCACATGCCAGTACCTGCAACATCTTCCTGAAAAGAAAGGAATGAGGCTCACTGTGCAATAATGCAGCTGATGCCCAGGTGAACTGAGAGGTAGGTAAATACCCCTCCTTCATTTAGGAGTTGACTGAGATGATGTTGCTTTGATGTATAGCTATAAGGGGCATTGGATGGAGAAAATTCAGAACCAGCTTATCTTTCAGCATGGGAGAAATTTGTGTGTTTTCTGAGTCATCTGACACACAGAGTGTGGGGCTTTCCTGATGGATAAGGAAACCTGATGTACTCATTTACAATAACAATGAGGTCATTGGAAGACCCATAAAACTGAAGTTTGCTATCCAAGTTCAAATCTAGTTTGTTATTCAAATAATGGTTCCAAGATTATTTAACAAGCCAGTTTCGACAAGTTGAATTTCTTTATAGGATGTTTAATTGTAGCACAGCCATCCTATCATAAACAGTATATTCAACTGTGTAGAGAAAACCAAAGTCGAGAGGATTTTTCACAGTGAGATTTATAGTTCTTTTGAATGAAGACTTTCTAAATCAAATTTTCATTAGAGATGTCAGAAAAGACTCCCAAATCTCCATAGACATTTATAAAAATCACAGCAGATAAAGTAAAATAAATAAGAGAGAAGAAATTACAGATAAACTTGCACCTTTAAGAGAGCTCAAGATATTTGAAAATGTGATTACAAATGTACCAAACATCTTGACTTTTTTCCCTGAGATGAGGTAGCAGAAAAGAATAAAAAATATTGAGACAGATGATTCCCAAAGGAAGTCAATGATTTTTAAAAGTTTATAAATGGATGTTATTTTCATCACTCACTACTGCAATATGGAATATGTGGGCTTTAGAGATGTTCAGACAGTTGTTCAAATATCTCTGGCCCATCCCTGAGCCTCATAACTTCCCTGAGTCTCATTTCCATATGTAAGCATGTGGTTAATATCTATTACATAAAGCTTTTTGATGCTTCAAAAAGGATACTTTTAAAACTTAGCAAAATACTTGAACTGGTTACTCAATACCTAGATGTTATTATAATATTATTATTCCTAATATCCCAATGACGGTCATTTAGACAGGTGCATATCTGCTTTCCAATGCATTCTGCCAAGAGAATGCATTGCTCTTAGCAAATACTCTTTTTCAACAAAAGAGATGATTTTACACATGGACATCATCAAATGGCCAATACTGAAATCAAATTGATTACACTCTCTGTAGCCAAAGATGGAGAAGCTGTATACAGCCAGCAAAAACAAGACCTGGAGCTGACTATGGCTCAGATCATCAGCTTCCCATAGCAAAATTCAGACTTAAACTAAAGAAAGCAGGGAAAACCACTAGGCCAGCCAGGTATGACTTAAATCACATCCCCTATGAATATGCAGTGGAAATAATGAATAGATTCAAGGGATTAGAACTTGTAAACAGTATGCCTGAAAAACTATGGACAGAGGTTTGTAATATTGTACAGGATGCAGTGAACAAAACCATCTCAAAGAAAATGAAAAGCAAGAAGGCAAAGTGGCCTTTGCTATTGCCTTTGCTATTAGCTATTTGTGGGAGGCCTTACAAATAGCTAACCAAAATAGAGAAGTGAAAAGCAAGGAAAAAAGGGAAAGTTATATCCAAGTAAATGCAGATTTCCAAAGAATAGCACAGAGAGACAAGAAGGCCTGTTTCAATGAACAGTGCATAAAACTAGAAGAAAACAACAAAAGGCAAAAGACTAGAGATGTCTTCAGGAAAATTGGAGATATCAAGGGAACATTTTGCCCAAAGATGGGCACAATAAAGGACATAAATCTAGGACATCTACTAGGCAGAGACCTAGTAGATGCCGAAGAGATCAAGAGATGGAAAGAATACATGGAAGAACTGTACAAAAAAGATCCAAATGAACCAGATGGCCATAGTGGTGTGGTCAGCCACCCAGAGCCAGACATTCTGGAGAGAGAAGTCAAGTGAGCCTTAGGAAACACCACTGTTAATAAAGGTAGTGGATGTGACAGAATTCCCGTAGAACTATTCAAAATCCTAAAGGATGATTCCATTAAGGTGTTGCATTCAATATGTCAGCAAATCTGGAAGACCCAGCAGTGGCCACAGGACCAGAAAAGATCAACCCTCATCCCAGTTCCCAAGAAGGATAGGACTAAAGAATGTGCTAACCATCAGACAATTGCCCTCATCTCCTATGCTAGTAAGGTCATGCTTAAAATCTTGCATGCTAGGCTTTAGCATTATGCAAACCAAGAACTTCAAGATGTTCAAGCTGGGCTTAGAAAAGGAAGAGGAACTAGAGATCAAATTGCTGACATTTGCTGGATCAGAGAGAAAGCTAGAGAATTCCAGAAAGACATCTACTTCTGTTTCATCAACTACTCCAAAGCCTTTGACTGTGGATCATAACAAACTATGGAAAGCTCTTAAAAAGATGGGAGTACCAGACCATCTTACCTGTCTCCTGAGAAACTGTCAAGAAACAACAGTTAGAACCCTGTATGGAATAACTGATTGGGTCAAGACTGAGAAAGAAAGATGACAGGGCTGTCTGCTGTCACTGTGTTTGTTTAATCTATACACTGAGCACATTGTGAGAAATGGCAGGCTGGATGAGTTACAAGCTGGAACCAAGATAGATGAGAGAAACACCAACAACTTCACATATGTGGATGATACCACTCTAATGGCAGAAAGTGAAGGGGAACTAAAGAGCCTCTTGATGAGGGTGAAAGAAGAGAGTGAAAGAGGTGGCTTAAAACTAAATATTAAAACAATGGAGATCATGGCATCCGGTCCCATTACTTCATGGCAAATAGAGGGGTGAAAGGTGGAAGTAATGACAGATTTTCTCTTCTTGGGCTCTAAAACCACTGTGGATGGTGGCTGCAGCCATGAAGTCAGAAGACGTTTGCTTCTTGGCAGGGAATCTATAACAAACCTAGACAGTGTGTTGAAAAACAGAGATGTTACTCTGCCCACAAAGGTCTGTATAGTCAAGGCTATGGTCCTGCCAGTGGTCATGTATGGTTTTGAGAGCTGGACTGTAAAGAAGGCAGGGTGCCAAAGAATTGATGCCTTCGAACTGCAGTGCTGGAGAAGAGTCCTGAGAGCCCCTTGGGCAGCAAGAAGATCAAACCAGTCAATCTTAAGGCAGATCAACCCCGAATACTCACTGAAAGGACTGATGCTGAAGCTGAAACTCCAGTACTTTGGTCATCTGTTGCAAACAGGTGACTCATTGGAAAAGACCCTGTTACTGGGGAAGATTGAGGGCAGGAGAAGAGAGCATCAGAGGTTGAGATGGCTGGATGGCATCACCGATGCAATGGACATAAACTTGGGCAAACTTCGGGAGATGTTGAGGGACAGGGAGGCCTGGCGTGCTGCAGTCCATGCGTCTGCAAACAGTCGGACAGGATCGGGTGACTGAACAACAACAGTATCTGCTTTTCCAGGATGTGAAGCTGTATTTTTATTCTTCCTACAACTTTACCTATTTTCCTGAGATGCGTACACGTGGAGGAAGGAAGATGAAGGAAAGATGGCTATTTAAATTTTTCATAGTTATTGGAATCATGTTACTGGAAAAATCACAGGCATGCATATTATTTAAGCGTGTTGAGTTAAAGGCAGAGGAGAAACAGATCTATCGACGGTATTCACTTGAGTAGGACTCAGATATGGAAAGAGATGAAAAGTGAAAAAAAATTCATTTTTATCACCAGCTTTCCAGTACTGTTTGAATTTTAAATTCTACCCCTTTTATTCTAGCTAAAACAAAAGTAATTGTACAAATAGTTTCAAACCAAAGCACAGCTTTTTTTTTTTAATGGTAACTTTATTCTTATTCTTATTTTTTTTTTTTTTTTACTTTATTTTACTTTACAATACCTTATTGGTTTTGCCATACATTGACATGAATCCACCACGGGTGTATACGAGCTCCCAATCCTGAATCCCCCTCCCACCTTCCACCCCATATCCTCTCTTTGGAGCATCCCCGTGCACCAGCCCCAAGCATCCTGTATCCTGTATCGAACATAGGCTGGTGCTTCGTTTCTTACATGATGGTATACATGTTTCAATGCCATTCTCCCAAATCATCCCACTCTCTCCCTCTCCCACAGAGTCCAAAAGTCCATTCTATACATCTGTGTCTCTTTTGCTGTCTCGCATACAGGGTCATCATTGCCATCTTTCTAAATTCCATATATATGTGTCAGTATACTGTATTGGTGTTTTTCTTTCTGGCTTACTTCACTCTGTATAATAGGTTCCAGTTTCATCCATCTCATTAGAACTGATTCAAATGAATTCTTTTTGATGGCTGAGTAATACTCCATTGTGTATATGTACCACAGCTTTCTTATCCATTCATCTGCTGATGGACATCTAGGTTGTTTCCATGTCCTGGCTATTATAAACAGTGCTGCAATGAACATTGGGGTACATGTGTCTCTTTCAATTCTGGTTTCCTCGGTGTGTATGCCCAGCAGTGGGATTGCTGGGTCATAAGGCAGTTCTATTTGCAGTTTTTTAAGGAATCTCCACACTGTTCTCCATAGTGGCTGTACTAGTTTGCATTCCCACCAGCAGTGTAAGAGGGTTCCCTTTTCTCCACACCCTCTCCAGCATTTATTGCTTGTAGACTTTTGGATCGCAGCCATTCTGACTGGTGTGAAATGGTATCTCATTGTGGTCTTGATTTGCATTTCTCTGATAATGAGTGATGTTGAGCATCTTTTCATGTGTTTGTTAGCCATCCGTATGTCTTCTTTGGAGAAATGTCTGTTTAGTTCTTTGGCCCATTTTTTGATTGGGTCGTTTATTTTTCTGGAATTGAGCTGCATGAGTTGCTTGTATATTTTTGAGATTAGTTGTTTGTCAGTTGCTTCATTTGCTATTGTTTTCTCCCATTCAGAAGGCTGTCTTTTTACCTTGCTTATAGTTTCCTTTGTTGTGCAGAAGCTTTTAATTTTAATTAGATCCCATTTGTTTATTTTTGCTTTTATTTTGAGTATTCTGGGAGGTGGATCATAGAGGATCCTGCTGTGATTTATGTCGGAAAGCGTTTTGCCTATGTTCTCCTCTAGGAGTTTTATAGTTTCTGGTCTTACGTTTAGATCTTTAATCCATTTTGAGTTTATTTTTGTGTGTGGTGTTAGAAAGTGATCTAGTTTCATTCTTCTACAAGTGGTTGACCAGTTTTCCCAGCACCACTTGTTAAAGAGATTGTCTTTACTCCATTGTATATTCTTGCCTGCTTTGTCGAAGATAAGGTGTCCATAGTGTGTGGATTTATCTCTGGGCTTTCTATTTTGTTCCATTGATCTATATTTCTGTTTTTGTGCCAGTACCATACTGTCTTGATGACTGTGGCAAAGCACAACCTTTATAAAAGAATTTTTGTAGCAATTGACAATTACCTTTCTGGCCTTTGGGCGGAGTAAAGGCAAAAATGTTTTATTAGGAGCTGTAGCAATTTGTTAAACTGTCAAATTACCTTGTATGTTCTTGTACATTTTCAGCTGCAAGTTTATACTGTCTCATTTGTGTTCTGTAGGTGGTGCCGAGCTCATTGAGTAACTGGAGTCGTGGTCAGTTTTACCTTGTTTATGATATCAGAAGGGTGGGAATACAGTGGAAAATATACAGGCTCTGAGCCTGGGCAATAGTCAGGTGATGGAAACTCAGGATCAAACTGCTTCCTGGTTATGGGAACCACAGAGATTAGACGACCCCAAAGGACAACTCTGCCTCTGTCATCCTATTCACAAGAATAAATGAAAAAAGCAAAAATTTTGTATTTACTAAATACATGTCCAGAGCTGTTCTTAATGCTATTTATATAGTCACTAATTTAATTTTACAATGCCCCCATAAAATAGGGACTACATACATTATCTCCATTTCACAGGTGAGGAAACTCACATCAGAGAGACATTGAAGGCCTTGCCTTGGCCCCTAGCTGATGCATAAGGGTGTGTGTGTTGAAATCCAGACAGTTTGGTCTGGATTGGAAATCAGACAGCATAGTTGCTGGATTTCTTCAGCAAGAAAAGGGAACAAAGTACTAAGACCTGCTGTAACATGAATAAATCTCAAAAACATCATACTAAGTAAAAGGAGCCCAAATCTCTTATTATTCCACTTATGTGAAATATTGAGAATAGGCAAGTCCATAGGGACAGAAGGTAGACTAGTGATTTCCAGGGACTGGGAAGAGAGGGGAATGCTACTTACGGTACACAGGGGGTTGCTTTTGGAATGAGAAATTGTTTTGGAGCTAAAGCTGGTGGTACACAACATTGTGAATGAAAATACTAAATATCACTAACTCGCACACTTTAAATGTGTGTATATATATATACACACACACTCATATAAATGTTTTTATTTATTTATTTGACTGCATCATGCCTTAGTTGTGGCATGTGGGATCTTCACTGTGGCACTTAGGTTTAGCTGCCCCATGGCACATGGAATCTTAGTTCTCTGACCAGGAGTTGAACCCACATCCTCCACACTGGAAGGTGGATTCTTAACCACTGGACCACCAGGGAAGTCCCTCAAATTTAAACCATGCTTTAAATGGTCAATTTTGTGTTATGTGAATTTCATCCCTTTCTCTCGAGATAGAGATAGGTAGATAAATAGATAGACAGACATTAGATAAGACATATCCATCTAGTCAAAGCTATGGTTTTTCCAGTAGTCATGTATGGATCTAATAGTTGGACTATAAAGAAAGCTGAGTGCTGAAGAATTGATGCTTTTGAACTGTGATGTTGGAGAAGACTCTTGGGAGTCCCTTGGACTGCAAGAAAATCAAACCAGTCAATCCTAAGAAAATCAGTCCTGAATGTTCATCGGCAGAACTGACGCTGAAGCTGAAACTTCAATACGTTGGCCACCTGATCTGAAGAACTGACTGGAAAAGACCAGTGAGTCTGATGCTGGGAAAGACTGAGGCAGGAGAAGAAGGGGACGACAGAGGATGAGATGATTGGATGGTATCACCCACTCAATAAACATGAGTTTGAGCAAGCTCCGGGAGTTGGTGATGGACAGGGAAGCCGGGTGTGCTGCAGCCCACGTGGTCGCAGAGTCGGACACGACTGAGTGACTGAACTGAGACAGACACACCCATACAACTATCCAGCACAGTGCATGTGGAAAGCAACAGTTCCCACAAATAGCCAGGTAGCTTAAGCTTAATGGGTTCTCTGGGTTTTTGCTCACCAGGGTGTCTATCCTGAAGCCAAAGGTGCTGTCTCCTGCACTGGGGTGCCAAGAAAAAGGGCTAGCAGTGACAAACTGGGGATCCTGGTACCTGAAGGTCATTAAAAGAGCTGGAGGAAGGAGCTGTGTAGCAATGGGCAATGGAATATTTTAATATTTTCACAACAAGCATAACACTAGCTGAATTTCAGCTCTGATTAGAACCAAAATCAGTTTATACTTTTTAACCAAGCCACATATCCTCCTTGCTCATTTGATAGGTCAACAATCACAATTTCATAACAATGGCTACCCCTGACTTATTAGGGTCACTCAAGGTCCCTAAGGGGGGAAAAAAAAAATTGAAGGTATTTTTGTTTAAAAACTCCTTCTCTCTGAAGTTTGCAGCTTCCTTCTGCAAAATGCACTGTACGTTCCTGGGAAATCCCCCCTTCTCTGAGTGAAAACAGAGGTTACCAGGCCTCTTCCAGCTCACCCTGGGCCCTGTGGCCTGTGCTGCATACTATTGGTCAGAACAAGTCACATGACACCTCTCCCATCAGGAAGTCGAGCTCAGTTGTGAATCCTGTAAAACATGCTTTACTTTCTCTGCTCTGTGAACTTCTAACTCCAAGAAAACAATGAATATTTTGCTTCATAATGCTTTGCCTGCCCTTCTGCAGGGCAGTGGAGATAGACACACCCATACAACCAAAGTATTGTGGTAACAGTTCTGGCTACCCGTCTAGATTTTCATGACCTTTGCTTTGGACATTTCTCAGTAGTGGTTTTCTTCCACTCACCTACTTTACTGAATTAATCTGCAAAAGAATTAAATTTAGGAGACAGTGAGGAAGGACACAAAATGAGAGCAAAACTCAGGGTGTCATCTTTTCAGTTGCATGGTAGGATGCAAGAGCAAAACATGGCCACAGTGTATTTGCTCAGCAAGGTTAGTCCATCATTTTGCTGATTGAGGTATGAGGTTTGGATCTGTGACCTTGGAATTTCTAGAGATGCTGGCTGTTGGCCTCAACTTTTGTACTTGTAGACACCACAACAATCCTTTCTAGTGGATTCAGGGATAGAAATGAGGAAGAATGATAAAGACTTCCTTCCCAGTCTCCTCTAGATGTAAATGATTTAACTATTTTAACAGAGAGTTAACCAAGCCACAGGATCTTCTTTTAAAGATGATATCCATTTTAGAATATCTACCCTATTCTACGCAGATGCCAGTGCAGTTGTTCCCAGAAAAGATTTTAAAAATCACTTTTTTTTTTTAAGATAAGGGGGATATATTTCTTATGACTACAGGTAAAAATTGTTGGTAAAGGGAGATTGATTCTGGAGTACGTTTGGATTTTTTAAAAACTTTTTATTTTGTATTGGGGTGCATGCATGCTAAGTTACTTCAGTTGTGTCCAACTCTTTGCGACCATATGGACCGTAGCCTGCCAGGCTCCTCTGTCCATGGGGTTCTCCAGGCAAGAATACGAGAGTGGGTTGCCATGCCCTCCTCCAGAGCAACTTCCTGACCTAGGGATTGAACCCATGTCTCCTGTGTCTTCTGCACTGCAGGCAGATTCTTACCACTGAGCCACTGGGGATTGGGGTATAGCAGATTAACAAACAATGTTGTGTTAGTTTCAAGTGAACAGGGAGATAAATACATTATCCGTTCTCCCTCAAACTCCCCGTCTATCTAGGCTACCACATAACACTGAGGAGAGTTCCATGTGCTATACAGTAGGTCCTTGTTGGTTTGGTAAAAATTTTGGTAGAATTAAATTAACCAACTTACGCTTTTCAAATACTGAATTTGTTGTTCAATGCCATGTTCTCACTTAAATCACTTTGCTTGAACTAGGTCAGAATATGTTAATGTATTAACGAATCCGGATGATAAACTTAGGCTGTTTTCCTTTGAGGGAAGGAATTTGGTTTTCTTTGGCTGCTTGAACGCTCTTTTGGAGGTACAGGATCCGAGGGTGTGTAATTGAGATACATTCTGAGGGCATAAGGTTAGAGAGAAGAAGGAGGTGGCAAAGAAAAATTTGATAAGTATCAGAGTACATGTTTCACGCTGAAACCTGATCATTACTTACTCACCACCGCCCAATCACAGTGATCTGAGAACCAAGAAAGCCCATGAGAGGTGTGCTGAGATCACATGAGGTGATGCATATGAAATTATTTTGTAAGTTTCAAAGCATATTATATAGTGCTGTAAATTGTCAAGTGCCATATATTTGTATTCTTACCATACATTGCAGGCTCTGTGGAGAGGTACTATGGGAAGAGAAACAAAATATTTGTACAAATGATGTTACCAAATAAAAGTCCATGTGCTTGACCCACAGTGAGGCCAAACAATATTGAAACGTCAGAGTCTGAAACACAAAAATGTTTATTGCAGGGCCCTGTAGGGAGACAGGTGGCTCACACTCCAACTCTTCTAAGGGTTTCAGTAGTGCAATTTTACAGGCAGAGTGCAGAGGAGTGTGGTTAGTTGTTGCAAACTCCTGGTGTAGGAATCCTTTGTTCCTGCAGCTGTCCATGTAGGTCAGGTCACAATGTTTCTGTAAATCTCCAATGAGACAAATATTATTCTCTGTTCTGCCACTTTTTATCTCTATATCAATGGACTTTTAAAAGCAAAATCTTGAGAATAAGCTATCCTGTATGTTTCAGGCTATAGGCAACATTCTTTTCCAAAAGGTGCAGGGCCAGCATGACCAATCACAGGCAACAGAGCACAAAAGTTAAAGCTAAAGGAACAGATCTAATATGGAGTAAGGTTTATTCTTCCCCATTACAATAACATGGAACAATAAAGCCCCAGACATACTTAACTGTTGTTGGCTCAGATGGTAAAGAATCTGCCTGTAATACAGGAGACCTGGGTTCAATCCCTGGGTGGGGAAGATACTCTGGAGGAGGAAATGGCAACCCACCCCAGTATTCTTGCCTGGAGAATTCCATGGACAGTAGAGTCTGCCGGGCTTACAGTCCATGGGGTCACAAAGAGTCGGACACTGAGCAATTAACACTTACTTATTTTGGGGGCGTGATTACTGAAACACTACACTTGAGCATTCCAGTGAGTTTAAGCAAGAAAGTCAGGGTGACCTGTCATTTACTATAGATTCATGGTGGCTCAGCTGGTAAAGAATCTGCCTGCAATGCAGGAGACCTGGGTTTGATCCCTGGGTTGGGAAGATCCCCTGGAGAAGGGAATGGCTACCCACTCCAGTATTCTGGCTTGGAGAATTCCATGGACTGTATAGTCCATGGAGTCGTAAAGAGTTGGACACCACTGACTTTCACTTCACTTCAGTCATCTCTCAGACATCTGGCATTAGCAAGGCAAAGCCAAGTTCATTTGCAGCACTCACTAAACCAAAGGGTTATCCGGACACGGAAGAGTTTGGATGACTGTGATCAGTCACAAGATACTACTTCTTATTCTATTAAATAACAGTTGATGAATAGACATGTTTCTCTAAAGTGAAATAGGGTGGCCAAGTGGCTCTAGGATCAGAGAGACTTTCTTGGCTTTTAATCCAAGTTTGATCACTTAATGGTGTCATCTTGGGAATGTTTATTTAACTTCTCTGAACTGCAGTTTCTTCATTTGTAAAATGAGGATGACATGAGTTATTGTGAACATTAAGGAAAACAATGCACTTGAAAGCTCTTGAAAATAACAGGGACTCAAAAAAAGAAAAAGAAAGAAAACCAGCTGAACAAATGTGGACCCAGAACTGAGAGTGATTTTTTTTTTACTGGAACCAGAGACTGTTCATTCAACACAATAGTTCTTTCTGACCATTCCTACACTCTATGCACCATTTTTAAATTTACATGTTATATTATTTTCTCGAACAAGCTTTCTTGCCATGTTTTCTCTACTGATAATTTGTCAGACCCTTAAGCACAAGGACTGTGAATTCTATTTCTTTTATCTTCTCTTCCCATCCCATAGTGATTCTGGAGCTTACCTGTAGCATCCCTGCATGAGTAATCTTTGTACTTTCCATAGAACCTTGCCTGTGGGAGATACTCATGAGATCCTGTTGGATTTACTCTATTCACAGAGCAGTATAGTGTGAAAGTTAAATGCATAATCTAAGGTAGCAGAAAACCTGGCCTCAAGTCCCACATCTGCTACTTACTGGCTGTAAAACTTCACTCGACTTGCTTAATATCCTTCTCTTTGGTTCTTTATCTGTGATACAGGGAATGACTAGCACCTACGTCATACAGTTTCCTGCTGAGTAAACCTGTATAAAGTTTTTAAAGTAGTACTTGGCATGCGGTAAGTGCTAGATACTTTTGCTTTATATATTATTTAATATGATGTTGTTGGTGTCAGAAATAATAAACTAGAAAAGGAAAATACCCAAATAATTTTTGCATATTTAATAAATTCTCAGTACCTCATACAGTGCAAGACTGAATAATCACTTAACCAGAGGTTGTCATTTTGTGTTTCAGTGTTCTGGGTTGTATGAGATGTGGAGGAAAATATTTATTTTTGCTTATTTGTATGGATGATTTGGATGGGCAGGAGATAAATAGTTAGAAGTATGTGTACCAGCTCTCAATCTTCTCTATATCCCATGTCTTTTGTTCTGTTGGGAACATTTATCTTTTGACTTCCCTAATGATTCTTCTCCCAGAATAATAATAATGTTTACCATGTTTCATAGATGAAACTTCAATACATCTTTTCTCTAATGTTCAGGTTTCACCAGGTGTCCTGACTTTTGGTGGAAATTGAGGTGATGATAATTAAGTTATATGTCATGAATTTATCTTGTGTTATTATCAGTTGCTCAGTCATGTCCAACTCTTTGAATGTAGCCCACCAAGCTCCTCTGTCCATGGAATTCTCCAGGCAAGAATACCAGAGTGGGTAGTCATTCCCTTCTCCAGGGGATCTTCCCAACCTAGGGACTGAACCCGGGTCTCCTGCATTACATGCAGATTCTTTACCAGCTGATCCTCCAGGGAAGCTGATGAATTCATCTTACTTCTAATCAAAGATAAGATCTCTCCTCCAGCCCTCACTTCTCTATTTACTTTCCAACTTAAGCAAGTCTCTTTTATTTAAATTTACTTTGGCATAAATGATAAATTAAAATGATCTGTTGCAGGATTACAAATTCCTCACACTCCATTCTTATGTGGAGAGAAATTGTAGCTTCTTTGTTTTATGGCAAAATGCTCTCATAGTTAGGGTTTGCAAGATGGCATCAGTTCAGTTCAGTTCAGTTCAGTCGATCAGTCATGTCTGACTCTTTGCGACCCCATGAATCGCAGCACACCAGGCCTCTCTGTCCATCACCATCTCCCGGAGTTCACTCAGACTCACGTCCATTGAGTCCGTGATGCCATCCAGCCATCTCATCCTCGGTCGTCCCCTTCTCCTCCTGCCCCCAATCCCTCCCAGCATCAGAGTCCTTTCCAATGAGTCAACTCTTCACATGAGGTGGCCAAAGTACTGAAGTTTCAGCTTTAGCATCATTCCTGCCAAAGAAATCCCAGGGTTGATCTCCTTCAGAATGGACTGGTTGGATCTCCTTGCAGTCCAAGGGACTCTCAAGAGTCTTCTCCAACACCACAGTTCAAAAGCATCAATTCTTTGGCGCTCAGCCTTCTTCTCAGTCCAACTCTCACATCCATACATGACCACTGGAGAAGCCATAGCCTTGACTAGATGGACCTTAGTCGGCAAACCGGTAAAGAATCCACCTGCCAATGCAAGAGATGCTGGTTTGATCCCCTGGAACAGGAAATGGCAACCTGCTCCAGTGTTCTTGCCTGAGAAGTTCCATGGACAGAGGAGCCTGGCAGTTTACAGTCCATGGGGTCGCAAAGATCCAGACAGGACTGAGCATACATACATGCTCTCATTGTCATCAAAAGATTCTTCTACCCACTGGTAACAGGGTTGGAGAGTAAAGCCAAAAAAAAAAAAAATGTGTGCTTTTTCTTCCCTATCACTGGTTATATTAATAACTGAAACAATCTACATATGCCAGGCAGTTATGAATACATTTCTTCCCATCCACCTTGCTCTTTATTAGAAGCTGCCTTGGTCTATGGCAGAAGCCCAGGTGGACTCAGAAACTGTCCTTTTTCTCCTTTGGTCCTGCAGCAATGCCCTTCTCCCAATGCCGCTGCTCTCTGCTCTCCAAGTCTGAATTAATTGGAACCCAGAGGCCTCCTGCTGCTGATGTCCACGTCTCTCCTGAGAGTGCGGACCCCCTGAGGTCTCAGGATGATTCCAATTTGGTCCCCAGACCAGAGGGTCTATCCAGATGTCTTCCACCACCAAATGCTTTCCACCCACAATTGTAAATCCTTTCTGGTAATTTCAGACTTTCAGCGATGTCACATCCCCTAATGGGAATGAGTAGGAATTTCTGAGTCCTACCCACTTTAAGGGGCTTCCCTTGTGGCTCCCCTGGTAAATAATCCACCTGCAATGTGGGAGACCTGGGTTCAATCCCTGGGTTGGGAAGATCCCCTGGAGAAGGAAAAGGCTACCAATTCCAGTATTCTGGCTGGAGAATTCCATGGATCGTATAGTCCATGGGGCCACAAAGAGTCAGACACAACTAAAAGACTTTCACTCACTCATTCACAGGTGGCTCAGACAGTAAAGAATCTGTCTGCAATGTAGGAGACCTGGGTTTGATCCCTGGGTCGAGAAGATCCCCTAGAAGAGGGCATGACAACCCACTCCAGTATTCTTGCCTGGAGAATCCCCATGGAGAGAGGAGCCTCACGGGCTACAGTCCATGGGGTTGAAAGTAGTCTGACATAACTGAGTGACTAAGCACAGCACATCACTGACCTTAACAGGCTTCCCTGGTGGCTCAGCGGTAATGAGTCTGCCTGCCAATACAGGAGATGCAGGTTCAATTCCTCGGTTAGGAAGATCCCCTGGAGGAGGAGATGGCAACCCACTCCAGTATTCTTGCCTGGGAAATCCGATGGACAGAGGAGCCTGGGGGACTATAGTCCATGGAGTTACAAAGAATCAGACAGGACTGAGCACCCACCTTAACCTGGGAGCCAATCAAGTTTTGGAAAAAAGCTAACATCCTCTCTGTCTGTCTGAGCAACCTCTTGGGCACTGATGCTCCCTCACTGGCTGGTGCCCTGTGAACTTACAGGGAACTTGTCTCTCAGAGTCTTATGCCTGAAATTGAGACAGAGAACCTCTGCGCCTTTCCTTTTTCCCAGGAAAGACCTTCTCAACTCTCTTCCAGCTGTATCCAGCTGAGTTTAAAACTGATTGCATCCCTCAGATATTTACTGTGTGGGGGCTTCCCTGGTGGCTCAGAGGTTAAAGCGTCTGCCTCCAATGCGGGAGACCTGGGTTCGATCCCTGGGTCGGGAAGATCCCCTGGAGAAGGAAATGGCAATCCACTCCAGTATTCTTGCCTGGAGAATCCCATGGATGGAGAAGCCTAGTAGGTTACAGTCCACGGGGTCGCAAAGAGTCGGACACGACTGAGCGACTTCACCTTAGATGTGCTGTGTACTCTACCAGACAATGTGGTTGCGATATTAAATATGAGACATCTTTCACTCCACATCTACTGGGGAGGGGGCACTTAAGGGGATTATTATAAAAATATGTGTTTTGTAGTTAGTGTGCCGAGAAAGAGGCAAGGGTTCCTGGTCATTTATAAAAAGACAATTGACCTAGGCTGGCAGATGGGGACGTTTCAGAGGACGTTTCCTGGAGGAAGAGCAACGTTAGTCTTCTCTGACTCCACCCCAAAGCCTTGGGTTGTTAATGTCTTGTTTATATCCTATTGAATCCACTGCATTGGGATCTCCTGAGAGCTCTGCCATCTTGGAGCTTTAGTTCCAAATAATTTCCATATGATACCTAAGAGAGAATTTAAGTCCATTGTCTCTCTTTCTTTCTCAGAGTATAAAAAAATCAGTCTCCTAGTTTACATCTGGAATGGGACAGCTCATAGAAGGCGTGTGCCTTTAGGACATTCTGAACACTTCCTCAACAGAGGAGCCAACAAGGAGAACAGCTGTTCTCCACAGAGTTTTGACACTTCTGGTCTAAGCAACTATGTAAAAGCTGAACAGAAAAAGAAAAGCAGAGAAGCAAGGAGAAACAGTAAAAATGTAAAGGTACACCATATTTTCCCCAAGTAATGGATTCACTATGACATTATAGAGAAGAGATTCAAATAAGACAGTTCTGTTATCCAAACCTGAAACTTTAATTATTACACCTCTGGCTCATGGTTGAAAATATTAGTCTCTCTTTCCCCATCTCTCTTCGCTCCCCTCAATTCTGAAATTTAATGTAATCATATCATTGGGGTCATTGCTTTCCTCATCTGTCACATTTTTTGTTATTTTATTTAAATTTGGAATCAGGAAATTCACACTGAAATAAAACATCTTGTTTCCTATGGCTGAAAGCCAGAAAGAACTTGTCTTGGGAAGGCTGATTACAAAACACAAATAGTGTTTTGGTATGTCTTTCCTACTTGATTTTACCAAATGATTAGTAACTAATTATGACCTGTGTATACATAGGAAATCATATCATGGGTATCTTAATCGATAGCATATCCAGAATAAAACTGGTATCTGTTAGGGAAGTTAGCACTTCAAATACGGCAGCTGACGTTAATAAGAACCTAAGGTTCGAGGTTGAATAAAATTGCCCTTGGGTCAACGGTGAACACTTGCCTTGTGTCACAGGAGTCACAGCCTCTGTCCTGTCCTCTGTGTGCCTTCACTCTCTGTGTGTCACATGCCCAGGACAGGGCGGTGACACGATACTGATACTTGATAATCAAACTGCAGATTATCCCCAAAGAAGCTTAACTCTTTTCTCATTATCATCTTCTTGAGGCCAACCTCCAAAATGGTGAATTTGCTGGAGAGGGTTAATCAAGGGATATTTCAGCAAAGAAGGAAATTTCCGCAAAGTATATGATAAGAGCTGGTGCTGCTGCTTAGTCACTAAGTCTGACTCTTTGCGACCCCATGAACTGTAGCCCCCCAGATTCCTTTGTCCATGAATTTCCCAAGCAAGAACACTGCAGTGGGTTGCCATTCCCTTCTCTAGGGGATCTTTCCAACCCAGAGATCAAACTTGGGTTTCCTGCATTGCAGGCAGATTCTTTACTGTCTGAGCCACCAGGGAAGCCCGATATGATAAGAGGGAGTTATCCTTAGGTTCAACCGTTTGTGTGCATAGTAACTCTCCATGAAGATATCCCAAAGAGGGCAAGCAGGTCACATCTCTCCTGAAGGACACCTGTTCTTCTCCCATTACCCGGGCTTGAAGATTTCAAGTCTCCATGACTCCTACTTTCCCCTGGCTTCCCTTGTCCAATTAGTCAACAATTCTTGTGGATTATTTTCAGCACAAAATGTCACTGGTGTTTGGCACTCCTGTTCTAGTCCATCCTCTCCACAGACACCTGATTGACTTTCTTAAAATATTGTTTAAATCTTATCAATCTTCTTCCATTCTCATGAAGAGAGCAAGAAAGAAGCTCCTGACCCTGGCATCCAATAAGCAGTGTGAACAAAACCCTCATCCCTCCCCTCTAATAAGCACTTGAACTTGTCAGATGCATCTTGTTCTCAGTCCCCAAATATACTTCAATTTCTTGCCATTACTCCTTGAAGCATCTAATCTTTGTTTTTCAAAATCTACCCTTTCTTCACACTTGGCTCAAATTATCTGTGTTGGCTCTTCTATTGTTCTGCTTGGCAGCTAAACACACAGTCTTTACAGTCAAGCCTTCTTACAACTCATATTCCTGGGTCACAAAGAGAATTATTGTAGGCTATTCTTGGGGTCAATATTTTTGGAGGAGAGAAAGAAGTAATGTGCAGAGGGAGAAGTTGAACTGTAACACTATTGCTATAGAGACTTCAGCCAATCCTTGGAGCTCTGGAGGTGGGATGATCCTCCCAGAGTTTTCCAACTGAGACCAATTTACACCCTTCTCCCACCACCAGACTAAACCATAGGCGAGGCAGCTTCTTTCAGCCAATGACAATTCTTGGAGAGACCAGGAATCATGAGCAGTCAACACTCCTTTCCTGTTCTTGGAGGATGAGTGCCTTTCTTGGTCCCAAAAGAAGGTCTGGGCAACACACCACAGTATCCACTACAGACCTGTTAAGTACACACTGGCCCTCCCACTTCTAGCTATGAGATTGCAGCTCAGTGTCTTAACTTTTCTATGCCTCTGTGGCTTATTTCAAAAGAGAGAAGGAAATGGTAGCTTTCTTTTTCTCTAAGGATTAGATGAACGAATCCACGCAATGCAAAGCTCAAATAAAGAGCTCAAAAATTCTATTATAACATTTATCATCACTGTTATTAGACACTTATAAATGCTGCCTTGTATTGTCATTTTAAAATTTTCGTTGTGGCTCAGTTCACAATTGTTCACAACACATAACCATTGGGAACCATTGAACTAGTCTCTAAAACCTCTAAGGGCAGAGACGATATCTTTTTTAATCTTTGTACCACCCCCACCTCCTACACAAGGACATTCATTGTGAATGTGCTTGAATTGATATTTTAGTTTGGCTCTGAAGTCACACATTAGTAAAGAGAGAAACAAGACAAATCCTCCTGCTATAGTTACACATTCAGTATTTAAGAGGGATTTCCAAACCCTAGTTTTGAAATTATTTTAGTTTTAAGCTATATTCACTACCAGAAAACATGTCTATTCCAAAAGAGGACTGTTGTGAGACCATGTTAATTTTAGCCAAGTTCCTTAATTTGTCCCATTCTCTTCCACTTCTCTTCACTGACATTAATTCAGACCTTCCACGCTGCCAGAGCCTTTGTACTAGCGTCTTTGCCATTGGTCAGTCCCTAACTCTGGCTGTTCTCCAAACTGCAGCTAATACTATCATTCCACATCACAAATTTCATGTGCTTCCTTTAGTTCTCTTTTGGTTTGCAAAATCAAAATCAGTGGCATTTGGAAGATCTTTCCAATGGGTCCTCTCAGCACATTCCCCCATTTCCCCAGCTTTCCAGTCCCCAGTTAATACCCTTTTTCTCAAATGAATGAATGCCAGTCTCTAGCCACACTGATCTGTTCATATTCTGCAGTATATCACGCAGCCTTTCTTACTTTGTTTCATCTTATTCCTTTCCCTCATTTCTCCAGTTGCTACAGAGTTGGTATTAAATTGACAGTTATATATTTCCAACATACACATGTTGGAAATTTCCTAAATTCTAAAGTAGTTCTGTGTTTGTTGGATCTAAGGAAGGCAGCATCTGGCATTCTGAAAACTATATGAATAAATAAATGAACCAATTGTAAAGAAAGAATAACTTCTAAGAATCCACTGTATACAGACAGCTATTTTCAGGTCAACTGAGCTTCTTCAGGTTGCGCTAAGAAGATAATTGTGCAGGTTGGTCTAGGAAGATAATTGTCATGGTGAGGAGACATGTAGGCTTCTGGTTCATGTCTCAGTCATGACTCTGCATAGGGCTCCTGGGAGTGTACATCTGGGTCAGTGGTTAAGTCTTCAATCTTGTTGCAATTGAGCATCCAGTTGGCAGAGGTGACTGAAGTAAAGGAAGGTAAGTATCTTGGTGCACAGTGGTTGGTTTGTTCGGGCTCTTGACCAGAGGGAGGAAGATTTGGAGACATCTGCAGAGGGGACTATCCATCAACCAGGCACATAAGTAAAGGGACAAGCTCATGAAAGAAAAACATCACTCTGAAGATGGGTAGCGTGGAGGAGGTGAGGGAAGCAAACCAAACACCCTTCCTTTATGAGTCATTTTTTAAGGTCTTGCTTAAATTTTTTGTTTTAAAAAAATTATGATTTAAAAGGTTCAAACAGCCTAGGGAAGTAAATCCATGCATACTTCCCACATTAGTTAATATTTACTAAGAAATCATAGGTTACAACAAATTAAACTTTTTGGCTCTCTTACTGAGGTTTTTTGGCCAACCATGTTAGTGACTGTTCCTACAGATAGTTTATAACTCTATTTTTTGCCCCTCCAGAGCAACTAAAGTGCAACAAGTCAGGAGGACTCTGGATTCATGTGGTTCTTAAATCAGGCCCTTAGGAAAATGGATCGGAGGTGGGGGAATGGATCAATGTGAGCAGGCAGAGACACTAGATATACCCACTCACTCACTGGGAAAAGTGAGTTAGATGTCTCCTTGTTTGAGGTGGAATTCCTTCCTATAAACCTGGGCACCCTCAGTGAGAAATGCTTTACAGTCCAAACTGATGTTTATTTTGGACTCTGTTTCTCTTTCAGCTTTCAGTTCTGACCTTAGGAATGAGCTCACAATTGGAAGCGAATCTGTCTTCTGTTTCTACTGTTAAAGAATTACCTACCCACTGAAAAGCCACATAGTATTAACAATGGCCATGTCCCAAATATAAGCTTCTTGGAATTGTACAAATCGTATTTACGATGCTAGCAGATTTTGGTTTAACTGCTGAAGTATTTCAGTGAGAGGGACTGAATTCTTAGTAAATGAAATGCTTCCTCTGTTCAGTTTTGGTCTGTTGAATTCTGGAAGTTTGGTGAGTCTGATCCATTCATTACATATATCTGGGATGAAAGAAAAGGCCAGCCATTTGGTTTTGATACCATTTTTTTTTTTTTTAAACTGTTTCTCAGACTGAAATCATATAAATTAAAAAATGGTCCTTCAAAGTTATTCTTAGTCTCCTAGATGTTTTTCTAGTCTTGAGAAATGGGTGGGGCTTCTGAATACCTGATCAGGTTTTTCTGATTTGTTATATCTCTTGTGGATTGTAACTGATACTGATTCAAAAATACCTGGAGGCTTCACTTTTCAGCGTCACCACAGACAGCGCTAGTGCTTCATTGATTGGATCCTTGAAAAGACAAGTTATCCACACTGGAGGAATACCTCACATTTTCTGGAAAGGGTAGAAAGAAAAACAAATATTTATTGACCCATTTATTTTTCCAGCAAACTTCTATTTGGCACTAACCAAATACTGAGCTGAGTGGTTTACATAAAACACATAGCTGACTCCTAACAATTCTATGAAACCCATTTTATAGATATGGAAACTGAGACACTGAGGGCTTCAGTAACTTGTAAATAGAGGAGCTGAGGTTTAAATTTAGATAGGCCATTAAAAATAACCAAGGCTTTTTCATTAAGTGAATAGCTCATGCATATGAAAATACAAACATAGCTAAATGAGGGACAAAGAATCTGATTTGGGAAGGACCGATCTTTTTAGCCACGAAGGGAATAAGAATATATTGCTGGAGGAAAAACATCTTCCTCTTCTTGATCTGGAGGCTGAACCCATATTTCCTTCTTCTGTCCTCCTTTTCCCACCACCCAAGATGTGTCATGAACTCCCACAGCAGGCAAACTAGGAAACATCATTTTGGGTGTCCTCCTCAGGCATGTCTCTGACATCCTCCCACTTTGAATAGCCTCAAAACATTTCAAAAAAAAAAAAAGGATTAAAAAGGGAGATTTAAAAAGAAGCAGACCTGAAGTTGCACAGAGGCAGCAAAGACATCTTTGAGGTCATTCTTTTTCTTTTTTTTCTACACTGATGTATTCTCTCCAGAGTGATAATAATCTTTTTTGAAATGCAGGTCTAAGACGGAAGGAATTTTTATCTGGAAGAGTAATATAAATTAGCTTTGACTGCCAGTTTCCACTGATTATTACTTTCCAGGCGGAATTCCTACAAATTCTTGAGGCATGACCTCCAATGAAAAAATAAAACCTCTTTAAAATCTTGTTGAGAAATTCCAGATAACTTTCACAAGAGATTTAATTTTAGAGCATTAACACAATCTTGGTTGGAAAGATAAAACTACAATGCAGTTATCTGGTAAAAGTCATTACTTCACAATGAAGTCATTGGAGATTATTTTACTGTGCTTATCTGTCCCTTCTTCTTTTTTTTTTCTTTTAAAGTTGGTTTCTTTCTCCCAAAACTAATTTTATTATGCATTACTCAGTGCACTCTGGATTCACCCTTATGAAAGGATAAAGTGTTTCAACAGATAACCAATTGGAGGCAGCCAATTTGAGATTCAACCTACCAGGATGAGCAAACGCTGTTACAGGGTATTACATCTTAGTCATATGAACTATGTGCTATTGCACATGTGTGGTTTCAGAAACCATAGTGGAAGGTTTAACAGAAAAAAAAAAAAAGGAGGCATCATTGGGAAGTAATGGATTCAAAGAGATTTCTGTATATCTTGAAGATCTTGGTGTCAGGAAGTAAGAGCATGCATGCTAGTGTTTACAGAGGACTTAATACGTGAGAGGTGTGACGGCGTGTTGGAGGAGGTGAGTGAGAATCACCCCCATTGGACTGATAACCAGAGTGATAGAAAGGTAAAGTAATTTATTTAAGGACTCATGACCGCAGAAGAGTGGGAGAGAGCAATTTGAGTCTGAGAATATCTGACTGTGAAGTTGATTCTCTTCCTAGGCCAGTGTGTTGCTCTTTCTTGAGCTGGCCTACATGAAGGTGAGAAAACATGAGGACCAGCACTGCATGGGCAAGGTCTAGCAACATTTCAGAATAGTCAGAGGGAAAAAGTTGTCATTTCCCACCACTTTTGGTAAAATCTTCATTTACTTCAATTTAACATTTAATATTTATTTAAATTAATAAATTTATTAATATCTGGTAAATTTAAATAATATTGCATATGATCATTATTATTGTGTGTGCTGTCATGTCTGACTCTTTGTGACCCCATGGACTGTAACCCACAAGGATCCGCTGTCCATGGAATTTCCCAGGCATGAATACTGGAGTGGGTTGCCGTTTCCTCCTCCCAGGAATCTTCCCAACCCGGGGAAGGAACCCGTGTCTCCTGCATTGGCAGGTGAATTTTTTACCACTTCACCCCCTGGAAAGCCTTGGTCGGAAACAAGATCGCACATGCCCTGGGGAACTAAGCCACAACTAGAGCTCCCCATACCAATACAGTCAAATAAGTAAATAATTATTATATATAATCAAAGTAAGTCGGCTTAAAGTAAAAATTGAAATAGATGTATAACATATAGCTATATGTGAGATATAATCTTTATCCTCGATAGTGAAAGTCTCTCAGTCGTGTCCAACTCTTTGCGACCCTGTGGACTATACAGTGCATGGAATTCTCCAGGCCAGGATACTGGAGTGTGTAGCCGCTCCCTTCTCCAGGGTATCAGGGATTGGACCCAGGTCTCCAGCAATGCACGTGGATACTTTACCAAATGAACTGTCAGGGAAGCCCTTTATCCTCTAACATGTATGTAAATATAATCACAGGGAAAAATGTGAATTATTCTTATTTTCAGGGTATTTATGTGAAGGGGTAAGATTATTCTATGAATATAGTGATTATTTTTAACATAAAGTTCCCCTTTTCTTTCTTTTTAAATATAAATTTATTTATTTTAATTGGAGGTTAACTACTTTACAATATTGTATTGGTTTTTAATTCCTATTTAAACATTTTTTTTTTTAACTTATAACCCACAAACAGGTGGAAAAAAATGATTTATGTAATAAGAAAAGAGACTTGAACTTATGAGATTCTTTATTCTACTTTCTCTGAGAATAAATCAGTGGTGGAAATTATCTTCCCATGAAGTGATGGGACCAGATGCCATGATCTTCGTTTTCTGAGTGTCGAGCTTGAAGCCAACTTTTTCACTCTCCTCTTTTACTTTCATCAAGAGGCTTTTTAGCTCCTTTTCACTTTCTGCCATAAGGGTGGTGTCATTTGCATATCTGAGGTTATTGATATTTCTCCCGGCAATCTTGATTCCAGCTTGTGTTTCTTCCAGTCCAGCGTTTCTCATGATGTACTTTGCATAGAAGTTAAATAAGCAGGGTGACAATATGCAGCCTTGACGTACTCCTTTTCCTGTTTGGAACCAGTCTGTTGTTCCATGTCCAGTTCTAACTGTTGCTTCCTGACCTGCATACAGATTTCTCAAGAGGGAAATATTTGTTTCTTCTTTTCAAGAATATTTATATTTTATTGGCCTTTATACAAAAAATCAAGTAGATTGCTTTTTCCAAGCGTAATTCCATATTATTAATTCTTATGCTATGAAATGTCATAGCATGATTTGTATCGTATGACTCTTTTCATTCACTGATCTCATTTATCAAGCATCTCATTTACTCAAGGCACCAAGGATGCAAAAATACACACATCCTCTTCTCCAAGACACTCACAGGTAGAAAATTATATAATTATGGTACAATATAGTGGGGATTATGTGCAATATATATACATGTGAGTGAGCATAACCGTGGACTTCCAAGGTGGCGCTAGAGTGGTAAAGAAACCTTCCATCCCTGGGTTGGGAAGATTCCCTGGCAGAGGGTACAGCAACCCACTCCAGTATTCTTGCCTGGAGAATCCCATGAGCATAACCGGGCTTTCTAAATTCTCAGATATTCAGAAATAAGAACTATGTTGTTGTTGTTTCATCACTGGGTCATGTCTGACTCTTTTGAAGTCCATGGACTATAGCACATCAGGCTCCTCTGTACATGGAATTTCCCAGGCAAGAACACTGGAGTGGGTAGCATTTCCCTTCTTCAGGGGACCTTTCTGACCCAGGGATCAATCAAACCCATGTCTCCTGCATTGGCAGGCAGATTCTTTACCACTAGCCACCTCGGAACTCCAATAAGAATTATACTGAAAAAAAAATTAGTCTAGAATATATAGGGAAATTGTGATGATAGAAAGCAAGAAATAATAAGTTTATCTTAATTACATTTAGAATTTGCTCCTTTCTTTTAAGATGTATTTCTGAAAAAATATAAAATAATTTCAAATGCATCACTTTTATCATTAATCTTGTAGTGTTTCAGAGATGTAGAAAGAGGCAGGTACTTTTATTATTTCTCATTTATAGAAATAACTCATAATTTCAGCTACTTTCGAGGCAAGAGACCATAATCATTAGTAAAATGTTTAGTAAATTAGTAAAATGTTTAGTAAAAGTTCTTACAATTTGCAACTCTCCAAAATATATCATTTGTACTCCTCTGTTTATAGTCTAATATAAGTCTTTACTTCTTTAATATACAATTTAACTCTCCTTTTCCATTCTTGGTATATATTAGCACATAATTGAAAGATAATTACTTTGCAATATTGTGATGGGCTTTGCCACACATGACCGTTAATCAACCATAGGCACGCATATGTCCTCTCCCTCCTGAACGCCCCTCCCACCTCTCTCCCCACCCCATCCCTCCAGCTGTCAGAGCACCGGCTTTGGGTGCCCTGTGACATACATCAAACTCCCACTGGCTATCTATTTTACATATGGCAATGTGTATGTTTCAATGCTATTTCCTTTTTATTCCCTGATAATCCATATTTGTTTTGAATAAAAGACTACAAAATAGGGATAAAAATGGCAAAGAAAAAAACTATGATTGTGACTATGTGTGTGTGTTTGAGGACAGAGATTCTAACCAGAAGAAGGTATGACAGGTGTGACAGAGGGAAGCTGAGCATGGCAGAAAAGAATGGTCAGAAGCACTAAGGGTGTGTATTCTTTCTGACTTAGTCCCCATAGTGACTCAGGAAGGTAGCTCACCAATGTTCCTATTTCCTGCTACTTCATTTACATTCACTTCAGCTCAGAAATGTTACAATAACCACGAATATACCTCCTTGTCTCCATCCCTGAGGTTCAATCCATTCAGATGAAATTTCTTAAATTAGCACTTCCAAAGAGTCACCCCCATGGGTAAGAACTACTTCAGTTACAGTTACAGTACAGAATGCCATTCAAGGGCCTTCATGTATTCCAACAACAAATTAATTTCAGCTTTATTTTTTTCTCTGTCTCCCTAGTGAGAAAAACACACAATTCAAAGGTAAACAAATGAATAATTTGAGTCCTAATACTCTGAAATATAATAGGGTGACAGGAGAGCTGATGGTAGAGAAGCAGGACGGTGCCCAGGGTCTTGGCGTGCCCAGGGCGTTTTGGCCCTGGGACAGATGATCTGCCCCTGGCAGATGGCTGTTTTCTGTCACCTAGTGGCATGGTGGCTCCCCTCATCTGCTGTGTGCAGAGCATAGAACGTGCACACGGGAAGATGACTCGGCAGTTGTACAGCCCAGTGATCCTCAAATGCTATGTTATTGCCATATAGCGTCATATAACATATAAATGCTTTGTGCAAGTGAAATCTCACAAGGTCTACAACCTCTGGATATGTTCACAGTTCCATTGAAAACCTTCGATCTGGTTTATGTTATTTCCTTTTACGGTTGAGGAAATGGAGGTACAGATGGGCATAGAGATGAATGGTCAAAAATTAGATGCCAGGCAGATGTGACCCATATTACAGGCAGCTTTTGATTGGTTCATTTGGCCATCGGTTTCTTCTGTTTGAAGGTGATATTGCCTTCAAAATCATTTCTTAACCTAAGGATGTGATAGACTGTTCCAAATGGTATGATCTAATGTATTCATCTATTTTATTCCTAGACCTAGTTTTAGGCAGCTTTTAGTTTTGCTTCCCAAGACCAACCCAACTATAGGATAAGGATTTTTAGCCACTGGCATCACACGGTACTTTGCAGGCTCAGCTCTAAATTACCTCTTCTCTTTTTGGCCCTTATCATCCTTTGCACCTCACAATGGTACCTGACACATTTTGCCTTGTATCATCACTATATAATTCTTTGCCTTATCTTCTACATAAGATGGCAAATGTCTGTGCACAGGAATTGTGTCTTAATAATTTTTGAGATATCCACTGAAAACAGTGTTCCACATCATCATGTGTGCTACAGATCAAGTATTAAGAAGTGTCACAGATTCTGACACACACTCAAGCAGAGAGAATTGAAAAATCATGTTGAGCATTGATAAAATCATTGGCATATGTGGGTAGCCTTCCCAGGTGGGTAGTCTTTCCAAGGAAAGCATTCATTTGAAAGTGTAAGATCTGAGATGTCATGAAGTAGATGTTCAGTGAAGACCTGCTGTATAGGACAGGGAATTTAAAAAATAAGAAGTTGCAATCTGTTTGTAGGACATATATTCAGTTCAGTTCAGTCGCTCAGTCATGTCCGACTCTTTGCGACCCCATGAATCGCAGCACACCAGGCCTCCCTGTTCATCACTATCTCCCGGAGTTCACTCAGACCCATGTCCATAGAGTCCGTGATGCCATCCAGCCATCTCATCCTCGGTCGTCCCCTTCTCCTCCTGCCCCCAATCCCTCCCAGCATCAGAGTCTTTTCCAATGAGTCAACTCTTCGCATGAGGTGGCCAAAGTACTGGAGTTTCAGCTTTTACTCCTTTTCCTATTTGGAACCAGTCTGTTGTTCCATGTCCAGTCCTAACTGTTGCTTCCTGACCTGCATACAGATTTCTCAAGAGGCAGGTTAGGTGGTCTGGTATTCCCATCTCTTTCAGAATTTTCCACAGTTTATTGTGATCCACACAGTCAAAGGCTTTGGCATAGTCAATAAAACAGAAGTAGATGTTTTTCTGGAACTCTCTTGCTTTTTCCATGATCCAGCGGATGTTGGCAATTTGATCTCTGGTTCCTCTGCCTTTTCTAAAGCCAGCTTGAACATCAGGGCTGGAAAAGGTCAGTTTTCATTCCAATTCCAAAGAAAGGCAATGCCAAAGAATGCTCCAACTACCACACAATTGCACTCATCTCACATGCTAGTAAAGTAATGCTCAAAATCCTCCAAGCCAGGACATATATTAGGTTAACCTTAAAATTGCATTCCAAAATATGTTAAGTGCAGACAAATATTGTTTGATTCCACTTATATGAGATACCTAGAAGAGTCGAATTCATAATCAGAAAGTACATTGGTAGATGCCAGGGGTTGGAGGTGGAGAGGAGGGGTGGGAAGTTAGAGTTTAATGGGAACAGAGTTTCAGTTTAGGAAGGTAAAAAATTCAAGAGTTGGGTAATGGTGAGAGTTAATGTGAATACACTCAGAGCCACTGAACTGTATAGTTAAATATGGTTAAAATAGTATGTTTTATATCATGTGATTTTTACAACATAAAAAGACATTAAAAAATCTGTTAGCATGATTTCATCATCATGGCACCTATTTAGTGAGTGACCATTAGGTTATTCAGACAGAATACTAGGTTTTTTGAGTAGGATTCAGGAGAAGCACAAAATACAGCCCATAGCTTAACAAATTAGCAGTTTAGATCAAGAAGCAAGAGTTCAAAAGTATAAAATCACACATGTGTGTATGTTAGTCGCTCAGTCATGCCCAGCTCTTTGCGAGTCCATGTCTCATAGCCTACCAGGCTTCTATGTCCATGGGGTTCTCTAGGCAAGAACACTGGAGTGGGTTGCCATTTCCTTCTCCAGGAGATCTTCCCCACCCAGGGACTGAACCCTGGTCTCCTGCATTGCAGGCAGATTCTTTCTGAACCACCTGGAAAGTCACATATGATTAATTTCTAAGTTTTGCAATGGATGTAAGTTAGAAATTGAAGGAGTCATCACTAAGGGACGGCCGTGGAGGAGTGTAGGGAAGGTTCCAGACCCTGGATTGTCATGGAAGCACCAAGCACTGCACTGAGGCGCCAAATCATCCACACAGACCTCCAGGGGAACTAAAGGCTGGTCTACACAAGGTCAAAACACAACGCGTCAGTCCAAAGAAAAAGAACAAAACAGACTTGCATTTTCCTATCAGAGAGGAGGCTTGGCGACATAGTTCAGCAGGTTTCAGAAATTCCAGTGTCAGATGTTGTTCCTAAAGGAGAAACATTCTGAGAACTCATGAGGATGCAAAATTGTCCCTGAACAGGAGGAAATCAGCCAACAAGTTCCCAGATATTTCTCACTAGTTTGACATATCCTGCAATATACAAAGCTGCCATGGACCTTTAGCCTGAGGCATAAAGGTATGCAGAAGTTAGAGAACAGATACAATAATGAAATAAAATAGTGAAGATGCCTCTTCCCCAAACCTCTCCATTTATTATAGAAATGATGTTTGGGCACAGAATTGGGTGGTATATAATTTTCCTAAATTATCATGAAGGCCATAATTGCTGATATGAGACACTAAAATAACTGCACATGTCTTTTTAAAAATTGAAGTACGGCTGATCTGCAGTTTTTCAAGTATACTGCAAAGTAATTCAGATTTACATCACACACACACATATATTCTTTTTCAGATTTTTTTCCATTATAGGTTATTGCAAGATATTGAACATAGTTCCTTGTGCTGTACAGTGGATCCTTGTTTTTTTTAAGACTATTTTATATGCAGACGTATATATGTCTGTTAATCCCAAATTCTTAATTTATTCCCCCTTTCCTCTTTGTTAAACATAAGTTTGTTTTCTATGTCTGTGAGTCTCTGTTTTGTAAATAAATTAATTTGTATCATTTTTTTAGATTCCACATATAAGTGATATGATATTTGTCTTTCTCTGACTTCCTTCACCTAATATAATAATCTCTAGGTCCATCCATGTTGCTGAAAATGGCATTATTTCATTGTTTTTAATGGCTGATTAGTATTCCATTGTGTGTCAATGATTTCACAGCACTTGGGCTGCTCCAGCTTCTTCAGTCCTTACTTTGGACCCCTTCTATTCATCAGCCGCAAACTGCGTTGTATAACCTCTCTCCCCCAGTTCCAGCTGCTGTTATTCTATTGGTCCTTTGTACTTTCCAGGGAGTACCTGTTGACCATTTTGAGGTTCTCTTTCAGATTTCTCAGACACTCTTGGTTCCCTCTCCTTGTCTCCACAAATATGCTGATATCATGCAAGTCTTTGAGCCATAAGCAGTTTCCACCTACAAGAATTTTGGGGTTTGTGGTGCTATCTTGTTTCCCAGTTTTGTTACAGATGTCCATAAAAGTTTTTGGTTTTGCTATCCCAGTTGCTCTATTTTTTGTTTGTTTTGCTTTGTTTTTAAGGAGGGAATTCAGGGAGATTTAAAAAATACCACTGCCATCTTCCCAGAATTCTTTTCTCTCAATTCTTTATACAATGCCAACCAGTGAAATCAGACAGACTATGGGAAAACCACCAACCATGATCTTTTCTAAAAGTAGAAGATTCTGAGATGTAATAGTTATCAATCTAAAATTCATTCTGATTTCACTTAGGGTGGCAGTGTGTCCAGCTAAGAAGCACTTCCCAGCCTCCCTTGCAGCTAGGAATGACCATGTAATCCAGTCCTGACCAATAAGATACAAGCATAAGACAGCAGTGGGACTTTGGAGAAAGCTCACCAAAAGTCAGGTCAACTCAACTGGCCAACCAACCGCTTTTGCCCTTTCCCTTCTTTTCACCTGTCAAAAGCTGAGCTGAGCTGCAAAGAGCTGAGCTGCCAAGTATCTGTGTAAAGTAGTAAAAATGAAACTAATGGTCAATGATTGACTCATTTACTGTGACAGTATAAGCAAGAGACTAAACAGGAGAAAGTGCTGGCTCCCCAAATGTTCCATTTTTCTCCCTGGCACAGAGCCAGGCAAGAGTCAGATGGATTAGTACAGCTAATCAGGATTGTCTCACTGCTGAAGGATCCCTAAACAAAAGGCTCCTGCCTTTTTGCATCCCCGGAGGCAGGGAGAAGGGAGCAGAGAAGGGCTGAGAGTGGAAAAGTACTACACACTTAAGAGTGGAGGAAACATTTCAAGGCCACACACTCGCCCCATTCCCTCCCCCCACCACCCCAAAGCCAGTAAGTTGGTCTCTGCAGAGGCACCTAAGAGAGGCCATGGCTAGGTCCCCTTTCCTCCCACAGGAAGCCTGGGCTAAGGCTGGGGTGATGGTAGAGTGAGGCCAGAGCCCTTGATTGCAGATCCCCTCAGAGGGTGCAGTGCACAGGCTCTGTACCTTCCCATGAAGCTGTGGGTAAAGCTTTGAATTAATAAATTGCCTATGGCTGGGTCTGAAATACGACACATAGGTTTTAGGCTTAGAGCTGGACTCCTCACTTCCTCCACTTTGCTGGAACAGGAAGCAGGCATATTGGGATAAGATGATAACAAATTCGTGCTAAAGCTTGCTGGACAAAAGAAGATAGAAGGCAGAGTCCATGATGGCCTCATGGAGCAGCCATATCTCCAACTTCTATTTACATGAGAAAAATAAAACTGCTCATTTGTTTAAGCCACTGTTTTTCTGAGTTCTTTTACAGCTGAATGCAGTTCTTAAGGGCTACATGCGGGTCCCAAGGGCAGTGGCTTCCTAAAGGGTGATGCTGGTTGGTTCATGAAGTTTTCACTGGTACTTGGTAGGTGAGAAAGAATAAACAATATAGTCGGTTTTTCATAAAGGAAATTTATTCAAGTTTTTAGTACTGAGACTATGCCCTTCCAGATCTTTTGATATTATAATGTCCTCTCTTTCATAAGATGATGGTGCTAATTTATGATGCTGGTTATGTCTAAAATCCTTACTTAAAAATTAAATTCTGACCACTGTATAATGAATCTCTAAGAGTGAACTCCGGGAGATGGTGATGGACAGGGAGGCCTGGCGTGCTGCGATTCATGGGGTTGCAAAGAGTCAGATACGACTGAGTGACTGAACTAAAAAAACTAAACATATTTTTGGAAAAATGTATTTAAGTCATATCATACTTAAAAATACTTAGTAGTAATTAATTCGCCCATCAAAATTGATATTTATATGTGCCTGGAAAAAAACTCAGTTTTTCTTTACTTGAACAGTTACCACCCTTCTGTGACCAGATGTGTGGGTTTTCCACATTAAACAATTTTTACATTAATTGCCTGGAGTTAGTGCAGATCTACAGGCTGAGGCTCTTAATGCTAATTGCGAGCAGTGGGACCCCAGGTTACCCACTGTCGTCGCAGTCTGAGGGCAGATTGGAGAAGAATTTCCAGACACAAGCATTTCAGAAGAGAGTGAGTTTATTAAGAACAAACAGCAGAGATGATGTAGGCACTGGAAGCCCAGAGGGCCAACCTCCTGAGACCAGGAAAAGTTGACCAGACACTGTTAGAACACCAGGCTGGCTCAAGGCAGAGCGAACACGTTTTGTGGGTTTGCCCACTCCAGTATTCTTGCCTGGAGAATCCCAGGGATGGGGGACCCTGGTGGGCTGCCATCTATAGGGTCGCACAGAGTCGGACACGACTGAAGTGACTTAGCAGCAGCAGCCAATTTCTACAGCCTCAAGACAAAGAAAATTCCTGCTGGAAGATTGGCATTAGGTGATTGGTTAGGGAGCTCTAGAGTGAGTACTAGGCTGGGCATTTTTGAATAATATGGAGCTTCCCAGGTGGCATAATGGTAAAGAATCCACTTGCCAACGCAGGAGACATGAGACTCAGGTTTGATTCCTGGGTCGGGATGATTCCTGGAGCAGGAAATGGCAACCCACTCCAGTATTCTTGCCTGGAAAATTCCAAGGACAGAGAAGGCTGGTGGGCTACAGTCCATGGGGTTGCAGAGTTGGACATGACAGAGTGGCTATGCACACACAATAGGTCAGGAAACTTGCTGGTGATGATCAGGGGACTTTTGGCAACAGTTATAAAGGAGTTCAGTCAAGTTCAGAGGTGACCTTGGTTCTGGGCTCCCCTTCTCAGGCCTTGATGCAAGGCCTCACACCTGGGGCCTTGGGATAGCCCTCTACACCCATGACTTCTGCCTGACTCAGCTTACAAATTGGAGGTTCCCACAATCCCCTCCTTGGGTTTGATAATTTGCTCACAGAACCCAGGAAAACAGTTAACTTACTATTGTTGGCTAATATACAAAGGACATTTTAAAGGATGCAAATGAACGGCCAGATAAAGAGACACATAGGGTGAGGTCTAGAAGGGTCCCAGGTGCAGGAGCTTGTGTCCACCTGGATTTGGGGGCACACCACCCTCCCAGCACATGGATGTATTCACCAAACCAGAAACTCTCCACACCCAGTTCTTTGGGTATTTTTGTGGAGTCTTCATCCATAGATGAAGATTGACATGAATTGATAGTCAATGATTGATTAGTAACTCTGTTTCTTGTCCCTCTTCTCTCTATGGAGAATGGGGGTTAGGGATGAAAGCTCCAGGCTTCTGATCATGGCTTGCTTTCTTGTGACCAGCCCCATCAGGGGCCCCCAAGTCTCCTAATTAGAACCAAAAATGCTCTACTACCCAGGAAATTCCAAGAGATTTAGAAGTTCTGTCAGATACTTCTATAGCTCAAGAAACAAGGGTCTCAGGGAATCTGTGTCAGGAACTGGTGCCAAAGACCAAACATCAGGACAGAAGATTCTCGTAGTACCCCTATTCACAAGGGCTTTAGGGGCTTTTGTCAGGAACTGGGACAGAAACCGACATATATAATATATATAAATATTATTTTACAATATGCTTCTGGTCTTCAATAAGAGAAAAATCCTGTCACTTTTGGTAAGAGAGAGGAAGGAGAGGTGACAGACGGCTTCTACAGGGGAATTCACAGGATCCACACGTGTAAGGATCGCTGCCTTGGGCTGCAGAAGTTAAGTATTCAAGAAAGAGTGAGCCAGGGCACCAGTTCAGAGGGTGACTGGAGAGTATGAAAGCCAAGTTCTTTGAAGAGTACTTGAAGACAAAAGAAATATTTAGCTGGAGAAAACTCAGGGGGCGCAGAACAGCAGCTTTCAAACATCTGAAGTTATCAAAGGGAAAGAAGCTTAGACTTGATTTGAGAGCCCAGGGTTAGCGCTCGGACCAACCAGTGAAAACCAAAGAGGTCCTTCTCACAGCTTGAGCGGTTCAGGAGGAATGGCTGCGTTGGTGAGGCTGAGGCTGGTGACCCCTGAGTAGGGATCACTGGACCTTGGATCCAGTGAGCCACAGGATCAGAGACCCTGTCTGTTTTGTTCACTGCCCCAGTACCTAGAAAGGTGATCAGCACACAGTAGGTGCATAATACATGTATATTTGTTGAATAAGGTAATGGGGGTGACATTCAGCATTTGATAGCTTTGCCAAGGTGACCTTAATCAGCTAAATGGTAGCCTGAATTTGTGCGCATCTTCTTTTATCTCTGTGTTGCTCTCAGTTGCTAAGTCACGTCCAACTCTTATCCACTCCATGGACTGCAGCACGTCAGGCTTCCCCGTCCTTCACAATCTCCCAGAGTTTGCCCAAACTCATGCCCATTTAGTCAGTGATGCCATCCAACCATCCTCATCCTCTGTCACCCCCTTTTCCTCCTGCCCTCAATCTTTCCCAGCATCAGGGTCTTTTCCAGTGAGTTGGCTCTTCATATCAGGTGGCCAAAGTACTGGAGCTTCAGCTTCAGTATCAGTCCTTCCAGTGAATATTCAGGGTTGATTTCCTTTAGGATTGACTGGTTTGATCTCTTTATAGTCCAAGGAGATTACCTGCATTATCAGCCTTTTAACTCTAATTGCGTCTTTGCGGTTGTCTCGCAGACACATGACACAACACACAAATACACAGGGAACTCTGGTGCTGAAGAGGACAACAGAAGCAGAGGGCAATCAGCAGTCCTGACCTGGCAGAAATCAGGTGTGGATGGTATGCATTTTGAACGCAACGTATAAAAAAAGTGTCTTTGAGTTTGTCACTGGCTTCTCCCTTTCATGAACTCTAGCCAGGAAGTAATGCCACCTGGAAGAGACGCTCAAAGGGCTCTAAAAGAATTTTCCAAAATGTGTATGTCAAAATAGGTAACAGGTAAACATGTTCTTTTCTTTTTTAATATTTATTTACTTGGCTGCACCAAGTCTTAGTCATGAGATCTTCAGCTGCAGCACACTCACCCGTAGTTGAGGCATGCGGGATCTAGTTCCTTGACCAGATATTATCGAACCTGGGCCCCCTGCACTGAGAGCATGGAGTCCTAGCCACTGGGCCACTAGGAAAGTCCTGGCAAGCACTGTTCAATACTTCAGTTCAGTTCAGCTCAGTCTCAGTCGTGTCCGACTCTTTGCGACCCCATGAATCGCAGCACGCCAGGCCTCCCTGTCCATTACCAACTCCTGGAGTTCACCCAAACTCATGTCCTTCAAGTCAGTGACGCCATCCAGCCATCTCATCCTCTGTCGTCCCCTTCTCCTCCTGCCCCCAACCCCTCCCAGCATCAGAGTCTTTTCCAATGAGTCAACTCTTAGCATGAAGTGGCCAAAGTATTAGAGTTTCAGTTTCAGGATACTTAAAGAAGGAAAAATTCTGATGTTCATTCTAACCCCAACACCCCAAAAGTTAACACATGAAGTCAAGACTCCCAGCAGCACACCGCAGGCTGACAGTAAAACATCAAAGAAGAAGGTGAGGTCAAAGTCATGAAGTACAGACACAGACATTATTATTATTATTTGCATTTTGTCTTTATTTTGCAACCATTAGATTCAGCTGCCCACAGTCAGGTCACCAAAGACAAATTGTCAGACTCACTATGAATCGAAACCAAAGTTCACACTGTTTGGCCACTTGAGGATGGCAAGGGGAGCAGAGGCTCACCTGGGTAATCTGTATACAAGCCAAAGAAAAGCACCCCAGTTAGGATGGAACCATCTCAGGGATTAAGGGCGTGCCTAATGTGAAGCACACCACGTGACTGTGAGCGGCAAATGCCAGGCACCAAAGTAGCCTCCGATCCCCTTGTATTTCTCCCCAAATCAGCACACAGTCACAATGACAACCAACAGCATAACGAAGAGCTGAATGACACAGGTCTCAACTCAACCACATTTAACTCTTGTTTGTCAAATAGGAGATGATTAGGCTTCAGTGCGGCACCACCCAGATGTTGGGTGTTGGGTCCATCCCATCCGTCTTCCTGGTGCCTTTGGTTGTTCTGCTTTTCTGCAGCGGATGCCATGTCCAAAAGAGCCATGCTCCAAAACCCATCGAAGAGAACTGAAGAGCAAAAAGAGTCACTCTCAAGACAAAGATTCCCCCATACAGGAAGGATTCAGAGAGAGAACTTCGACACCAGAGCAGCCAAACCTAGCTGCAGCCACCAGCTCGCCAAACCTAGAGCTTTGAGTCCTGATTTTACAGGTTACAGGGAAGACTTACTGCTAGCTCGGAGATGACATTTTAAAGTTTTTCTCCATTTCTTTGGAAACCCAGTGACTTCCTCGGACACAGATCCCAAAGCTACCTTCACCCAGTCTCCTCAAACTCTTCTCTGTGACTGCTCTGTTTGGTGCTAGAGGAGAAAAGATAAAAGAAAATACGGAAGGGACTTTCCTGGTGGTCCAGTGGTTAAGACTCCACACTTCCACTGCAGGGCGCACAAGTTTGATCCCTGGTCATGGAACTAAGACCCCACATGCTGCACACACAGTCAAAAAGAAAATAAAAAGAAATATGGAGGGACAGAAAAAGATTCAGGAGCTGAGAGATGACTATGTTTATTTAAACACAAGCTGGAATCAAGATTGCCAGGAGAAATATCAATAACCTCAGATATGCAGATGACACCACCCTTATGGCAGAAAGTGAAGTACTGAAGAGCCTCTTGATGAAAGTGAAAGAGGAGAGTGAAAAAGTTGGCTTAAAATTCACCATTCACCATTAAGATCATGGCATCCAGTCCCATCATTTCATGGGAAATGGATGGAGAAACAGTGGCTGATTTTATTTTTCTGGGCTCCAAAATCACTGCAGATGGTGATTGCAGCCATGAAATTAGAAGACGCTTACTCCTTGGAAGGAAAGTTATGACCAACCTAGACAACATATTGAAAAGCAGAGACATTACTTTGCCAACAAGGGTCCATCTAGTCAAGGCTATAGTTTTTCCTGTGGTCATGTATGGATGTGAGAGTTGGACTGTAAAGAAAGCTGAGCACCGAAGAATTGATGCTTTTGAACTGTGGTGTTGGAGAAGACTCTTGAGAGTCCTTTGGGCTGTAAAGAGATCCAACCAGTCCATCCTAAAGGAGATCAGTCCTGGGTGTTCATTTGAAGGACTGATGTTGAAGCTGAAACTACAATACTTTGGCCACCTGATGTGAAGAGCTGACTCATTGGAAAAGACCCTGATGCTGAGAAAGTTTGAGGGCAGGAGGAGAAGGGGATGACAGAGGATGAGATGGTTGGATGGCATCATCAACACAATGGACATGGGATTGGGTGGACTCCGGGAGTTGGTGATGGACTGGGAGGCCTGGCATGGTGCAGTTCATGGGGTCACAAAGAGTCAGACACAACTGACTGACTGAACTGAGCTGTGTGTCAATGTGTGTGTGTGTGTGTTTACCACATCTTCTTTATCTTTTCATCTGTCCATAGACATTTAGGTTCCTTCCAAGGAAAGAAATAGTACTATTGGAAATAGTACTTTTGGAAATAGTACTTAACTGTGCACATCTAAACTGATGGACACAACTTGATACAGCTGAATGTGGTGTTCAGTGCTTAGGTATTTGTTGAAAACCTAAAATTTACACACAAAAGTTTACTGGCCACTCACTATGCATTGAGCTCTATACCATAGGCTTTCAGAACATGAAAGAAATGCAAGGCTGATTCCTCAGCTGGGAGGAAACTACAACTAGGGTAGAAAGAATCATCAAGATATTATTGATAATGACAGCCTCTCACCCTCAACACCATCGCCATCACCACCACTACCATCATGGTGCCATCATAGTTTCACCTTATTTATACGGTATTTTGTGATTTAACCTAGGATTGTTGATGATTATCTTTCTCCCATTTCCAGATTAGAGATATTGTATTGGGTCAGGTTGTTTTTGTACATGAGGAAAAATCTAATCCAAGAGTTTTCTAGAACTCTAGTGTTCTAGAATTCTAGTGTTTTCTTAGACCACAATGTGCTCTATACATGTAGCTAAATTCTTAGCAGCCACACTGAACATATAAATTCATATATGTGAATACTACAGTTTTCAATGTAGACCTTAAGAGTCCAAAGTCAAAAAGAGTCTAGGAAAAACTCTTTGGAAATTGATTTCAGCAAGTTCATTGCATCCTTTGAATTTATTAGTTCTAGAAAATATTTATCTTGTTAAAAGTATAAACTTTAGGGACTTCCCTGGTGATTCAGTGGCTAACACTATGCACTTTCACTGTAGGGAGCATGGGTTCAGTCTCTGCTCAGGGAACTAAGATCCCACAAAAAAAAAGAAAAAAATGATCACCTACTTTAAAATAAATAAATATATTTTATATACATAGCTAAAAGTTTTTTGGAGTCTTATGAATCGTAATTTTAACTGTCAGTTTGATTAGGCTACAATGTGCTCAGATATTTGGTCAAATATTATTCTGACTGTGTCCGTAAAGGTGTTTCTGGATGAGATTAACATTTGAGTGAGTAGACAGAATAAATCAGATAGTGTGACCTAATATGGGTGTTGCTAAGCTAAGCTGCTTCAGTCATGTCCGACTCTGTGTGACCCCATAGACGGCAACCCACCAGGCTCCGCCGTCCCTGAAATTCTCCAAGCAAGAACACTGGAGTGGGTTGCCATTTCCTTCTCCAAAAGAAGTGAAAGTCGCTCAGTTGTGTCCAACTCTTTGTGACCTGGAGTGGATAAATTTTTCCCTCTCCAGGGGATCTTCCCAACCCAGGGATCAAACCCAGCTCTCCAAAATTACAGGTGGATTCTTTACCAGATGAGCGAGCCTTGTCTAATTGGTTGAAGGCCTAAATAAAACAAAAAGATTCAATAAAAGAGATTCCTTCTGCCTGACTGCCAAGCTGGGACATGATTTTTTTTTCCTTTGGACTTAAATAGAAACATCATCTTTTCCTTCATCTTGAGTCCATTGGGCATGGGCTGGAATGGCAACATCAGTTCTCCCAGTTCTCATATTGCTGTGTTTGGACTGAAACTATACCACTGACTCTTCTTGGGCTCTAGGTTCCAACTTGCCAACTGCAGGTATGGGACTTGTCAGCCTCCTTAATTCCATGAGCCAATTCCTTATAATAAATCTCTCTCTCTATTGCCCCCCTCTCATTCACACATACACGTATATCATATACACATGCACACCATACGCACACACTCTTTATATATCTTATATAAACTTCTTATATATATATATGTATATGTATAAATGGGATATAAGCAATAGATAAACTGATAGATCTATTTGTTCTATTCTCCTGGGGAACACTTGTTAATATGAAAGCCAAGCTCAACGAACACATTAGTTGATAAGCTGGAAATGAACATTTGGTCACATACACTTCAAAAGATAGGTATATAGATAGATAGAGATATTTCATCCCTTATTTTTCTTAAAGGATCAAAAACTAGCTTTGAAAATAATTTTATTTTATTTTATTTTTTTTTTAATTTTATTTTTACTTTATTTTACTTTACAATACCGTATT
>SJYT01054807.1:0-10953 GCA_006410635.1 Cephalophus harveyi | reverse complement strand
TTCTCTCTACTTGTGGCATTGGGGGTTCCTCACTAGTTTTCACGGGTTTCCTCCACTCTAGTTGTGACAGGCTCATCTCAAGTTATTTCAGGGGCTTCCTCTATTCACAGCAGAGGGGCTTCTCCCTAGGTGCAATATGCTGAAAGGCTCCTATCTAATTTTGGCAGGGGAATCCTCCCCAGTTTTCGCGGGGGTTCTCCTAGCTTTGTCCTTGGGGGCTCCTTCCTTGTGATGGCACAGGGCTCTTCTAGTGATGCAGTGGGGGACTTGGGGTTCCTTTCAAGTTGGGACAGGTGACTTGGGGTTCATTTAGAGTTGTGGTGGTGCCTCCTTTTGAGCTGCTTGGGTCAGCTCCTCTCTAGTAGCAATTAGCTGGCTTCCTCCTGTCTACTTGTGATGTGCAGTAGGCTACTATAATAGTTACAGCATGTGACTGCACTCTAGTTGTAGTGGGGTCAACTGACGTTTTTGTTTCCACTCCTCTCTAGTTGTGGTTTGGACTCCTCTCTAGCTGTGGTTTACAGACTACTCTCTAGTTGTGGCAGGGTAGGACTCCTCTTTAGTTGTGGTATGAAGCTCCCTCTTTTGTTGTGGTATAGTTCTCTCAAATTGCGGCAGTGGTGGCTCCTCTTAGGAATCCTCTTGAGTTACCTCAGTGCTTGGGGCTCATCTCGATTTGCGATGGGGAACTCGGTGTTCCTCCCGAGTCACAGCAGGGGAGTCAGACCTCTTGTCCAGTTGAGGTGGGTAGCTCAGGGTTCCTCTTGGGTTTCAGCAGGAAACACAAGATTTCTCCTGAATTGTTGCTCCCTCTTTTGTTGTGGTATAGTTCTCTCAAATTGCGGCAGTGGTGGCTCCTCTTAGGAATCCTCTTGAGTTACCTCAGTGCTTGGGGCTCATCTCGATTTGCGATGGGGAACTCGGTGTTCCTCCCGAGTCACAGCAGGGGAGTCAGACCTCTTGTCCAGTTGAGGTGGGTAGCTCAGGGTTCCTCTTGGGTTTCAGCAGGAAACACAAGATTTCTCCTGAATTGTGATGGGAAAACTCAGGGTTCATCTCGAGTTACAACAGGGGACTCAGGTCTCCTCTCGAGTTGAGACAAGGAACTTGGGTTTCCTCTCAAGTTGCAGCAGGGAGTCAGGCCTACTCTCAAGTTGTGATGGGGAACTCAGGGTTCCTCTCTAGTTGCAAAAGAGGACTTGGGTTTCCAATCGAGTTGTATCTGGTAACACTGGGTAGCTCTCAAGTTGCAGCATGAATCTTGGGGTTCCTTTAGAGTTACAGTAGGTTACTCAGAGCTCCTCTCGAGTTGTTGCAAGAACTCAGGATTCGTCTTGATTTGCAGTGCAGGACTCTTGCTTCCACTTGAGCCGTGGCAGGGAACACAGTTTTCTTCTCAATTTGGGGGGCTACACATGGTTCCTCTCCTGATGTGCTGGGACCTCCTCTCGTGATGTCTTGGGGAAACTGGTATCTAGTAGGGATGTGTAGGTTGACTTCTCTCTTGTTACAATGTACGGGTGACTACTCACTAGTTTTGGCATGGAACTTCTCTCTAGATATGTTTGGGGTCAACTCTATAGCTGTGGCGGGTTCAATTCTCTCAAGTTGTGGTCTTCAAGCTCCTGTCCAGTTGGCTTGTGAGGGTCATCTCTATTAGCAGCAGAAGAGTTCCTCTCTATGTGTGATACCCAGCAGGCTCCTATCAAGTTTTAGTGGAGGGCTCCTCTCGAGTTGTGAGGCTGTGTCCTTTTTGGTTGGGGTGTGGGTGGTTCCATGGGAAGTATCCTTTCTACTTTTGGCAATAGAGGTTCTTAATATTCGTGGGCTTTCTTCTCTCTAGTTGTGAGTGATTCCATTCAATTTAATTCAGGGAGCTTATTTCTATTTGCTTCAGAGGGTCTTCTCTCTAGGTGTGATGTCCTCGGGGATTCCATTCTATTTATGCCTGGGAAATCCACTACAGGTTTGCCAGGGGAGCTCCTCTGTCATTTGGCCAGGTTATGCTTTCTTGTTACAGCATAGTGTTCCTGTCAGATTGCAGTGGGGAACTTTGCCTTTCCCTTGAGTTTCAGGAGGGGACTTGGGGATCCTTTAAGTTGTGGTGGAGCCTCCTCTTGGATTGCACTACGGCTGATACTCTAGAAGTGATGTGCAGCCTGGCTCCTGTCTTGTTGCAATTTGTGGGACTCTACTCTCTAGTTGCGGCATGGGGCTCCACTCCAGTTGCAGTCGGGATCCACTCTTTATTTTGGTGGGTCAGCTCCTCTCTAGTTGTCGTTTGCAGACTCCTCTCTAGGTTTGGCATGGGGGCTTCTCCTCTCTAGTTGTGGCAAGGGGAGTCCTCCTTAGTTGTGTAGCTGGGCTCCTCTCTAGTTGTGGTAAAGTGCTCTTCTCAAATTTGGATGAGTGTCGCTCCTCTTTGATTGTGATGTGAAGGGGCTTTTTTTTTTAGTTTCATTGTGCAGGGGGCTACTCTCTAGTTGTGGTAGTGGGTGTTTTCTTTAGTTGTGGCATGGTGGGCTCCTGTCTACGCGTGGCAAGGGGCTTCTGTCTAATTGTGATGTGTGGGTATGCCCTTCTCTAATGGCGATGTTCAGGGGGGCTTATCTCTAGTTGTGACAGGAGTCTCCTCTTTAGTTGCAATGTTGGCCTCCTTTTTCATTTTGATCCATGTAGGAGTTCCACTCTAGTTTTGATGTGCATGGGAACTTTTCTCTAATTGTGATATGTTGGGCACGCTCCTATCTATCTGTGCAAGGGATATTCACTCTAATTATGTCAGTGGTGCTCCACTCTTAAAACACTCCACAGTGGTGCATTTTAAGGCGGGGGTGGCACATCTGTAGTTTCAGCAATATGCTCCTTATGCCTGAATGTCAGCTATCTAGTTGTAGCATGTATTCAACTCTCTAGTTTTGTCAATTGGGCTTCACTTTAGTGGTTAAGTCCTGCAGTGCTCTTCCCTAGTTGTACTCTTCCTGGGGTTTTCCTCTCTAATTGTGAAGTGGGAATTCCTATTTTGTTGCATTATGCTGTGCTGCTCCTCTCTAGGTGCAGTTTGCTGCCTCATCTCTATTTGTGGTTTGAGTGGCTACTCTCTGGTATTGAAATGGATCCTCCTATCTAGATGTGTGTGCAAGACTGCTTCTCCCTAGGGGCGGGTGTGGGGCCTCCTTTCTACATACAGTGTCCGATTTGGCTCCTCTCTTGTTGCAGTGTGTGGGCTCCTCCCACGTTGTGGTGGGGGACTCCAATCGAGTTGCCCTGGGAGACTTATTGTTCCTCTCATGTTGAGGTAGGGCCTCCACTCTAGTTTTCTTTTTTGGGGAGGAGGGGTGGCTCCTCTCTAGTAGCATTGTGCAGGGTTGCTTCTGTTTAATTTCGATGTGTGAGTGGCTAAACTACCTGTGGCATGAAGCTCCTCTCTAGTTGGTTTGGGGGGTCAACACTTAGTTGTTTTGGGTGTGCTCCTCTATGGTTGTGGTGTTCAGGCTCCTCTTGAGTTGTGTTAAGGGAGGTCTTCCCTAGTTGTAGTGTTTTTGGGGGGGCACTTCTAGAGTTGTGGTGGAGTGTTCCTCTTGAATTGTCATGGGTGTTTGCTCTTTGGGTGTGATGTGCGCAGGCACTCTTTCCAGGTGCAATATCTGCAAGCCTACTCTCTAATTTTGGCATGTCCCCTCCTCTTTAGTGGTGGTGTCTGTGCCTCCTCTCTTGTTTTGGCAGGAGACTTCTGTCTAATTGCATTGTGCTGAAATGCTCCTCTCAAGTGTTGATGCTCAGTGAGCTTCTCTCTATTTGTAGCATGTGGTCTACTTGCTAGTTTTGACTAGTTTTGTCCTCTCTGACATTTGTAGGGGCATCGACCCGACTTGCAGGAGTGGGTTCGTCTCTTTTTTTTCTGTGGAAGTGACCCTCTATAGGTGCAATGTCAGAGGTCTACTTTCTAGCTGTGGTAAGGGTCATACTCTCCAGTTTTGGTGGATGGGCTCCTCCCTTGTTGTGGCCATTGGCTTCTCTCTCATTGTGGCATAGGCCTCCTCTCAAATTCCGAAGGGTTTTTGGGCTCCTCTCTTATTGCAGAGTACCTCATCTGGGGGCTATCTGTACGGTGGGTGTTCACTCTACTTGGTGTTTAGGGGCTTCTTACTGTTTTTCATGGGGTTGTGACTCCACTCTAGTTGTGACAGGCTTCTCTTGAGTTACTTCAGTGTCTTCATCATTGTTGGCAGCACAGGGGATCCTCTCTAGGTGCAATGTGCCAGAGGGCTCCTCTCTAGTTTTGGCAGGGAATTTTTCTCCAGTTTCGGTGGGGTGTCCTAGTTTCATCGCTGGGGGCTCCTTCCTTGTGAAGGTAACGGATTCCACTCGAGTTGTGATGAAGGACTTGTTGTTCCTCTCAAGTTGTGACAGGTGATTCGGGGTTCCTTTAGAGTTGTGCAGGTGCGTACTCTTGAGCTGTATGGAGCAGCTCCTCTCTAGTAGCAATTAGCAGGCTGGTTCCTGTCTAGTTGTGATGTGTGGTATGCTACTGTATAGTTATAGCATAGGATTCCACTCTAGTTGCAGTGGGGGTCAACTGACAGTTTTGTTTCTGTTCCCCTCTAATTGTGGTTTGCATATTTGTCTACAGTTGTGGTGGGGTTGGAGGCTCCTCTTTAGTTGTGGTATGGGTACTCCTCTTTGGATATTATAACATACTCCTCTTGGACTGTGGTGAGGGTGCTTCTTCTCTGGTTGTTATGTGAAAGGGCACTTTTTCCAGTTGTGGGGTGAAGGAATATACTCTCTAATTGTAGCAAGGTACATCATCTTTCCTTGTGGTGTGTTGACCTCTTCTCTACTCATAGCAGGGAGGGTATGTTTAGCTGTGATGTGTTGGTGTGCTTCTCTCTAGTGTCAATAATCAGCGGGGCTACTGTCTAGTTCCCATGCGGTTCTCTCGTCTAGTTGTGGTGTGGGGCTCCTCACTTATTATGATCTGAGGGAAAGGTCCTTTCTAGGTGTGGCGGCCTTTTCTCTAGTTGTGTTGTGTAGGCTCCTGTCTTGTTGTGGAAGGGTGCTGCTTTATAGTTGTGACAGGGGGCTCTGAGCTAGCTTCAGGGTGCACGAGGCTCTCAACTTGTGGCTGGGGCTCCTCTCCAGTTGTTGCATAATTCACCTCTTGAGTTGCTGCAGGAGGCACCTCTCGAGTTTTGGTGGGTGGCTCATCTGAAATTGGAGATAGAAATGGAAACCAACTCCAGTATTCATGCCTGGAAAATCCCATGGATGGAGGGGCTTGGTAGGCTACAGTCCATGGGGTTGCCAAAAGTCAGACACTACTGAGCAAATTCACTTTAATTTTTTGTCATAGGCCCCCAGTGGCTAAGATGATAAAGAATCTGCCTGGGATGCAAGAGACCTGGGTTTGATCCCTGGTTCAGGAAGATCCTCTGGAGAAGGGCATGACAACCCACCGTGGCATTCTTGCCTGTAGAATCCCATGGACAGAAAAGTCTGGCTAGCTACACAGACCATGGGGTCACAAAGAGTCGGAAATGACTGAGCAACTAACACACAATCATCTGTAATTGTGGTGGGGTACTCCTTTCTAGCTGTGGCATGGCACCTTCCTTCCAGTTGTGTTTTGCTGATGAGCTCCACTTAAGTTTCAGGGGGAAGCTCTTCTCCAGGTGTGATGGTGGACTCATCTATGGCTTTAATATGGGGGCCTCTTTCTAGCTATAGTGTGCAAGGTCCTCTGTAGTTGTAGTGAGGTGCTCTTCTTTCGTTTTGATGTCTGTGGGGATTCCTCTCTCATTGCAATGTGAAGAGGGTCGCCTCACTAGTTGTGTTGTGATGCTTGTCTCTCTTTGCAGTGAATGGGCTCCTCTCTAGATGTGATGTCTGGAGGGCTCCTCTTCCGTTGTGGACAGGGGTTTCTCTCAAGTTGGGTCGAAGTTCTCCTCTACAATTTTCCCAGGGTACTCGGAACTCATCTTGATATGTGGTTGTGCCTCCTCTAACATTTGTCATGTGGAGAGCTACGTGGCAAGGGGTCTTCTCTAATTTTGCACTATGGGTTCCTCACTCATTTTGGTGGGGTTGACTGCCTCTAGTTGTGACAGATGGTCAACTTTCTAATTGTGGTGAGAGAGCTCCTCTCCAGTTGCGTTTGTGGGGGGCTTTTCCTCAGTAGTGTTGGTTTGTCTGGGGATCTTCTCCACGTGAAGAATGCAGGCTCCTCTGGAGTTTCAGTGGGAGGCATATCTATTGTTGTTAAGGTGGGCTCTACTCTAAGTCTAATTTCAGGTGCTTCTGTTTCATTGTGGGGGACTTCTCTCGAGTTGTGTTGTGTTGTGTTATCTCTAGTGGTGGCAGGGTGCAACTTTCTTATTGTGACAAAGACTCCAAGATAGTTGTGTTGTTCATGGGGGTCTCTAGTTGTAGTGGGGTCATCTCTCTATTTGTGGTCATGGGCTCCTCCTTATTTGTCTCAGGAGCCACATATAATTTTGCTGTGGGGGCTCGAGGCTCCTCTAAAAGGAGGCAGAGAATCCTGTCAAGATGAAGTAGGGGGCTCCTCTGGAATTCTTTTGGTGAGCTCCTCTCTAACTGTGGCTGGAGATTCCAGTTTACCTGTGGCATGGGGGTTTCTTTCTAGTTGTGATGTGTTGGTGAGCTCCTCCCGAGTATCAATGGGGGTTCTTCTGTAGTTCTGGTGGGTGATTATCTCTAGCTGCACTGTGGCTGCTCTCTTCTTCTGTGGTGTGCTGGTGGGCTACTCTCTAGATGTGATGTGCAGGCTTCTTTCTAGTTATGGTGAGTGTCTCTTTAGTTGCAATATCTGAGGGGAGACCTCCCTCATTGCAATTNAGTATCAATGGGGGTTCTTCTGTAGTTCTGGTGGGTGATTATCTCTAGCTGCACTGTGGCTGCTCTCTTCTTCTGTGGTGTGCTGGTGGGCTACTCTCTAGATGTGATGTGCAGGCTTCTTTCTAGTTATGGTGAGGGTCTCTTTAGTTGCAATATCTGAGGGGAGACCTCCCTCATTGCAATTTGAAAAAGCTTCCTTTCTTGTGGTCGGGAAGCTCATCAATATTTGCCACAGTGTGACTCCACTCTAGGTATGATCTGTGGGAACATCGTCTCCCATTGTGTCCAGTGGCTTTTATCAAGTGGCAGTGGAGTTCTTTTCTTGAGTTGTGGCAGTTTACTCAGAGTTCCTCCAGAGTTGCAGTATTCCTTCCTCTTGGGTTGTGATAGGGGGCTCTTCAGGTGGCTCTGCCCTTCTTTTGACACAAGGTGTTCCTCACAAATTTTAGCATGGTTACTCCTCTCTACTTGTGAGGGCCTCCTCTCGATTTACTTCAGGGTCTCTCCTCTATTTGCAGCAGAGGAGAGGTGCGTGATTCTCTACGTGTGATGTCTTCGTAAACTCTTCTCTACTTGTGGGAGAAACCTCTCCAGTTTTGGTGGAGATATCCTAGGTCATTGTGACCAGTGACTCCTCTCGTGTTGCAGCAAAGAACTCTGTGGTACTTCTCTAGTTTTCTTGACAGTGGAGTTTTTCAATTATTGCAGTATGCAGGGTAATCTATACATATGCGGTGTACAGACTCCTCTCTCATTTTGGCATGTGGCCAAAGCTAGCTGTGGCCAGGGCCTCTCTCTAGTTGCACTATTCTAGGGGTTTTTCTCTAGTTGTGGTGTGGTGGCTCTTTCACGTTGTTGCAGTCATTACTCTAGTTGCTGTGAGCAAGGTACTACTCTCTAGTTGAGGTGGGATAATCCAATCTAGTTTGACCCAGAATCCTCCCCTCTGGTTGCAGTGGACAAGTCTCTAGTTGTGGTGGGGTTCCCCTCTCTAGTTGCATTGGGCACGGGTTTTCCTTAACAGTTGCTATGTGTCGTGGGGCTCTTCTCCAATTCTGATACTTGGGCGCCTCTCTGGTGTGGTGAGCTGCAGTTCTCTAATTGGGCCTTGGCTGTTTCTTCCTTCTAGTGATGTGTGCCTGGGTTCCTCTTGTGGTGGTGTGGTGCTGCTCTCTAGTCATGCTGAGGTCTTATCTTGATTTGCAGTGGGAGCTCCTCTTGAGTTGAGGCAGTGGATTCAGAGCCCCTCTTGAGTTCTGGTGGTGGCACCTCTCAAGTTGCACCAGGGGATTTGGGGTCCTTTCGAGTTGTGTTGGGAAACTTAGGGTTCCTCTGGAGTTGCAGCAGTAGGCCCCGATCTCCTGTCGAGTTGTGGCAGGTACTTGGTTTTCCTCTGGATTACAGTGCACAACTCAGATTTCCTCTAAAGTTTCCATGAAATGCTCCTCTTGGTTTGAGGCAGGGGACTCAGAGCTTCTCTTGTGTTGTGGTGATGCTTCCTCTTGAGTTGTGGTGTGTTGTCTCCATGGAGGGGAGAGTCCTGTCTACTTTTGGCACCGGGGTCTCCTTACTAATTTATTGTGTGATTGATACTCTCTAATTTTGTGTGGCTTCTCTTGAGTTACTTCATCGGCTCATCTCTATTTGCTACAGAGTGTCCCGTATAAGTCGGGATGTCCTAGGGGCTGCTCTCTAGTTGTGGTGCGGGCATCCTCTCCAGCTCTGGTGTTGGAGTGCCTCTGACTTTGTTGCTGGGAGCTCCCCTTGTGATACAGTATAGGGCTCCTCTTGAATTGAGGCAGATTCTCTCAGTTCCTCTTGAGTTGTGGTTGTGGTCTTGGGAATCCTCTCAAGTTGCATTGGGGGGCTAGGATCTAGTCTCAGTTTGTGATGGGAAACTCAAGGTTCTTCTCGAGTTGCAGGAAGGGAGTCGGTCCTCCTCTCGAGTTGAGGTAGAGAACTCAGGGTTCCTCTCGAGTTGCGACAGGGGACTATGGCCCATGAGAATTGCAGCTGAAAACTTGGAGTTCCTCTACAGTTGCAGCATAAAATTCGAGCTTCCTATTAACTTGCAACAGGGACCTGGGGCTCCACTCAAGTTGTGGCTGGGAAGTCGGGGTACCTCTTGAGTTGCAGCAGGGAACTCAGAGCTCCTCCCGAGTTTCAGTGGGATCTCAGGATGCCTCTCGAGTTTCACCACGAGAATCAGTGTTCCACTCAAGCTGCGGCAGGGAATTCAGGGTTCTTCTCCATTTGGGGTGTACTCAGTGTTCCTCTCATGTTGCACTGGGGCCTCCCCTCAAGTTGTATTGCTATGACTCGTCTCTAACAGGGATGTTCAAGGGGGCTGTTGCAATGTGCGGATGGCTACTCACTCGTTTGGCATGGGGTTTTTTCTCTAGTTTGGGTCAGATTCAATTCTGTAGCTGTGGTGGCTTTGATTCTCTCTAGTTGTGGTGTGCAAGCACCTCTCTAGCTGTGGTTGGGGACTCCTCTCTACCTGTGGCATGGGTGTTTCTTTCTAGTTGTGGTGTGCTATGGGCTCCTCTGTAGGTGTGATGGGGGATTATCTCTAGCAGTTGTGTGGCTTCTCCTTTCTAGTTGTGGTGTGTTTATGGGCTAACCTCTAGTTGTGGTATGTGTGCTCCTTTCTGGTCATGGTGAGGGGGTCATTTGCTGCAATACTTGTGGGAAGTCCTCTCTCATTGTAATGTACAGGGGCCTCCTTTCTGGTTGTGGTGGAGGGGCTCATCCATATTTGCACAACAGTGGCTCCTCTCTTTTTCTGATGTCTATGGACATCCTCTCACGTTGTGGCCAATGGCGTCTCTCAAGTATCTCAGCGTTCTTCTCCTTTCTGGTCATGGTGAGGGGGTCATTTGCTGCAATACTTGTGGGAAGTCCTCTCTCATTGTAATGTACAGGGGCCTCCTTTCTGGTTGTGGTGGAGGGGCTCATCCATATTTGCACAACAGTGGCTCCTCTCTTTTTCTGATGTCTATGGACATCCTCTCACGTTGTGGCCAATGGCGTCTCTCAAGTATCTCAGCGTTCTTTTCTTGAGTTGTGGCAGCATATCCAGGGCTCATCTCGAGTTTCAGTAGTCCCACCTCTTAGGTTGTGATGGGGTTGTTGGAATGTGAGGTGGGTCTCTTCTCCAGATGTGATGTATGAGAGCTTCTCCAATTGTGGTGAGCTGCACTTCTCTAATTGTGTTGTGGGTGCTCCTCTCTTGTAATGATGTGTGCCTGGACTCCTCTCTAGTTGTGCTGAGATCTTAGCTCAATTTACTGTGAGAGTTACCACAGGGAATTCAGGGAGCCTCTCGTGGTGCCCCAGGGAAGTCCAATCTCCATTCTAGTTGCGAGGGGGAGCTGGGGATTGCTCTCGTGTCACTGCAGGGCAAATAGACCCCATCTAGGCTTGTATCCAGAAATTCCATGTTCCTCTCCAGTGGCGACAGGGATCTCGGAATTGCTTTCAAGGTTCACCCTGGGAGTCAGGCCTCGTCTTGAGTTGAAGTAAAGAACTCCGCTCTCCTCTCCAGTAGCGACGGGTGTTTCTTGGATCCCATTGAGTGGCCTAAAGGGAGTCAAGCCCCCTGTGAAGTTTTGAGAAGGGATACGAGATTGCTCTCTAGGCCCTGCAGGAAAAGAAGGGCCTCATCTTGCGATGACATGGGAATCTCGTGTTGTTTCTCGAGTTCCGGCGCAAGGTGGGGGGTTTCCCTCCAGTTAGGACGGGGAATGCGGGGAGCCTCTCGTGTGGCCCCAGGGATGTCCAGTCTCCATTCGCGTTGCAAGGGGGAGTGCGGCATTGCTCTTGAGTCACGGCAGGGGAATCAGGCGTCAAGACGCCTTGAAGGGGGTATCTCGAGATCTTTCTCGAGTTGTGGCAGGAAAGCCTGGCTTCCCTCGATTTCTGTCGGTGACTTCAAGGAGCTTCTGATGGTGCCTCCGGAAGTTAGGAATACTTTGAAGTTGTGAGGAGCCTCTCTGGACTCCACTGAGGTCAGTGCAATGGAAGAGGGCCTCATCTCGAGTGGAGGCGGGAACCCCAGTGTTCCTCTCCTGTTCTGACATGGGTCTCGGGTTA
>SJYT01054792.1:1048029-1108782 GCA_006410635.1 Cephalophus harveyi | reverse complement strand
GGGAGGTGGGAGGGGGCTTCAGGATGGGGAACACATGTACACCCATGGCAGATTCATGTCAATGTATGGCAAAACCAATACAATATTGTAAAGTAATTAGCCTCCAATTAAAATAAATAAATTTATATATAAAAAAAAGAAAATCAGTCCTAAATATTCATTGGAAGGACTGATGCTGAAGCTGAAGTTCCAATACTTTGACCACCTGGTGCAAAGAACTTACTCTTTGGAAAAGACCCTGATGCTGGGGAAGACTGAAGGCAGGAGAAGGGGATGACAGAGGATGAGATGGTTGATGGCATCACCAACTCAATGGACATGAGTTTGAGCAAGCTCTGGGAGTTGGTGATGGACAGGGAAGCCTGGCATGTTGCAGACCATGGGGTCACAAAGAGTTGTATACAACAAAACAATAAACTGAATGCTTATTTTACTCTAACTTTAAAAATTACAAATGAATCTGGAAAAAGTCATATAATGTCTTTGTGTATTATTAATTTTATAACTTAACATTTAAAAATTGGTGTCTGTAAACAGCTTGTCCAAGACCACTTAACAATACTTGACTGAATAGGTATTATCTAACTCCAAGGTTAGATTTTTTTTTTTTAATAAGTAAATAGATACTGACAAATAGATCTTGCTAACACATGATGAAAAACTGTTTTCCTATTTTTCCCTGCACATAACTAAAAATACTGTTATTCTCAGTTCAAAAATGTTATAAATTATTGACAATTTTATATATGGAGTACCCTCAAACCAAAATTCTTGTAATTATTGATTTCTTTCATATATTTTTTATCCATATATTTAAACCCATATGTTTAAATCATTAGCAAGTATCTTCCATTCTAGCTCAACATTTTCCACAACTTTCAATCACTCCCATTCCCATTATTTCTAGAGTGGTATAAAACACAATTGTATTTCACCTAGACTATAACAGTAGCCTCCTAATTTTATATCCCCCTATGATCCTTTACAGATAGTGTGGCCTAAAATGTATGAAAGATATGATTCCTGAGCTCAGAGATAGGCAATCTTCCTTTGCAAAGGGTCAGACAGTAAATATTTTATACTGTGTGAGCTGTATGGTCTTTGTCACAAAATACCCAACTTTTGGCCGTGTCGCACAAAAACAGCCACAGACAATATACAAATGTAAACATAAGTGCGTGGCTGCATTTCAATAAAACTTTATTACAAAAGTAGGACACTCCCAAATTTGGTTCACTCCTTCCCTAACTTAAGGCACCAAATACTTTCCATTATGCTTAGGACAAAATACAAGGTCTGTAACCTGACCTAAAAGGTTTTACATGATCTGGCCACTGTCTATCTCTCCAAACTCTTCTACCATTTTATCCCAATTCATAATTCGGGCTCATATTTCTCCTTTCCTTTACAATTATTTGAACATAAAAGTTAATTGTCAACATAAAACTTTAAACATCAACTCTTTTTTTCTGCCTGGAATGTTCCCCCAGATTTTTGCACAGCTGCAACTTCTCACAATTCCCAACTCTTTCAAATACTGTCTTTTAAAGAAAGGTCTTCCCAGACTACCCAACCCAAAGTTCTTCAGCTGTATCACTATCTAAATGGTCTTGCTTTATTTTCTGTATAAAGTACATTTCTCTGAAGTGATTCTGTTTTCATTCTTCAGGGTATATATTCATTTCTATCCAATTTCCCCAAAACAGACTATAATCCTCAAAAATATAGGCTCGATGCTTTACTAACTATATTCTCCACATTTACAATGGTTCCTGGCACATAGCAAGTGCTCACTGAATTGTTGATACAGAAACTGAAAGATGTATTCATGAGAGATGTTCACATATGTCTACTGTCTATAGTTGAATGTAGAATCCATTAATAATATCTCACAGCTAAATCCCCAAAGATCATCTCCCTGATAATAATCACAAGCAAATTTTCATTTGTATTTAAACATCAAAAGTAACTATGTAATACAATATAAATATAAAATTAAATTTTAATGATTTAATTTTAAATTTTAATGATTTAAATATAAATTCAATAATTTTTAAATTTTTAAAGTAATTTTTTTTGATTGAGAAATAAACATACTGTTTTAATTAAAAAAAAAAAAACACCTCTCTTTATGTTGGTCTTAACACTCTTCTGTGTATATGTCAGTTCAGTTCAGTCGCTCAGTCGTGTCTTACTCTTGTGACCCCATGGACTACAGCACGCCAGGCCTCCCTGTCCATCACCAACTCCCAGAGTCCACCCAAACCCATGTCCATCCAGTCGGTGATGCCATCCAACCATCTCATCCTCTGTTGTCCCCTTCTCCTCCTGCCTTCAATCTTTCCCAGCACCAGGGTCATTTCAAATGAGTCAGCTCTTCACATCAGGTGGCCAAAGTATTGGAGTTTCAGCTTCAGCATCAGTCCTTTCAATGAACACTCAGGACTGATCTCCTTTAGGATGGACTGGTTGGATCTCCTTGCAGTCCAAGGGACTCTCAAGAGTCTTCTCCAACACCACAGTTTAAAAGCATCAATTCCTCCGTGCTCAGCTTTCTTTATAGTCCAACTCTCACATTGATACATGAATACTGGAAAAAAAAAAACAAAAAAACATAGCCTTGATGTAGTTACTTTGAAATTCTTTTGTTATGACCAGTAAATAGGCAACTTAACGGCTTCCCTGGTGACTCAGGTGTGAAGAATCTGCCTGTCAGTGCAGGAGAGGCGGGTTTGATCACTGTGGGAGGAACCGGCAACCCACTCCAGAATCCTGACCTGGGAAATCCCATGAACAGAGGAACCTGGTGGGCTGCAATCCATAGTTGCAAAAAAGTTGGACACAACTTGGCAACTAAACAACAACAATTAGGCACCTAGCTAATAATCACTCATCTAATAAAAATCTTTCAGTGGTTCCTAAATATTTTACCTTAAAAATATTGTACTTTTATAAATTTATAAAAAAGAAAACACTGAAAAATGTTATAAAAAACACAGATATGTTATACCTACTGATCCTAGTTTACTTCTTAGAGGTCAGTGAATATGTTATTAACATATATTTTATAGATGAATATATCCTTTTACATATCACATAGCTATCCTTTCTTTATATGCACATTCATGTTCATTTAAAGTAGTAACATTTCCACTGAAAAGGAACTCATATAACAAACATATGAGACTTCCATTCACAGATTTGAATTTATAATTATTAAAATAACTACTTAAATATTATCTATCTGCTCATAAATTCTGACTTCAGAAAAAACAAATGATCTTCAATCCTTTTTAGTTCTCTGTTTTTGCCAATAGGTGGCAATGAACATTCCTCCCTATATCATAATTGGAGACAAATGTAAGCAAAATCTCATAACAGTGCAGGGTTTTAAGAAAGAGTAGTTACAGGAAAGGAATACAGTCTAGAAGGTAACCTATTTTAATTGTCTAACAACTCCAACTGTTTAAACTTTTCTTTATATGTTAAGCTAAAATCATCGAACGATATTCCTATATTAAATCCAGGTCTATCTTGTGAGGCCATGTAGAATAATTTTCTAATTATTTTATATGGAAGTACTGGGCTTCCCTGGAGAAGGCGCTTTCATGCATTGGAGAAGGAAATGGCAACCCACTCCAGTGTTCTTGCCTGGAGAATCCCAGGGACAGGGGAGCCTGGTGGGCTGCTGTCTATGAGGTCGCACAGAGTCGGACATGACTGAAGTGACTTAGCAGCAGCAGCAGCAGCAGCAGCACTGAGCTTCCCTGGGGGCTCAGGGGTAAAGAATCTGCTTGCCATACAGGAGACACAGAAGATGCAGATTCAATCTCTGGGTTGGGAAAACCCCCGGAAGGAGGAAATGGCAGCCCACTGCAGTATTCTTGCCTGGAAAACTCCATGGACAGAGGAGCCAAGCGGGCTATAGTCAGTCCACAGGGTCTCAAAGAGTTGGACATGACTTAACAACTGAGCGTGCACATGCATGCACACATGAAGATACTGGAAAAGTCTTATTTTTCACATGATGCATCACAGATTTTATCAACCATTACTCATGAGACCTGGCTTCAGATGCCCTGTGCTATTTAACCTTCTTTGACATGTTCCATGTCCTTGCTAAAATATAGAATACAAACTTAATAACAATGTACAATATCAGCAATGCAAAGATCAATGAGACAATTATTCACCATTCTTATAGATACTATATTCCTATTAATCCACCTCAAACTTTCTTTTCTTTTGTCAGATATGTCACACTGTGACTTTTTCTAGGCTCATGTCTTTAAAAAAGAGCCTCCAGTCTTATTCACACCTTATATTTTGAAGCCAAGTTCAAGTTTGTTCATTACCCCAATTGTATTTTATCTTAGCATCTTAATGTTTTATCTTAGCCTGTAGATATCACTTTGAACACTGATTCAAACTTTTTTTGTATTTGATCATCTCTCCCGGATTTATTATCCATAAGGTTATCTTTTTTTCTGTTAATCCAAGTTAACTAATTAAAATTTCTCAAGAGTTCTTAACTAAATTAAAAATTTCTGTATTTCCAGAATCTCCACCAAGAATTTCGTTCCTTGATGTTTTTACAGCTAGAAGTTGTGATCTGCAACAAAAGATGCCCATACACTTGGAAGTATAGGAATGATATAAATTGGAAGTTCATTAATCAGACATTTCAATTCTGACTGATGCATTACCGAAATATAATGTACTCAAGCACTATTTTAGATTTTCATCATGGACACTCTGTGTAATTCTTACTACATAGCACAGATGTAATCAAAAACTATTTTGTCATCTGCATATCCTTAAATCATAATTTCGACCCGTCTCCTCAGACAAGACCATTGGTATCTGCATCAGCGTCACTGCTAAAATCTCAACTAAAACTTGGTGAAAAGTCTTTTAAATATCCCTTTTAATATCACTTCAACAACCTGTGAAGAGTCAACATTTGTCACCTTCAATCTTTATTTTTCTTCTATCGCTTTTTTCTACCTTCTTCTTATTTACAGCTTGAACCATGAAGGGGATACCTCAGAGCAAAATAAACTGTACTCAGACTTTGTGCCTTGTGTTTACAAACGCATCATTGTCTAATTACAGCTGTACTGGTCCACAAGCCACAGCTCAGAATTATTCAGTATGAGGCAGTAACGGAGGCTTTGATGTAGAGCCCTTAATGCAAGACAATGCAAATGACATTTACTAGCAATTTTTTCCCCCATTAATGAACAGTACTTCAGGGAGTGTAAAGGCAAGAGGCATATAATTTCTGAACTACTTAAATTGCTAATTAGATCTGTACAGGAGGTGTATTCCTAATGCAGACAATTACAACGGCTCCTAAGTGTTTGCCTTACAGTTGCTAATTACTGCAGAAGCCAATTAATTGCTGTTGACTTTTTGTATTCTTTTGCATATCGCCAGTTAATATTTACATTTATAATGAAGACAAAATTGGCAAACACTGTGTCATTTTGTAATGAACAATTCCAGTGTCTAAACAATGAACACATTATCTTCATTTGTGCCTGAAGAGTGCAGCTGATTAGCATATGTTCTGTGCATGCCGTAACACTGCTCTTTCTTCTCAAGACTTAAAACGTCACTTAGGTGCAGGACATGCAGATGCAGTGTCTCCAGGGCTCTTGGAATTGGTTCTCACCATATGTTATACAGCAAAGAACAAAAGAGCACAGCTCTATAAAAGTATGAGACTGCAGCGACTGAGCTTCCCCACAGCAGATAAGTACCAAGAGAATGCTATAGGCAATTGTCTCTTTTGGGCACTCAGTATGTCCAATACCTACCCATGCTGAGGAATGCTCCTCTATTATGAGATCTCCCACTTTAGATGTTGGAAAGGCCAGGGTCTACTTCAGCCTTGAGTGGGCAATAGTTAGGCACCGTCAGTTAAATGCACCTGTTTCAGACCTACAATCAAGTCCTAGCAGGGACAAGGAAGGAAGAACACAATGGAGTTTTCTAGTCTTGATGGTGGTTAGTAAGGATCGTGGCTGCTACTAGTCAACAGAAAAAACAACAGCAAACAATAATTGATTGTGCATATGGAGAGGTTTCAAGTACTTCTTTTTCCCCTGGCTCTGCAGTCCTGTGGCCAGTCCTCCTATCTCCTGGTGATTCTGAGAAACTGAAAATGGTTTTCCAGAGTTTCTTTTGTTGACCACTAAAAACAACTGCAGGTGTTTTTCAGGTTTGACGGGTGATGGGGGATGGACCCATTACCCAGAGTGCCATGTGTTATGTATCATGTGATTTTTGTAAAACCATTTATTTAGATGCCTTATATCAAGAAGGAAAGGAAATATAGATGACTCCATTCCTAGCTTCACAGTACCAACAAAAGCAAATAAATAAAACAAATACAGAACCACATGCACACACACGTCAACTTTTGTTGTTTCTACCTGCCAAAGGGACTAAGTTGGAAATAATTCTTTTCCTAACCAGCATATTTGTCAGACTGTGTATTGTAAACAGCAGGGGCTTGAAGTGATTTTTGTCAACCACTTTCCAACAGTGAAAACATAACTTTCATTTGCAACAACCTCTGGGCACTGCAAACAGAAGAGGGGTGGAAAATGACTTCTTGAACAAGTAAAACTTTTGGCTGCCACATCCAGGAGAGATACGCTACTCTGTTACCCTCACACTTTATTGTTTCTCCTGTAACAATGCAGTTAGGCATTGGTGACAAAGTTGGAACACAAGAACAAATAGAACATAAAGTGAATAATTTGCCTTTCAAGAATTAAAAGCCAAAAATAGACATGGGTATTCAAAAAGAGGACCTATACGCACTGCTAAGGACTCGCAAAGAAATGGTGTCATAAAAATTTAACAACTCAATCTCCATAAATATAAAAAATAAAATGCTCTGATTTGTACCATTTTCATCTCTTTACTGTCAATACTACCATGGCCAATTTCAACCTACAAATGGGATTTCAGTGAACACAAAACTGGGGAGACATGTTCAGTAGCATGCCACATAGCATTTCCATCATACAGATAAGAACAAAATTTACATGCATAGATAACCCCAAGAACACAGACGATAATAAAATGTAGTGAATTAACCAGTAAGTGACATCTTTTCAGAACTTATTATTTGTTTCACTATAATTTATCTCTTATAAGTTGCATAGAAGCTATACGATTTATATTTTAATAATCAGCTCTCAACAGTCTTGAAAATGTTAACAGTTGTCTTTCACAAGCATGTATGAGCTGGCTTTGGCACATGACTATAGTAAGTCACATGTAATTAGCTGATGTTAGGGTTCTACCTTTTGTTCATCAGAATTTAATTTTGTTTATTTACAGCAAAGGTTTCAAAATTTACTTTGTTGAGTAATTCTCAATAAAATCAACTAAATGGGCTATGGTAAACTTGACAGTTAATTGTTCTCTGGCCTTTGAAATATGTGTAGAGGAAAAATTTAATATTACCGTTAATAGTATAAAGTGTCCCCAATCATTATTACTTAATTGTTCTCTGGCCTCTGAAATATGTGTAGAGGAAAAATTTAATATTACCATTAATAGTATAGTAAGTGCCCCCAATCATTATTACTTACCTTGTTATATATGGCTATAAAATCAACAAAATGAAGTCACAAAAGATGGATACTACATTATTTCCCAAGATGAATTCACTGTTTTAGGCAAAAAAGAAAGAAAGAAAGAAAGAATTTACTGGTTTACAGTTTCATTGAAATTGAAAAAAAAAGTCAACATATATTCAGTATCATTACATTCTTCACAGTGAGACATGATGTCCATATCACCCATGTCTATATCATTCATTGAGTGAATTTGTCCCTGATTAAAATGTCCATAAGCAGTCAGATTAATGCAATATTTAGTCTAGGGAGATATACAAGAACAGAGCTGCTGCTGCTAAGTCGCTTCAGTCGTGTCCGACTCTGTGCGACCCCACAGATGGCAGCCCACTGGGCTCTGCCATCGCTGGGATTCTCCAGGCAAACTGTCCCTGATTAAAATGTCCATAAGCAGTCAGATTAATGCAATATTTAGTCTAGGGAGATATACAAGAACAGAGCTGCTGCTGCTAAGTCGCTTCAGTCGTGTCCGACTCTGTGCGACCCCACAGATGGCAGCCCACTGGGCTCTGCCATCGCTGGGATTCTCCAGGCAAACACACTGGAGTGGGTTGCCACTTCCTTCTCCAATGCATGAAAGTGAAAAGTGAAAGTGAAGTCGCTCAGTCGTGTCTGACTCAGCGACCCCGTGGACTGCAGCCTACCAGGCTCCTCCATCCATGGGAGTTTCCAGGCAAGAGTACTGGAATGGGATGCCATTGCCTTCTCCGAAAGGAATACAGGGAGACAGGTAAATCCATAGCCTGTGATATTCAGCTCTGTCTAAACATATATCACATATGTGTGTGTATATATCTGTATATGTGCATATATGTTCATGTATACATATGTACAGATGTGCATGTGACTGTATATTCCTGTGGTATTTTAGTTTTGCTTTTCAAGAATATCTAATGGAGATTTAAACATTACTGAGATCACATGTTTATTTTTCAAAGTTGCTTATCTATTTTTCAATATCACATCTTTGTCATAGCTTTGTCTATGCAATTTGTCCTAACCTGATGGTTTACTCCATGATGAGTATTTCAATTTCTGAATGTGATCAAATGATTAAAAAGAACACATTCCAGTCATTAATAACTTGAAGAGGCCAAGAAAACTCATGAAATATTTTAAGAATCCTCATCTGAGGTACATGGAGTAAACATAACAGAGAGGAAAATCTAACATGTATTAATAGAGTGAAAGAGAGAATTCTTGGCCTCTTAGTTAAGCAAAACTAGTCTCAGGAACATTTACACAGTATTTTGATTCTTGAAGTTGCCAAAGCATTGCTAACTGTACTTGAAATTTTCCCTTTCTCCACATATTTACAAGTTTAATTTCATGCATTAATTGCATTGAAAGTTTTCAGAAGTAATAACATTAGCTTCCTGTTTCTCTTGATATTTCCAGATTGTAAAGCTAGAGCTGCCTAAAAACAATCCCTCCTCTGATGGGGCCACACATGTATCTCAAACCCCTGACATTTCACTGATGCAAGGACACTGTGATAAATCAACTTCTCATGTAATTACAGGACCTAAACGTGTAACATCCATCACACAACTATTTCTGCTTTCTCTGTGTATGTTCTTTGTAGCCCCTATCTCTTAGGAATTAATAGGCAGGCCAGATTTATACATTCCTCATAGTTCTTCCAGTTTTTCCTTAGGTACTAAGCTTCATTCCACACCTGCTCTGGGTTTCCCCTTGTGACTCTTTCTTGCCTCCGTCAGACTCTCCCTTCCAACTTGATTTGACCAGGCACACCAGACCTTAGAGGGAAAAGTTTAATCCTAAACAAACCTTCATTTGTGTCATTAAAATAAAATTTAAAGAAAACACAAGAAAGGGCTATTTTGAAAAAAAAAATGTCATCTTTAAAAAAGAAACAAATTATAATTTAATTCATTCAAACTCACTCACTGCCTTATGCAAATAGAGCAAGCTTCCTGCCACTCTGCAAGCCTTTCTCTGTGGACTCCTTGCCCCTCTGTTCTGATTCTCCAAACACAGAAAGAATGACATAATTTAGGTTGAACTGAAGGTCATTTGGAGCACCTCCAGCTGTCCATTTAACTAAATTACAAGAGTAAAGGGTTTGGGGCTCCCTCTTAAATTTCACTTTCTGTATTGTGACTAACTTGAATTTATGGATGTGTGAATTTCTTGACGAGTTTCCTCAGCCTCATTCCCAGTATTGTGAACCCCCAGACAGCTCATCTGTGCTTTGTTCTCACCCAGCATGCTCTTTGCTTCTTTGTTTGGAATTGGTGGTGATGGATTCATGTGGCATTAAAAAAAAAGGAACCTACAAAATCACTCAAACAGAAGGAAGAGGAGAGGATTAGAGCAAACCAGCTGGCTAGAATGAAATTGGCAAGGTTCAGCCAATGAAAGTCAACTTGCCAAGATTTAGTCTTCAGTTAGGTCATCTGTTTCCTCTTAACTAAACAACTCTTGGATATTTATAGACATAAATGAATTTCTATTCTCCGCAATAGCCAATAACTTGTCATTTATGGTATTTGAATGTCAGTCATGGGGAAAAACAAGGACTTGTATATAGAACACTCAAATGTAGTTGCCTTCAAGTGGAAAACAAGGAACAGATATATTATTTTTCTACACTGAATGCCAAACCAAAACAGAATTTGTGGAGACTTCATATGGTTGGCAGACATTATACATATTGCTGGACAGGTGCACATTATTTATAAGAGTTTCCAAAGTTTAAGTATTTCTTAATATGTACATTTCCAGCCCTCTAATTTGAGGCTTTCAAATTACCTCAATAGTCTATAATCACTTTAGGTGACAAGGTATTTTCTCACCTAGTTTCAATCCAGGTATGAACGTCAGGAAATAAACATATTGCTCAAAGTTCAATTCATATTTCACCTGCTGAGACAGTTAGATTGTCTTTTATTTGTTTGCCTATTTTGGTATACAGCACATAGTTCTAAACCTCATTTTTACATGATTTTCCCAAAGCCCATTGCTATTTGATTGCACTTTTTTCTAATTTTTGTCAAGCTTAAAAAAAATTTTTATTATTATTAATTTATTTATTTATTTTACTTTACAATATTGTATTAGTTTTGCCATACATCAACATGAATCCGCCACGAGTCTACACATGTTTTAAGGTGACTTTCAAGGCTTCCCTGGTGGCTCAGTGGTAAAGAATCCATCTGTCCATGTAGAAGACAGGAGTTCCATCCCTGAGCCAGGAAGATCCCATATGCCATAGAGCAACTAAGCCCATGTGCCACAACTATTGAGCCTGCACTCTAGGGCCACAGAGCCCTGACTACTGAACCCACGTGCTGCAACTATTGAAGCCAAGAGCCCTAAAGCCCATGCTCCACAGCAAGAGAAGCCACCACAATGAGAAGCCTGTGCACTGCAACTAGAGGGTAGCCCCACTTGCAGCAGCCAGAGAAAAACTCAAGCAGTAATGAAGACGAAGCACAGCCAAAAATAAAAAAACAGGTTAAAAAATTCAAGGTGACTTTCAGTTTACTGTTTCCTAGAACCAAATTTTCTTTGTTTTATGTTGAGGTTGATAAAACTGTGTGGGAAATGTGTATGTGTATATGGAAGATACAGTAATGTGATTACACACACAAAGAGACATATATAAAAGTACCTGCGAGTGTACAGCAAACTTTTGACTTTTCTACATTTAACTGCCCTGTTTTTATCTATTTGTGGACACATGGGTCCATTATCTACAGTGGTTTGTATTTCGTTGGACCATGAATTTATGTCACGTGGGTTACAACTGTGATGTGTAGGAAATGAGATCAGTGATTGCATAGAACTGCTCAATCCTACCTATCAGTAGGACCTCTATGGTTTGCTCATGTCACAGGGTTCATATTATCCTTGACAAAAAAAAATTAATTTTTTTAAATAAAAATAACTACTATGTGAAAAACAAGCCTGTAAAAGAGGAAAGGATGCTAACTTATGATGTGAAAATATGCATAGAAAAAATGATGGGAGGAGGGAACATGCTTCAGACATAATTAATATAGCTCATAAAGCACTTTCTGACAATGTATTCAGAACATCAGAGCCAGATAAAAGTCTTAATTATAACCTCTCGCAAGTATAGAAACAGAGGTTATAAACTCTAACATCTCTAGGGCCCGGGAAGGTAATGGAGAAGGCAATGGCAGCCCACTCCAGCACTCTTGCCTGGAAAATCCCATGGGCGGAGGAGCCTGGTGGGCTGCAGTCCATGAGGTCGCCAAGAGTCAGACATGACTGAGCGACTTCACTTTCACTTCTCACTTACATGCATTGGAGAAGGAAATGGCAACCCACTCCAGTGTTCTTGCCTGGAGAATCCCAGGGACGGGGGAGCCTGGTGGGCTGCCATCTATGGGATTACACAGAGTCGGACATGACTGAAGTGACTTAGCAGCAGCAGCAGCAAGAAGGTAATATCAATGAGCTAAGGGAACTAGGTGTAAGGAACATTCTGAGAGGTGAGGAGCTGTGAAAAACTTTTGTGAACACATGCCTCGCCTAAAAGGGCCATGGGTACCCAGATACAGCTATCATGGGAAATAGAGACTAGCGTTGACTGATCTTCAGTTTTCTAAGTGAAGCCAGAAATTCAGAATTATATGTAAAATTTTCCAGTTTGTACCTACTGGCTCAAAAAGAAAACCGATACTGTGCGGTGGGCATAAGCCCAAAACAAAAACAAAAAGCCCACGTTAGCCAGCTAGTTTACATCTCCTGGCATCAGATCTACACAAATACATGTATATCTTCCTAGAAAAGCTGATGAGAGTGTTTACAAATCTCTCAGTCAAAAACAGATGTAGCATTAAAGGACGTGTCAGAACACCTACTGTCAAATCAGCATCACTACTATCCTCTTCAGAGGTTCTTTCTGGAATTTTCAGAATATCCTCCATGAAAGAGTTTGCCAGTGAGAGTCACCTGTATAAAGCCCAGGAGGCAGAAGGAGAAGAGGGTCCATTACTCTCTGGAAGCAGACATTTAGGAAGATGTGATTCACGGGGGCTTCTTGGTAAGCTCTTGGCAACCACTCTTCTGCTACCTCAGACGGAAACAGTTGGTGGGAATTGCCAAGAAATTCTTAAGAAATGCTCCAGCTTTCCCTTGAGAACCAGATGATTCAGGCTGAGGGGTTCAGTAGTGCCTTTGTGCCCATGGGCTCCCTCAGGTTTAAGGTGCTTTATGCCTCCCATCCCTGTACTTCATACAACCCTTCATAACCAGAATACGCTGACTGGTTTCCAACCAAATCATGACTGAAACGTACAGTATTTGAACGAAGAGAGACATGAAAATGGTTTTCTTAGATGAGTAGAATCATAGAGCTAGAGAGCTAAAGAGAATGTAGTTGTTGAAACTGATTTTATCAATTAATATATGAGATTGGAGATCACTTATCTTCATAGATATTTGATCCATTTTTTGGTCAGGTACAGTTTGTTTATGCAATAGGATACTTTCATCTGTCTAAATGTGGTAGTTGAGGCAGGTGGGTACAGAATGAAGAGAAAGTGAGACTAGAATTATTCTAGCTTCCTTTTATCTTTTTTTTTTTCAGTGTATGTTTCACTTTTTGTTGACATGAGTCAAAATAAAATGCCAAATATGGATTAAACTAATTCTAACTTATTGCTTAAAAAAAATCTCTATTTTTTTTTTTTTTTTGCATTGCTGGATATCCCCCATGCTAAACAACATTCAACTATGCTTTCACTTTACATACACAAGGCACACATGCACACAGACGGCTATCTAATTGTCTTAACACAACATACTTGCAGTAACTCACTTTAATATTTTTTGTTGTTGTCATTCATTTATTCAACAAATATTTAATGAACACCTATGTGCCACATAAGCACTTAGACTACAGGAAAAAAAAAAAAGTGAAAAGTGAAGTTGCTCAGTCGTGTCCGACTCTTTGCGACCCCGTGGACTGTAGCCCACCAGGCTCTTTGGTCCATGGGATTCTCCAGGCAAGAATACTGGAGTGGGTTGCCATTTCCTTCTCCAGGGGATCTTCCTGACGCAGGGATTGAACCCAGGTCTCCTGCATTGCAGGTAGATGCTTTAACCTCTGAGCCATCAGGGAAGCCCATCCATGCCTTCATGATTGCATCCTTATCTGGGAAAACAGCTAATTAACCAAAGCATAAGTAAATATAGTCTAAGGTCAAAAGTCTATCTCATATAAAAAGCAATATAAGGAGACAGAGCATAAACAAAATGATATGCTAATGTAAAGAGCAGAGAGGAATAAGAAGGCAAAGGTGGCTGCTTGACTGAAGATGAAGTCCCATCTTCAGAACCCAAGATCCTGTAGGCTATAGCCAGGACATTAGCTTTTATTCTGAAGAAAGCGAAAGTCTTTGAAGTGTTCTGTGCAGAGGAGTGATAGGATCTGATTCTCAGTTAACATGATCACTCTGAGAAGCTGTGTGAAAATGGGGGAGAGGTCAAGAGTAGAAGCTTATGAAATTAAAACTGAAATTTTCTATCTTCCCTGTGTCTAGGCAGTAACGCTCTCAGAGCCTCATTTTCTTCATCTGTAAAACAGGAAAGGTTACTAATACTGTTACTAATACTTATCTCAGAAGTGTGCCACGGGGATGAGATGAGTTAATATATCTGGGGTAGTTAGAGCCTGGCAGGTATCAGCCAGCAAAAGTAGTGGCTGTAGTAGTAACAACATCAGTAGCAGTAGGAGGGCCACTCCAAACCCCTGCCAGATAGCAGATCCCACAAATAATTCCATCTTTGTCTTTCCAGATTTTCTACCTATACACAAAAACTATCATACACATTATTTTTGCTCTTACTTTTTTCTTGGAAATGAAATGTACACACTGAATCATTTACTTTTATACACAATAATATTCATGGACACTCTATTATACCAGTGCAAGTAAATCTACATAAATCACTTAATGTTGCACTGTACTGAATAGTTAGATGCACTGTAATTTAACATTTCTTATACATCTTCTAGGTTTTCTGTCTGTTTTCCTTCCTATGACACACACTGCTGTGATCATTGTATACTGTCAAGCACTATTTGTACACAAGCTACTGAGGGATAATTCTTACTGCTGGGGCTGATGGCTAGATAGTTACTTGCATTTTAAATTTGAATTATCACATGTTACACTCTACAAAGCTATGGTAAACAAATCAGTGTGCTGTTGGTACAAAAACAGGCATACGGATCAAGGGAACAGAAGAGAGCACCTAGAAATAAACCCACACACCAATGGTCAATGAATCACTGACAAAGAAAGCAAGAATATAAAATGGGCAAAAGAGAGTTTCTCCAGTAAGTGCTGCTGGGGAAGTTGGACAGCTGCATGTAGACCAATAAAGTTAGAATCCACCCTCACACCACGTAAAAATATAAAATCAGAATGGCTTAAAAGCATAATTTAACATAAGGCATGACACCATAAAACTCCTAGAAGAGAACATAGGCAAAACATTCTCTGAAATAAATCATATCAATGTTTTCTTAGGTCAATTTCACAAGGCATTAGAAATAAAAACAAAAATGAACAAATGGGACCTAATCAAACTTACAAGCTTCTGCATGGCAAAGAAAATCTTAAAAGTTGAAAAGACAAACTACAGAATGGGAGAAAATATTTGCAAATGATGTGACAGACAAGAGTTTAATCTCCAAAATATATAAACAGCTCACACAACTGAACAACAACAAAAAAAAAAAAAAAAAAAAAAAAATGGGCAGAAGAACTTAATAGACATTTCTTCAAAGAAACATAACAGATGGCCAGTAGGCACATGAAAAGATGTTCAACATAACTAATTACTAGAGAAATACAAAACAAAACTTCACTGAGGCACCACCTCACACCAATCAGAATGGCCATCATTAAAAAAATCTACAAATAACAAATGTTGGACAGGGTGTGGAGAAAAAGAGTCCTCTTACGTGGTTGGTAGGAAAATAAGTTGGTGTAGCTACTATAGAAAACATATGGAGGTTTCTCAGAAAACTAAAAACAGAAATATCATATGACCACATGATCCCATCCCTAGCATATACCCAGAGAAAAACATAGTTTTAAAGGATATATGCACCCCAATGTTCATTGCAGTACTGTTTACAATAGCCAAGATGCAGAACAAACCCATATGTCCATTGGCATAGGAATGGAAAAATAAGATGCAATACACATATACAATGGAATATTACTCAATCATTAAAAAGAACAAAATAATGCCACTTGCAGCAACATGGATTGATCTAGAGATTTCATACTCAGTGAAATAAGTCAGACAGAGAAAAACAAATACTTTATCAGTTCATTTCAGTCGCTCAGTCATGTCCAACTCTTTGCGACCCTATGAATTGCAGCATACCAGGCCTCCCTGTCCATCACCAACTCCCAGAGTCCACCCAAACCCACGTCCATTGTGTCAGTGATGCCATTCAACCATCTCATCCTCTGTCATCCCCTTCTTCCCCTGCTCTCAATCTTTTCCAGCATCAGGGAAAGAGTCAGCTCTTTTCAAATGAGTCAGCTCTCTGCATCAGGTGGCCAAAGTATTGGAGTTTCAGCTTCAACATCAGTCCTTCCAATGAACATCCAGTACTGATCTCCTTTAGAATGGACTGGTTGGATCTCCTTGCAGTCCAAGGGACTCTCAAGAGTGTTCTCCAACACCACAGTTCAAAAGCATCAATTCTTTTGGCGCTCAGCTTTCTTTATAGTCCAACTCTCCCATCCATACATTACTACTGGAAAACCCATAGCCTTGACTAGATGGATCTTTGTTGGCAAAGTAATGTCTCTGCTTTTTAATATGCTCTCTAGGTTGCGCAAAACTTTCCTTCCATTGAGTAAGGAGTAAGAGCTTTTTAATTTCATGGCTGTAATCCCAATCCATAGTGATTTTGGAGACGAGAAAAATAAAGTCAGCCACTGTTTCTACTATTTCCCCATCTATTTGCCATGAAGTGATGGGACTCTATGCCATGATCTTAGTTTTCTGAATGTTGAGCTTTAAGCCAACTTTTTCACTCTCCTCTTTCACTTTCATCAAGAGGCTTTTTAGTTCTTCTTCACTTTCTGCCATAAGGATGGTGTCATTTGCATATCTGAGGTTATTGATATTTCTCCCGGCAATCTTGATTCCAGCTTGTGCTTCCTCTAGCCCAGCGTTTTTCATGATGTACTCTGCATATAAGTTAAATAAGCAAGGTGACAATATACAGCCTTGATGTACTCCTTTTCCTATTTGGAACCAGTCTGTTGTTTCATGTCCAATTTTAACTGTTGCTTCCTGACCTGCATACAGATTTCTCAAGAGGCAGGTCAGGTGGTCTGGTATTTCCATCTCTTTCAGAATTTTCCACAGTTTATATATGGTGTTATAAGTACTGTATGATATCACTTATATGTGGAATGTAAAATATGTCACCAATGAACCTATTTACTAAATAGAAACAAACTCACAGACAGAGAACAGACTCGTGGTTGTCAAGGATGTGGCGAGGGAGAGGGACAGAATGGAAGTTTTGAGGTAGTATATACAAACTATTATATCTAGAGCTGATAAACAACAGGTCCTACTGTATTGTACAGGGAAACTATGTCCAAGCTTCTGGGATAAATCATAATAGAAAAGAAAATTTTTTAAATGTATATATGTAAATAACTGATTCACTCTGCTATATGTAGCAGAAATTAGCACATTGTAAATCAATTATACTTCAATTAAAAAAAATTGGACTGCCACTACCAAATTACATTTTAAAAGGGCATGTTTGGTTATGTCCCAGAACCTTTCTTCACATAAACATAATCACTGTATTATTTTAAAAATTTTGATAAGTCTAAGGTTAGATCTTTACTTTATTATTTTAATTTGCATAAGTATCAACAAGGCTATGGTTTTTCCAGTGGTCATGTATGGATGCAAGAGTTGGACTATAAAGAAAGCTGAGCGCAGAGGAATTGATGTTTTTGAATTGTGGTGTTGGAGAAGACTCTTGAGAGGCCCTTGGACTGCAAGAGGTCCAACCAGTCCATCCTAAAGGAGATCAGTCCTGGGTGTTCATTGGAAGGACTGATGCTAAAGCTGAAACTCCAATACTTTGGCCACCTGATGTGGAGAGCTGACTCACTGGAAAAGATACTGATGCTGGGAAAGATTGAGGGCAGGAGGAGAAGGGGATGACAGAGGATGAGATGGTTGGATGGCATCACCGACTCAATGGACATGGGTTTGGGTGGACTCCATGAGTTGGTGATGGACAGGGAAGCCTGGCATGCTGTGGTTCATGGGGTCGCAAAGAGCTGGACACGACTGAGTGACTGAACTGACTGAAATAACAGAAAAAATTGGCATTATTTTCTTACTTGTACTGGTTCACTTTTTCTTTGACTAGATTAAGACTATAGTGCTTTTCCCCCTATTTTTTCCTACTGCTTTCTAAGAGATGTTTTTCATATGAACAATATTGACTTTTGCTTGTTTTATATTGTCCTTATCTCCTTCTTGTGTGTGATATGTTTTTAACCTTAATTTGGTGACAAGGTGATAATCTGCTGCCTAACAGACTTCTAAAATATTTTGTTGTTAAATCTATGAACATTTTCTTTTTTAACTATTTGCTTTTTTTGTGTTACTGCAAAAAACTTTATGCCATCTTTAAGCAATATTCCTCTAACATTTTATAATTCATAAGCTTGGATATATGGATCAATGATTAATTTGAAATGTATTTTTAGCCTTGATGGAGTAAAGAGATGGGAATACCAGACTACCTTACCTGCCTCCTGAGAAATCTGTATGCAGGTCAAGAACCAACAGTTAGAATGGGACATGAAACAAAAGACTGTTTCCAAATTGGGTAAGGAGTATGTCAAGCTTGTATATTGTCACCTTGGTTATTTAACTTCTCTGCAGAGTATATAATGCGAAATGCCAGGCTGGGTGAAGCACAAGCTGGAATCAAGATTGCCCAGAGAAATATCAATAACCTTAGATATGCAGATGACACCACCCTTATGGCAGAAAGTGAAGAGGACCTGAAGAGCCTCTTGAAAGTGAAAAAGGAGAATGAAAAAGTTAGCTTAAAACTCAACATTCATAAAATGAAGATCATGGCATCTGGTCCCATCACTTGATAGTAAATAGATGGAGAAACAACAGAAACAGTGTCCGACTTTATTTTTTGGGCTCCAAAATCACTGCAGATGGTGACTGCCGCCATGAAATTAAAAGATGCTTGCTCCTTGGAACAAAAGCTATGACCAATCTAGACAGCATACTAAAAAGCAGAGACATTTCTTTGCCAACAAAGGTCCATCTAGCCAAGCTATGGTTTCTTCCAGTAGTCATATATGGATGTGAGAGGTGGACGATAAAAAAAGCTGAGCACTGAAGAATCGATGCTTTTGAACTGTGGTGTTGGAGAAGAATCTTGAGAGTCCCTTGGACTCCAAGGAGATCCAACCAGTCAATCCTGAAGGAAATCAGTCCTGAATATTCACTGGAAGAACTGAAGCTGAAGCTCCAATATTTTGACTACCTGGTGTGAAGAACTCACTCATCTGAAAAGACCCTGATGCTGGGAAAAATTGAAGGTGGGAGGAAAAGGGGATGACAGAGGATGAGATGGTTGGATGGCATCACCGACTGGATGGACATGAGTTTGAGCAAGCTCTGGGAGCTGGTGATGGACAGGGAAGCCTGGCATGCTGTAGTCCATGGGGTCACAAAGAGTCGGACACAACTGAGTGACTGAACTGAACTGGAGTACAGAGAGAATTATTTCAGTTGAAAAAGTACTCAAATACTTAAAAAATAATTCTCTTTTAAAGGAGCAGTGTGCTCCATTTCCAAAATTGGCTATGAAATGTACTAGATAACAGTCCATACTTTCTTTCCCTTATGCCTACTTTGGAGGCCATATGTCCAATCCATCAGTGTACAGGTGGGAGGAGCCCGGATCCCTGAGCCAAAATTAGGAAGGGAGCCACTTAAGAAAGCTCTAGATACAAACTGGGCTCTGAAAGCAAGAAACAAGACTTTGTTGACTAAGTCCTGTAACACGAGGGCTTATTTGTTACCGCAGTATGAGGAAGCCTATCCTGACTAATGCAGGCCAACAGATATATAAACACACTCTGGCACAGGTTAAACCTGCTACTAGATCTCTGAGAAATTAACACACACACACACACACACACACACACGTGCGCACGCAGAATAATGAATCTTTTTTTTTTTCATAGAAGAGCTTAGAGATTTAAAGGAGAAGGCAATGGCACCCCACTCCAGTACTCTCGCCTGGAAAATCCCATGGACAGAGGAGCCTGGTAGGCTGCAGTCCATGGGGTCGCTAAGATGTCAGACACGACTGAGCGACTTCACTTTCACTTTTCACTTTCATGCATTGGAGAAGGAAATGGCAACCCACTCCAGTGTTCTTGCCTGGAGAATCCCAGGGACGGGGGAGCCTGGTGGGCTGCTGTCTCTGGGGTCGCACAGAGTCGGACACGACTGAAGCGACCTAGCAGCAGCAGCAGCAGCAGAGATTTAAAAGGTAGAGTATGACAAGTGTATATAAAACACAGAGGCTATGTGAGTGCCACAGGTAGTAAAGAAAGAAAATAATAGGAAGCATATCAGGGAAATAAGTGGAAGCAACAATGTTAGAACATTCAAGTAGATCCACACTAGTGATTAATTTGAAAAAGCTAGGTTAAAACAGGGACAGCTAAATCAAGCAAGCTGATCCAGAAAGTGTTTTCTGGAAGATACTTCTTTTCCTGACTTGAAGATGCTTCTCCTTTTCCTGATGATTTATTTTGCGTGATGTTTCTGTGCACAATGCTTCAATATCAACTAAGAGAGTAGTAGCCCAGGCTGCCCCTCTATTGATTGCTGTCCTCTTGGCCTCAAGGGAACCACTTGTCACCTCATAGTGACTATGATGTCTACTACTGCAGAGAAGAAAAAAATCTTAGCTGTTGCAAAACATTTTCGAGTGATTTAAGGATCTAGCAGTCTACCAACTCACTGTTATAATGAGCTGTGTGGCTTTTCCCTTGGATTTTCCAGGACGTGCCCCTGAATTATTTATAACAGTGCAGCCACCTGCTTGCAACGATTTTCCATTTTGCCTTGTGCTCAACTGGGCTTGTCAATGGGCATTGCAGGTACAGTGGCACTCTACACTTCTCTCCCCAAGCCTCTGTATGAACATGCTGACCAGAAGCTGCCACATACCTTAAAAGTTCTTTTCCACCAAAGTCATGGCTTTTAGCTAAATAGATAGTCCTATAAACTTTATTATAAAGAGTGGGGCTGGTTCAATTGTTCAACCAGGTGCTGTCAACTCCAGTGCTGCTTGTTTCTTCTGAAATATGGAAATTTATGAATATATGTGCTTGTGTTGACAAAAGCAATTTGGGTGGTGGGAAGGGAAAACGAAGTCGCCTGCGTTCAAAAGTACAGCACTGAGCTGGCAAACAAGCAATGCCTTCGCTTTTTTCTTCCTCCACTTTAACAAAAAGAAACATTACATGTTTGAGTAGACAACAAGAGGCACCATTAGGATTCAGAAAATTGAATACCTAGACTGCAATAAAAAAAAGACAGTCACAGGGGAATCCATAATGGCTTCCCCACATTTTACTGGAATACTTCCGTTTTTTATTCACCTTGCAAACAGTGTTCACAAACAACAGCAAAGAACAAAAGCTGTGATTTATATTTATGGACAGGTATACATGCACCCCTGACCTCCTGCTGCCTCTCTCGCCCTCTGTACCAGAAGCAATTTATGGAGGCTGGTCTAAATAAACATTAAGGAGGCAAGGCCACAAACTGACAGCAAGGAAAATCAATGGTCTCAAGAAACCAGCGAAGAGGATCAATAAAAGAGATTAGGCATCACAAGCTGGTGTAAGGCAGTTACAGGTAAATGTGGCTTGCTCTTCATCTGACAGGGTTCTTGGCAACAGGATAAAAACTCATATAAACAGAAGCACACAGCGAGTAGCCAATGGAGACTCCTCCTGAATTGCAGAGACTGACAGATGACCCTAGAATGAAAGGGATTTATATAGAGGCCATTGGGAATTTTCAATTGCTTTTCTAGCATCATCTCAGACACCTGGGCAGCTGCTCACAGGAAGCAGTGCACCTGCAGCTTTTGAAAATCTTTCTGCTTTTGCCTCTCATTAATGAGCTTTCTCTGAAATTATTTATTATTCCTCCCTGGACACATACCAACCCTCTCTGTCCCCTTACAACACGCACATGCACACACGCACGTGTACACACCCACACATCTTCAACATGAATGCATTATCAGGATTATTTATACTCAAATGAACAGTGAGTATGTATGGCAACTGTGACAATGCAAACTGAACCCTACTTATATATATCTCCAAAGAAGATTCATCCACTCATAACGTAAAGCATTGGACTGTTAACTTGAAAACTTGAATTAACAGAAGAATAGAGGATAATTACATTCTTGAGTTTTCAGGTTAATGTCCAAAGCATCTCAACCAAAGAATGAAGGATAAACATGTTCTTGGAAAACAGAAACAATGCGAAAAGGAAGAAATGAGGCATAATAGCTTTTTCCTGTTTATGGACCTGGCCAGTTAGAATTGAAAATTCAGTCTTAGCATAGTGGGAATGGTTACTTAAAAACAAAAACAAACAAACAAACCAAAACAGTGCTTTACCTTGCTTCAGGAATTCCATTTAAAATTGGGGACAAGGCTTCTGTCTGACAAGAATATAATGAAACAATAGATGAATACAGGAAAAGAGGAAGTTAAATTATCTTAAACATTACAAGACAACTGGAATTTTAATTGAATTTTAATCTAAGGACAAGATGGATGTGAGGCTAACACTCTTGGTTGTAGGAGACTGAGATGATAACCACACTAGATTGAAGCATCTCCCACCTGTTGAGTGCAGGCTGACTTGGTGACTTGCTCTGACAATGTGAAGTGATAGGAATTGTCACTGTATGAGACCTGAGTCTGGGTTTCAAGAAACCTTAAATATTATTCTTCTGATGCTCCTGATTCCAAAAGTGGTCACAGCTTGTTAGCATTAGCTTATCACTTCCAAAATGAACAGGAGGACTTTGTTCTGTTGGGAGGGATCCTGGAAAGGGAAGATTAACATTAGAACCAAATAGTGGTCTCTATCCATTTCTTCAACATGCCTGACATTTGCAAAGAAATGGGAATGCTTCTGCATTGTTAAAAAGAGTAACCTGACAATATGCCTGCATGTCTCACAGAAACTTGTCAAAGAAATAAGATCATGGGACACCGGGTGCATCCAATCTGTCATATTAATGAAAATTCCCCAAAGCTTCAATGTTCATTTTTCCTTTTGTGTCCAATAAGAAAATCATCTGAAAGAGAAGGGATGGAGGCAGATGCTCTCAGAGGGCCCCACCATTTCATTAGAATGGTTTGTGCTAATTTTCCCTATGAAGGAGGATATTTTTTCCCTATCAGATCTCTCAACCATACTGCTTATGTTTTCACCCTACTGCCATTATCTATAGCTTATAAGTTCTCTACAATGCTGATATCACTCATTCCACTGTGACTGCAGACCTTTGCCTAGCTTTCTAAATATGTCTATTTTCTAACTTGTATTTTATAATCTGTGATATCCCCATGAGCTGTTAGCACATTTATTTCCTGCTACACTCCCAAGGATGAAATGATAGGCATCGCCCTTTTATTTTAAGGAACAGTCATTAGTAGATACAGAGAAAGCAATGGCACCCCACTCCAATACTCTTGCCTGGAAAATCCCATGGACGGAGGGGCTTGGTAGGCTGCTGTCCATGGGGTCGCTAAGGGTCGGACACGACTGTAGCCCCCCCAAAAATACAGTTTCTCACTGTTTTCATTGTTTCCCCATCTGTTTGCCATGAAGTGATGGGACCAGATGCCATGATCTTAGTTTTCCAAATGTTGAGTTTTAAGCCAACTTTTTCACTCACCTCTATCATCAAGAGGTGCTTTAGTTCTTCTTTGCTTTCTGCGATAAGTGTGGTATCATCTGCATATCTGAGGTATTGATATTTCTCCTGGCAATCTTGGTTCCAGCTTGTGCTTTATCTAGCCTGGCATTTTGCATGATATACTCTGTCTATAAGTTAAATAAGCAGGGTGACAATATATAGCATTGTCATACTCCTTTATCAATTTGTAACCAGTCTGTTGTTCCATGTCCAGTTCTAACTGTTGGTGCTTGATCTGCATACAGATTTCTCAGGATGCAGGTCCAGTGGTCTGGTATTCCAATGTCTTGAAGAATTTTCCACAGTCTGTTGTGATCTACACAGTCAAAGGCTTTGGCATAGGCAATAAAGCAAAAGTAGATGTTTTTCTGGAGCTTTCTTGCTTTTTTGATGATTCAGTAGATGTTGGAAAACTGATCTCTGGTTCTTTTGCCTTTTCTAAATCCAGCTTGAACGTCTGGAAGTTCTTGTTCATGTACTGTTGAAGCCTGGCTTGGAGAACTTAGCATTACTTTGCCAGGATGTGAGATGAATGATACTGTGTGGTAGTTTGAACATTCTTTGGCATTGCCTTTCTTTGGGATTAGAATGAAATGACCTTTTCTAGTCCTGTGGCCATTGCTGAGTTTTCCAGATTTGCTGGCATATTGAGTGCAGCACTTTCACAGCATCATCTTTTAGGAGTTAAAATAGCTCAACTGGAAATCCATTACCTCTCCTAGCTTTGTTTGGAGTGACGCTTCCTAAGACTCACTTGACTTCACATTCTAGTAAGTCTGGCTCTAGGTGAGTGATCACACTATCATGGTTATCCATGTCATGAAGATCTTTTTTGCTTAGTTCTTCTGTGTATTCTTGCCACCTCTTCTTAATATCTTTTGTTTAAGTCCATACCATTTCTGTCCTTTATTGTACTCATCTTTGCATGAAAATTTCCCTTTGTATCTCTAATTTTCTTGAAGAGATCTCTAATCTTTCCCATTCTACTGTTTTCCTCTATTTCTTTGCACTGATCACTGAGGAAGGCTTTCTTATGTCTCCTTGCTACACTTTGGTACTCTGCATTCAAATGGGTATATCTTTCCTTTTCTCCTTGCCTTTCACTTTTCTTCTTTCCATAGCTGTTTGTAAGGCCTCCTCAGACAACCATTTTGCCTTTTTGCATTTATTTATCTTGGGGATGTTCTTGATCACTGTCTCTTGTACAATGTTATGAACCTCCTTCCATAGTTCTTCATGTACTCTATCAAATCTAATCACTTGAATCTATTTGTGACTTCCACTGTATAATCATAAGAGGTTTGATTTAGATCACACCTGAATGGACTAGTGGTTTTCCCTACTTTCTTCAATTTCAGTCTGAATTTGGTAATAGGGAGTTCATGATCTGAGTCACAGTCAACTCCCAGTCTTGTTTTCATTCCTGTAATAAAAAGGCAGATTTAACAGGAGAAAACAAACATAAGTAAAGAACATGTATACCTCCTGTATACAAGGGAAATACCCAACAAAACTGAGTAACTCCCCAAAATGGTCCAAAACATCACTGTAAATACCATCTCCTATTAAAGACAAAAGAACAATGTTAGGGGAAGTACAAGACATTTATGGAAAGTTATCTGGCAAACACAGTGAACAAGGATACGATTGTTGTTGTTGCTGAGTCGCTCAGTTGTGTCTGACTCTTTGCAGCCCCATGGACTGCAGCATATCAGGCTTCTCTGTCCTTCACTATCTCCTGGAGTTTGCTCAAACTCTTGTCCACTGAGTTGGTGATGCCATCCAACCATCCCAATCTTCTGTCGCCCCCTTCACCTCCTGTTCTCAATCTTTCCCAGCATTAGGGTCTTTTCCAGTGAATCAGCTCTTCATAACAGGTCACCAAAGTACTGAAGCTTCATCTTCAGCATCAGTCCTTCCAATGAATATTCAGGGTTGATTTCCTTTAGGATTGATTGGTTTGATCTCCTTGCTATCCAAGGAACTTTCAAGAGTCTTCTTTAGCACCACAATTTGAAAGCATCAATTTTTCAGTGCTCAGCCTTCTTTATGTCCAACTCTCACATTCATACATGACTACTGGAAAAGCCATAGCTTTGACTAGACAGAGCTTCCTCAGCAAAGTGAAATCTCTGCTTTTTAATACAGTGCCTATGTTTGTCATAGCTTTTCTTCCAAGGAGCAGGCAGGTTTTAATTTCATGGCTGCATTCACCATCCTCAGTGATTCTGGAGCTCAAGAAGATAAAATCTGCCACTGTTTCCATGAAGTGATCAGACTAGACGCCATGGTCTTAGCTTTTGAATGAGGAGTTTTAAGTCAGCTTTTTCACTCTCCTCTTTCACCCTCATTAAGTGGTTCTTTAGTTCCTCTTCACTTTCTGCCGTTACAGTGGTATCATAATGCATATCTGATGTTGATATTTCTCCTGGCAATCTTGATTCCAGTTTGTGATTCATCCAGGCCAGCATTTCACATGATGTACTCTGCATATAAGTTAAATAAGCAGGGTGACAAAATACATCTTGATGCACTCCTTTCCCAGTTTTGAGCCAGTCTGTTGTTGCATGTCCAGTCCTAACTGCTGTTTCTTGACCTGCATACAGGTTTATCAGGAAGCAGGTCAGGTGGTCTGGTACTCACGTATCTTTATGAATTTTCCAGTTTGTTGTGATCCACACAGTCAAAGTTTCCATTGTAGTCAATGAAGCTGATGCTTTTTTGGAATTCCCCCTCCCCTTTTTTTTTCTATGATTCAACAGATGTTGGCAATTTGATCTCTAGTTCCTCTGCTTTTTCTAAATCCAGTCTGTACATTTGGAAGTTCTCAGTTCACATATTGCTGAAGTCTAGCTTGAAGGATTGTGAGCATTATCTTGCTCACACGTGAAATGAGTGTAATCGTACAGTAGTATGAACATTCATTGGCAATGCCTTTCCTTTAAGTCCAAGACTTTTCCAATGATAAGAGTTTCTAGAGAATCTAGAAATTCTAGAGATCTAGAGAGTTCATCTAGCATCATTTCTAGATGACTAGGGAGGAGGACACCCTTATAAATGGAGATTCTCTTATAAATGTAAATGTCTCTTACACAAGTGTAACTTTTACTTACTTTCAGAGCTTCTTCTATATCTATGGTTTCTAAATAAATAAAGTTAAATTTTAAAAATTTTTAAAAAAAAGGTAGCCTAAAATAAACTTTAGGCCAAAGAGGCAGATTTTGGAGTGACAGATTCTGCTCCTCTTTCCTTATACCTGGAATGAAACATGAACATGATACCAGACCAAAGAGGTACCTAGAAAATACCCTATTGGCAAATGATCCTTGCTTCTCTGTACCCTGTGTCCTTTGTGAGGCACCAGCTCTTTTCAGCTTATATTTTTTCAGGCCACATAATTTCCCAACACACAAAACCAGGCCAGTCTTATCTAACACTGAGGCCATACACATTGAAAAATCAAATACAGATTGTTAAATTCTCTGATTTACCCCTAACTCTGGTTTTAAATTCCTTCATGAGATATGCATACATAGCCTAGACAAATGTGAACATACATAGTTATGCTCATGCAGTTTAAAAATATTTATGCTGCTACTGAGGGAGATCAGTCATCAGTCTAGAAGGCATTGACAAGACTTTCCATTTGGTATTGAGCTTGGTTTTCACAGCAAGCCAATTATTTTATGGATGATCACAGCCCATTTGGGCCTATGACAAAATCATTATTGAGGAAATCATTAAGTGCATCTTTCTGAAACCACACTGGCTACTTTTGTTCCAGCTTTTCCAGTGCCTGTATTCACGGATCAAATTGATATTAAATAAAGGTATAAATGGAAGAAAGATGATGTGTTCTTAATACACCAAGGAAAGCACAACATAATCAGAAAATCATTTCTAAAATCTGTCATTTACTTGCTTATGTGAGCTAAGACAACTTACTTAACTTCTCATCCTCTTTCCTTGGATTATGAATATTTTGCATCTGTCTTACATGACTCATAAGATAGTTATGAAGCTCAAAATGAAGAGCACGAAAGAAGCTTTACATCAAATGTAAATGGTTATAACATGTAAAATGGAGTAATGCAGCATTTATGAAGCTAACCATTTAAAAAACAGCAGATAATTACTATGCCAAAAAAAAAAACATGATTAGGATAGAGTTTTTATAAATGTGGGCTTGCATTCTTGCTTTAGAAACAAATAAATAAGCAAAACTGTTTGGAAAAAAAGTAAAGAAGGTGGCAATCGTCCACTACTACTATTTCTACAGTTATTATGCAATAAGAACGAACACTGTATCAGGCCCTGGGCTAAACTTTTTACATCCATTATCATAAGCCTCATAACCCTCTATAAGTAGGAAATTATTTTCACCATTTTAAAGATGTGGATATTAAAGTTTGAAATATTACAGCATTTTAGCTTGACACTAAAACTTGACTGAGAATGGAAAAGGCAGAGGCTTTAGAGGTGAGTTTATTGTTAAATATTTCAGATCCTTGTGCCTCATCCAGATAATTATTACAGCAAGCCTTTTGAAAACATTTCTAGAACACCAATATGAGGAGCAGCTCAGAACATCATCACTGGCTACTGTTGAGGCAGAAATTTTTTCTACCCTTCTAGGTTCTTCCGGTTGGTCTAAGAATTAACTTGACATGGGACAGGTTCACAGGAGAAAAACACACAAATATATAATAACATGTACCCATGGGAGAAATCAACCTTGAATATTCACTGGAAGGACTGATTGAAGCTCCAATAATTTGGCCACCTGATGCAAAGAGCTGACTCACTAGAAAAGACCCTGATACTGGAGAAGATTGAGGGCAGGAGGCAAATGGGGTGACAGATGATTATAGGTTATAAATGGACATCCTAGGTGAAATGCAGAAATTCCTAGAAATGTGCAAGCTCCAAGACTGAAGCAGGAAGAAAGAGAAAATATGAAAGTCCAATTACCAGTAATGAAACTGAATCAGTAATATACAGAAAGCTATCAACAAACTGAAGTCCAGAAACAGATGAGTTCACAGGTGAACTCTAGAAAACATTTAGAGATGAGGGTTAATATTGCACCTAGACTCCTCAAATTATTTCAAACAAATACCGAGGAAAAAAGGAATACTTCTGAACTCGTTAAGTGAGGCCAGCATCACTCTGATACCAAAACCAGACAAAGATCTCTCTCTCTCTCTCTCTCTCTCTCTCTCTCACACACACACACACACACTCACACACTCACATACTAATTACAGGCCAATATCACTGATGAATATACATATAAAAATCCTCAATAAAATATTAGCAAATCAAATTCAACAATATTTAAAAATGATCGTACACCTTGAACAAGTAAGATTTATCTTAGGAGGCAAGGATGGTTCATTATACACAAATCTATCAATGTGATACACAACATAAACAAAGAATAAAAATCAAATGATCATCTCAATGGACACAGAAAAAAAAGTTTTTCACAAAATTTAACATCTATTTATGATAAAAGCTCTCCAAAAAAAATGGATACAGGGGGACATACTTCAACATCATAAAAGGCATATATAATCAGGCCACAGTTCTCATTATACTTAATGGTGAAAAGCGAAAGTATTACCACTAAGATGAGGAACAAGACAAGGATGTCTACTCCAACCATCAGAAAAATGCAAATTAAAACCACCATGAGATATCACCTTATATCTGTCACAATGGTTAGCACCCCAAAAGCAACAAATAACCAGTGTTGGCGAGGATATGGAGCAAAGGGAAAAGGAAACCCCATGTGCTTTTAATGGGAATGTAACTTGGTACAACCATTGTAGGAAACAGCATGTAGACTCTTCAAAAAGTTGAAATTAGAATTATGATGCCGTCCAGCAATTCCACTCCTGGGTATTTATCCAAAGAAAAGGAAAACACTGATTATAAAAGATATATAGATTGCTATATTCATTGCAGTATCATTTACAACAGGCAACATGGTATACACAAATAAATAAAGAAGTTATTTTACATATATATACACTCACACATTCATGCCTAAATACAGAGTGAAATACTACTCACCAATAAAGAAGGATAAAATCTTGCCATTTGTGACAACAATGGACAGACCTAGAGTATGTTATGCCCTAATCCTAACCCTAACCCAAGTGAAATAAGTTTGACAGAGGAATACAAATCTGAATAATGATGTATATGTGGGATTAAAAATAAAACAAAACCAATGAACAGATAAAACATACAGATATAAAAAACACACAGGTAGTTGTCAGAGGGAAGTGACGTATGGGGAGAAAACAAACAGCTGAAGGAAATTAAAAGCTTCCAGTTGCAGGGGTATGAAATAACTATGTAATATCATTATATGGTTACAGATGGTATCTAGACTTACCATGGTGAAAAGTATAGAGATATTTTGAAAAGTATAGTGATTTCGAATCACCATGCTGTGTAACAAAACTAACATAGTGTTGTAGGTCTATTATGCTTCAAAAACAAACAAGCAAGCAAGAAAGCAAACTAATAGAAAAAGAAATCAGATTTGTGATTACCAGTAGTAGTTGGTAGGATGAGATGGAATTAGATGGAGGTTGTGGTGTTGGAGAAGACTCTTGAGAGTCCCTTGGACTGCAAGGAGATCCAACCAGTCCATTCTGAAGGAGATCAGTCCTGGGTGTTCTTTGGAAGGACTGATGCTAAAGCTGAAACTCCAGTACTGTGGCCACCTCATGCGAAGAGTTGACTCATTGGAAAAGACTCTGATGCTGGGAGGGATTGGGGGCAGGAGGAGAAGGGGACGAAAGAGGATGAGATGGTTGGATGGCATCACCAACTCGATGGACACGAGTTTGAGTGAACTCCGGGAGTTGGTGATGGACAGGGAGGCCTGGTGTGCTGCAGTTCATGGGGTTGCAAAGAGTCGGACATGACTGAGCGACTGAACTGAGTCAGAAAGTACAAGCTTCCAATTATAAAGATAAATAAGTACTAGGTATGTAATATACATGATAAATACAATTAAGACTTCTCTGTGTTTGGCCACCTAATGTGAAGAACTAACTCGTTGGAAAAGACCCTGATGCTGGGAAAGATTGAAGGCAGGAGGAGAAGGGGACGACAGAGGATGAAATGGTTGGATGGCATGACCAACTCAATGGACCTGAGTTTGAGCAAGCTCCAGGAGTTGATGAAGGACAGGGAAGCCTGGGTGCGGCAGTCCATGGGGTCACAGATTCAGACACACTGGGTGACTGAACTATGTTATAACATTAGAGTTATTAAGAGAGTAAGTCACAAGAGTTCTCATCACAAGGAAAAACATTTTTCTTTCTGTATTTTTTCTGTTCATTTGAGACGATGGACAGTCACAAAAATTATTGTGGTAATCATTTCACGAATCATGTATGTCAAATCACTATGTTTACCCCTTAAGGCTATATAGTACTGTATGTCCACTGTATCTCAATAAAACTGAAAGAAAAAAAATGGGTTCTCTATTGACATTGGCACATTCAATTCATTAAGAAATAGTTATTAATTCATTGACAAATAGTCACTTACAAACAGAAATAGTTAAAATCTTAAATTTTCTTTAGGCATATATTAGTCATTTGCTACATTTTAAAAATCATTTTAGCATAGAAAATAGTGAGGCAAAATGACAGTTTTCCATCTGTGATATTTGAGGTGTGAGGGAAATGTGTTGTACTTTTTTCCAACTTATGTAAAAGTGATCTTGGGTTGGTTTCCAAATAAAGAAAATATTTTTAAACAGTTGCAATGTAAGGATATTCTTGGAATGGACAGAGAAATAGTCTTTGTTCTTAAAGAGCTTGAAATTTGGAGTATAATTTCATGAACAATACACATTTGCAACAAATTTCACAATTTCCTAGGTACTTTTACAATCCTTATCTCTACTGAGCTTCCTAATACCTTGAAAAGAGGGAAAAGGTATCATTTCCATCTGGTATCAGTTCACTTCAGTTACTCAGTCATGTCCGACTCTTAGTGATGAGTGATGCCACGGACTGCATCACACCAGGCTTCCCTCTCCATCACTATCTCCCAGAGCCTGCTGCTGCTGCTGCTAAGTCGCTTCAGTCGTGTCCGACTCTGTGCGACCCCATAGACGGCAGCCCAACAGGCTCCCCCGTCCCTGGGATTCTCCAGGCAAGAACACTGGAGTGGGTTGCCATTTCCTTCTCCATTGTGTGAAAGCGAAAAGTGAAAGTGAAGTCGCTCACCCGCGACCGACTCCTAGCGACCCCATGGACTGCAGCCTACCAGGCTCCTCTATCCATGGGATTTTCTAGGCAAGAGTACTGGAGTGGCTTGCTATTGCCTTCTCCGCTCCCAGAGCCTACTCAAACTCATGTCCGTCTAATCAGTTATGCCATTCAACTATCTCATCCTTTGTCATCCCCTTCTCCTCCTGCCTTCAATCTTCTCCAGCATCAGGGTCTTTTCAGATGAGTCAGTTTTTCTCATCAGGTGGCCAAAGTATTGGAGTTTCAGCTTCAGCATCAGTCCTTCCAATGGATATTTAGGACTGATTTCCTTTAGGATGGATTGGTTGGATCTCCTTGCAGTCCAAGGGACTCTCAAGGGTCTTCTCTTGAGAGAAGAAAGCATCGTGGTTGAAAAGCATCAGTATTTCAGTGCTCAGCTTTCTTTATAGTCCAACTCTCACATCCATACATGCTGCTGCTGCTGCTAAGTCACTTCAGTCATGCCCGACTCTCTGCGACCCCATAGACGGCAGCCCACCAGGCTCCCCCGTCCCTGGGATTCTCCAGGCAAGACCACTGGAGTGGGTTGCCATTGCCTTCTCCAATGCATGAAAGTGAAAAGTGAAAGTGAAGTCGCTCAGTCGCGACCCCATGGACTGCCGCCCACCAGGCTCCTCCGTCCATGGGATTTTCCAGGCAAGAGTACTGGAGTGGGGTGCCACTGCCTTCTCCGCACATCCATACATAACTACTTGCAAAACCATAGCTAGGACTAGACAGACTTTTCTTGGCAAAGTAATGTCATTGCTTTTTAATATGCTGTCTAGGTTGGTCATAGCTTTTCTTCCAAGAAGCAAGCATCTTTTAATTTCATGGCAGCAGTCATCATCTGATGTGATTTTGGAGCCCAAAAAACTAGAGTCTCTCATTGTTTCAATTGTTTCCCCACCTATTTGCCATGAAGTGATGAGACCAGATGCCATGATCTTGTTTTTCTGAATGTTGAATTTTAAGCCAACTTTTTCACTCTCCTCTTTCACCTTCATCAAGAGGCTCTTTAGTTCCTCTTCACTTTCTGCCATAAGGGTGGTGTCATCTGCATATCTGAGGTTATTGATATTTCTTCCAGCAACCTTGATTCAACTTGTGCTTCATCCAGTCCAGCATTTCTCATGATATACTCTGCATGTAAGTTAAATAAGCAAGGTGACAACATACAGCCTTGTTGTAATCCTTTACCAATTTGGAACCAGATTTCTCAGAAGGCAGGTCAGGTGGTCTGGTATTCCCATCTCCTTCAGAATTTTCCACTTTGTTGTGATCCACACAGTCAAAGGGTNAAGTTAAATAAGCAAGGTGACAATATACAGCCTTGTTGTAATCCTTTACCAATTTGGAACCAGATTTCTCAGAAGGCAGGTCAGGTGGTCTGGTATTCCCATCTCCTTCAGAATTTTCCACAGTTTGTTGTGATCCACACAGTCAAAGGCTTTGGCATAGTCAATAAAGCAGAAATAGATGCTTTTTTCTGGAACTTTCTTGCTTTTTCGATGATCCAATGGATATTGGCAATTTGATCTCTGGTTCCTCTGCCTTTGTTAAATCCAGCTTGAACATCTAGAAGTTCATGGTTCATGTACTGTTGAAGCCTGGCTTGGAGAATTTTGAGCATTACTTTGCTAGTGTGTGAGATGAGTGCAACTGTGCAGTACTTTGACCATTCTTTGGCATTGCCTGTCTTTGGAATTGGAATGAAAACTGACCATTTCCAGTCCTGTGGCCACTGCTGAGTTTTCCAAATTTGCTGGCAGATTGAGTAAAGCACTTTCACAGCGTCATCTTTCAGGATTTGAAATAGCTCGACTGGAATTCCATCACCTCCACTAGCTTTGTTCATAGTGATGGTTTCTAAGGCCCACTTGACTTCACATTCTAGGATGTCTGGCTCTAGGTGAGTGATCACACCATCATGATTATCTGGATCATGAAGATCTTTTTTGTATAGTTCTGTTGTGTATTCTTGCCACCTCTTCTTAATATTGCCTGCCTCTGTTAGGTCCATACTGTTTCTGTCCTTAATTGTGCCCATCTTTGCATGAAATGTTCCCTTGGTATCTCTAATTTTCTTGAAGCGATCTTTAGTCTTTCCCATTATATTATTTTCCTGTAATTCTTTGCATTGGTGGCTGAGGAAGGCTTTCTTTTCTCTCCTTGATAATCTTTGGAACTCTGCATTCAAATGATATGCCTTTCTTTTTCTCCTTTTCTCTGCTATTTGTAAGGCCTCGACAGACCACCATTTTGCCTTTTTGCATTTCTTTTCTTTGGTGATGTTCTTGCTCACTGCCTCCTGTACAATGTCGTGAACCTCTGTCCATAGTTCTTCAAGCACTCTATCAGCTCTAATCCCTTGAATCTATTTGTCACTTCTACTGTATAAGTAAGGGATTTGATTTAGGTCATACCTGAAGGTCTAGTGCTTTTCCCTACTTTCTTTAAGTCTGAATTTGGCAATAAGGAGTTCATGATCTGAACCACAGTCAGCTCCCCATCTTGTTTTTGCTGACTGTATAGAAGTTCTCCATCTTTGGCTGCAAAGAATATAATCAATATGATTCTGGGATTGACCATCTGGTGACATCCATGTGTAGAGTTCTCTCTTGTGTTTACCTCTTGACTTCCTACTTTTGCATTCCAGTCTCCTATAATGCAAAGGGCATCTTTCTTGGGTGTTAATTCTAGGTCTTGTAAATCTTCATAGAACTTTAACTTCTTCAGCATTACTGGTAGGGGCATAGACTTGGATAACTGTAATATTGAATGGTTTTACTTGGAAATGAACAGAGATCATTCTGTCATTTTTGAGACTGCATCCAAGTACTCCATTTTGGACTCTTTTGTTGACTATAATGGCTACTCCATTTCTTCTAAGGGTTTCTTGCCCACGGTAGTAGATACAATGGTCATCTGAGTCTAACTCACCCATTCCAGTCCATTTTAGTTCATTGATTCCTAAAATGTCAATGTTCATTCTTTCCATCTCCTGTTTGACCACTTCCAATTTGCCTTGATTCATGGACCTAACGTTCCAGGTTCCTATGCAATATTGCTCTTTACAGCATTGGACTTTACTTCCATCACCAGTCACATCCACAAGTGGGTGTTGTTATTGCTTTGGCTCTGTCTCTTCATTCTTTCTGGACTTATTTCTCCACTGAAATCCAGTAGCATATTGGGCACCTACCGACCTGGGGAGTTCATCTTTCAGTGTCCTATCTTTTTGCCTTTTCATATTGTTCATGCAGTTCTCAAGGCAAGAATACTGAAGTGGTTTGCCATTCCCTTCACTGGTGGGCCACATTTTGTCAGAAACCTCCACCATGACCCATCTGTCTTGGGTGGCCCTAAATGGCATGGCTCATAGTTTCATTGAGTTAGACAAGGCTGTGGTCCATGTGATCATTTTGGTTAGTTTTCTGTGATTGTTCTTTTCATTCTGTTGGCCCTCTGACGGATATAGATAAGAAGCTTATTGAAGCTTCCTGATGGGAAAGTCTGACTTAGGATGAAACTGGGTTTTGTTCTGATGGGCGGGGGCATGCTCAGTGAATCTTTAATCCAATTTTCTGTATAAAGTACCTTATACTTTAAAATAAAATTAGCTTATTTTACTATTGTGTGGAATTTCTGAACATACAGAAAAACTATTTTAAACTAGAAATTCTTGACATTATGCAGATAACCATTGTAAATATCTCCAGGTATAGACTTAAAAACTTTTCCTAGTGATATTCAAAAATAGAGGATTATACTACATATATTGATTTATAAGCCGCTTTTATTCATATCTCATTAGTGTATTTACTGTCTCTTATACACATCTAAAATTTAAATCAGTTTTAAAATGGCTGATAATTTGATCTAAAATGCAATAAGTGTTTAAATATACTGTTTTAGAAGACTCAAGTTGTTAAATAACCAACCACAATGAGATGGGTATTCTTTATTACTACTATTTAAATCAGTTGGTGTGTGTTAAATATTTTAGAAATATTTCACAAATATTGAATTCTGTGTAAACTCAAAGGCAGTTCTTCATGACAAAACAATAAAATGAAGGCTAAAAAATTGCTGACTGAATTTTTGAAGTGTGAACACTTAACATGGACATCTTTAAACCAAAAGTGAACTGAAAAATAATGTGTCTGGGAAATAAATTACATTCTACCCATTTCTGCCTAACATAATTTCCTTCATATTTCCTCATTATAAATAGAAATTAATTTTGTTTGCCAGAATCAATCTCATAATTGATGAAGATAACTGTATTATTTTAAAATCTGTAGTGCAACTCAGCTTGATGACTTTGTTACCTTTGGACTGAGGAATAAATCAGCCTTGAGCAGGCTACCTTAAAAAAATCCAAACTGGAGTCTAATCCTAAAAATCCAAATTGGAGTCTAATCCTAAAATCCTAAAAATCCTGGAGTCAAATTTTAAAATATCTTAAAGTATTTCTTAGTTGTCTGTCTCATTTTGTCTAAGGGCTTCAGTATGCTCTATAGACACTATCTCATTACTTCTTAGAGGATCCCTGGTCAGTAACTGTAGTAGAGGTTTTCCTATCACCATCACTGTTCCCATGAAATGGAAGCCCTGGGAGGTTCCATGAATTGTCCAAGATTATAAACTGAAGCAGAAGAGTAGCTAAACCTAGAATCTAGGCTCTGGGGCTCCCTTTCCATATGGCATTTTCTCTGTGCAATAAATAATATTGCTGTCCTGGAAGGTGACTCTTCAATCATATTTTATGCAGTAGGATTCATATTATTATGAGTTGCTTGGTGCTATAATATTTATTTTAGATAGAGGCTGTGTATACTTATGAAATACAGTACTCCCAGTCCCTTTGTTTTGCCCTTTTAATGATCTTTGGCAATTGCCCTGTGATTGGTATGAGTATGGAGACTGGTATTTATCACTGTGCGTGTGTGCATGCTCATTCACGCAGTCATATCCAACTCTTTGTGAACCCACAGACTGGTAGTCCACCAGGCTCCTCTGTCCATGGGATTATCCCAGTAAGACTTCTGGAATGGACTGCCATTTCCTCCTCCAAGGGAACTTCCCCATCCAGGGACTGAACCCCTGTCTCCCGCTGCTCCTACACTGGCAGGTAGATTCTTTACCACTGAGCCTAAGGAGACTGAAATGCCAGCAATCAGTGCATTTACAATTCCATCACCCTCTCCATATAGTCTCAAGCAGAGTTTACATAAACTGAAAGGTCCCTCAAAGTTTGCAAACTAAGTAACTCATCAGAAAAGTCAGATTGAATGGTGTAAATTCTTCTACATCAGGTGGACAATTTTGAAAACACCGTGCACTTGGAGAAATAGGTTAGTGTTTTCTTCCTTGAATTTAGTTCACTCATTTTAAAATGAGCTATAAAGTTGTTTCTGTTTTTTTAAAATAGTAGACTTCCCACCACTGCTTCCCAGCATGAATTCATAATTCTGTTTGTGGCATCATAATAATCTCTATAGCAACTAATGGTGATATCAGAGTCCAACACTGGAGCTTCAAAGAGGAAAAGGAACTGTGGGGACAGATGATATCTTGCAAATAAAGATTGTGTTTTCAAGCAGATGTTACTAAAAGAGTAGAAATGAATGGAAAGATTACCCACATTAAGGAAAAAATCATAATTAGAATGTAGATGCTTATTAAGTAATCATTCAGCTAAGGATCTCTTTTTCTAGAATAAAGAATAGAAATTGAAAAGGGGAAAAAGGGAAATGCATCAATGAAAGGATCTTTTATGAACTAATCTATTATTTTAAGTACAGATGGCTATGTACTTTTTAAATATAGCTGAGGATACTTAGTGCTCACTGTACATTAAGGAGATAATCACCAGGCACTGCTGAGTCTATGAGGAAATTTGAGTTGTGCATTTTCCTTGAGGTTCTCTGAGGAAGGTATGCCATGGGCCATTTTCATTATTAGTGATATAAGTAGTTTCACACTAATTAACAGACATTATATCTCATGTTTTAGCATCATGTCATATCCTTGCCACACAAAGCATACTTTATATGTTTCAAATTCATTTGATTCCTTCTTGTGTTGGTGAATATATATACGTATGATAGCACCAAGAAATGTTGACTTATGCGCTACACAAAATAAAAAAAATGTATTCTCTCAAGAACTGCTGTAGAGGTGAAAAGATAAGACAGGCGAGGATGGTATGGTAGGCGGTTTTCAAATCAATGCACAGCTTCCTGGTATTCACAGCCTTATATAATTTCCTGTTAGGTGTGGGTTGGACTTAATTTACATCCAATATAATATGGCAGCATTGATAAGATACAGATTCTAGGATAAGTTATAAAAGGACTACAGCTTGACCAGTTGCTCTATTTTGGGAAAGCTAGCTGCCAAGTCTTGCCAGTGTGAGCACCAAGTTTTCCTGGAATTTTCCTGCTTTTAGCCCTGAAAGTCTCATATATAGAGACTGTCCCGAGTTGTCTAGTCCCTGTTCCCACAGAATTCATTAAGCTGAAATCCTAATCCTCAAAGGTGATGGTAATTTGGAGATGTGGCCTTTGGAAAGTGGTTAAGGTGGGGGCCTCATGAATGTGGTGATGGTGGTGGTTTAGTCACTAAGTTGTGTCCGACTCCTATGACGCCATGAACTGGAGCTTGCCAGGCTTCTCTGTCCATAGGATTTTCCAGGCAAGAATACTGGAGTGTGTTGCCATTTCCTTCTCCAGGGGATCTTCTCAACTCAGGAACTGAACCTGGGTCTCCTATGTTGCAGACAGATTCTTTACTGACAGCTACGAGGTCAGTGCCTTTATAAAAGAAACTCCACCCCTAAAAGATGCTCAGCCCCTTCCACTATGTAAGGCAGGAAGGCACTATTAAGGAACCAAGAAGTCCTCACTAAATACCATAACTGCTGGTAGCATGACTCTGAACTTTCAGCCTTCACAACTGTGAAATGTTGGTTGTTTATAAGCTACCCAGTCTGCTGTACTTTGTTACAGCAGCCTGAAAGGACTTAGACAACCTCACAGTTTGCAATCTGTTTCACAGTTTTATATTTTAAACACAAATCCCCAAATGGTCACAAGGAATGACAAAATTGTTGTGCCTCAAGTACTGTTTATTCATCTTTCCAGTCACTCTACTAACATTGTTTATTTCATATCTACTGTTTAATTGCAGGAATATGTAATCCCACAGTGATTGAAGACACAGACTGTAACAAAAGCAAGTCTGAATGGTTCAGAACTATCAGGCTGCTCCTGCTTCTGCTAAGTCGCTTCAGTCACGTCCAACTCTGTGCGACCCCATAGACGGCAGCCCACTAGGCTTCCCCATCCCTGGGATTCTCAAGGCAAGAACCCTGGAGTGGGTTTGCCATTTCCTTCCCCAATGCATGAAAGTGAAAAGTGAAAGTGAAGTTGCTCAATTGTGTCCGACTCTTAGCAAACCCATGGACTGCAGCCTACCAGGCTCAGCCATCCATGGGATTTTCCAGGCAAGAGTACTGGAGTGGGTCGCCGTTGCCCTCTCCAAGAACCATCAGGAACTTACTCTAAAAACCAGTTTCTCTAAGTCTGTGTGTTCTGAGAATCAGAGTTTTCCAAATTAGCTTCCATGCAGAATACAATGTTTACTGAAGAATACATAATAAAACCATGCCAATCTAAAGCTAGCATATTTATTAATAAACCCTAAGAGTAACTGCAACAATTATTTTGAACCCTGACCAACAACAGCGTTTGGTGATGAAGTATATTTTTCACTGACATTGTTCAGACTTGCTGGCGCAAAGTGATAATAAAAAGCAGACAAACGTTTCTTGGTTTTATGATTATTTCTGAGTCACCCTAATGCCTTCATTCAGGGCAGTTTTCTCTTGATATTTACCCTTGGAATCTCCCATAAATGAGAAAAATCCTCTTTATAAATCTGGGGAGAGCAGAATCTCCCTTGTTAAATCTAGGCAGAGGGCTTCCACCATCTCAGCCATGTATGGTTGGGGAGGGGTCAGTCAAGATCCACCTAACGCATTTCTACAGAAGCACCAGGGCTCCATGAAGGAAACTGACAAATCAAAGTCAATCTTATCTAGATTAGGCTTCTCATTTTCACTGGAAGCAAGTGAGAGTACTGGGGGAAGGCCTGAAATGCAAAGCATCAAAAACTGGCTTGTGGTAAAAGCTCTAAATTATCAATAATTAAAAACACCAAAGAGATGCAGGTTCGATCCCTTGGGAGGAAGATCCCTTGGAGTAGGAACTGCCAACATGCTCCAGTATTTTTTTAATTTATTTTTAATTGAAGGATAATTGCTTTACAGTATTTTTTCCTGGAAAATTTCATGGTCAGAGGAGCCTGGTGGGCTATAGTCCATGAGGTCCCAAAGAGCTGGACATGACTGAGTGACTAAGCACAGCACAAAAACACTAATCAACTACGATGGGGGAAGACCAAAGCATTTTTCTATTCTCTGTATCCTTATATTCTCTTCTCTGTATAAATATAGATGTGTATACTACGGTATATTGTAATATGAAGAGTTGCTCAGAGTCTGTATTCCCAAACACAGACTAAAGAGTATCATATCACAGAGGTATGTATGTCAGGCAGCTAACTAATAAGAACATTTTGGGTTTTTTCTTGGACTTTAGAATGTTTTTAGGATTTGTCATTTTGTAAAGAATTGTCACATGTGTGGCTTCTTTTTAGGAAAAAATAATAAACAGAAATCTCAATTAAACAGAGTCAGGAGACCAGATGGGGGAGCTCTCATGCTCTCTGAAGATAGCAGAGCCCGACAGGAAGAAAAAAGACTCTTTCCTGACAAGGACTCAGTCAACAAAAAGCCATGGACTCTGTTTACCATTGCCCTCCCAACTTCCATTTCCCCCAGAGTGTTCTCCTTACCTTGCTGTACAAGCACTTGGACATGGCTCACTACAATTACAGACCCCATATTGCAATTATCTGCTGATCCCAAATGAACCCATCTTCACTAGAAAAATAATTGGAAATCTATTTAAGTCAACAAATTACATTAACTTATATACCTAACTTGCTTTTCTTAAAGAGGGTCCTGAAATTATGTAAGATTTAGATCTCTAGAAATCTGCACCACCCCTGTTGAAAAGCATCATCTGGGTCAAACTCTGTCTCTTTCTCTTCAACATAAGAAAATGGAGAAATAAAGATGTTTAATCCATCCCCTATCTATGCAAATATTCTTAAGATACATGGTAGCCAACTTCACAATTCCCAAATGCTTTGCTTCTTACACTAAACTTCTTCTTCTTATACTAAACTTCCTCAGAGGCTGCTGCTCTGTCTTCAGTCTGAAGTCAGTGCCAACAATGTAACAGTGGCTCACATTTTCCTCCTGAATTATTTCTTTTTTTAGTTGTTTCTCATACAATTTATTTTTTAGATCTCTATGTATAGTCCTATTTCCCTTTTATGGACATATTCCAGTTTATGGATGTCCCTTTCAAATTGTAGCACCCAAAACTGTTGTCTATGATTTAAATTTGTATGTTTAATATTCACTAATTAAAATTCTCAACATTTCCCTTCCCACAGATTCATTCCAGTTGCCATACCACACCATTCTCTTTGAATCCAACTTGTAAAAGAGGCCCGAGGTTTAACTGGAAACATGAGGCAAGATATGAATACTTAAAACCATATCTTTCATTAAGAACAGTTTTTGAAAAGTCAACAATAGTTTCAATTCCAATGTTAGAATTATACAACAAAAGCAGTTATGGAATAGTAGTTCAGGCACGCTGGAAGAAAATAAGTGTTTCATAATATAGTACATATTTATATGATTACATTTCATAAGTGTATTAGTATTGTATATCACAAGTATCACATATCACACTTGCAGCATCTCAGGTGTTGGCCTACCGTACAACTGTTCATGTCTTGCACACACTAAGAGACAACAAGTGCAAGGAGAAAGGGTGGGAACAGGCAACTGAAGTCCCCTCTTGTGCAGCTACTTCTGCCTGAATGAGGGGCCCTAAAGAGACGATGTTTGGAAAATCAGAAACCTTTTTTAGTCACTAAAACTTTTGAACCCTCTTCCTTGTTACTGCCAGGAGAGATCCTGGATTCTTCCTTGGTCTGTAATTTAGGAAGGCTCCCATCTTTTCATTCTTCGCTTACAATCTGACTTTGTTCTGATCTTCTGGCAATCTCACAGGGTTTGCCTGTGAGTGACATGAAGAAATAAGGCACAGGCATTGTGTGCAGTGCAAATCCAATAAATGATGACTGACCTAGGAACTGGGGATGCATAACTACATATATGCAGTGACATCTCTGAGCTCTTGGATTTTCCATTATCAAGATGGTGCCTGTCTAAAAATTCCTTAAATGTCAGTTATGGGTCTTCCTTTTGCAGCACTGAGTACCAAAGGTAGACACACCCAGAACTCGGATGGGCCAAGATTGCCTGTGAGACTCTCAACCCTTCTATTGCTAACCCTTTCCCATATAACAAGCCTGTGACTATTGGGCTGGAGCTCTGTTGTGTTCATCTGGCTTTTGGGGATACTTTTTACCATTTATTTCCCCAGTGTTTTGGTAGCTTTTATGTTCCCCACCTCTTTTCCAAGATCCACCAACTTATTCATCTCCAACGTGTGTTCAGTTCATCTCTGTCTTCCATAAAGATTAAACTTGATGAGGTAAGGAAATAAACCTATTCCAAGTCTTTAGACAGTTAAATTCAAGCAAGAAATCAAGGATGAATTGCCAGTACATTTCCCCAGATATACCTGAGAACAGTAGCTTTCCAACTTTTCTTTTTAACTTAGACCCACTGTAATAAATCCATTTTGCACTGTGATGCATCCATGCATCCATATATGCAAATGAAACAAAAACAAAGAACTCATAGAACAATGTCGTAGAAGGCACACGCTAATGCTTTCTATTACACTTTTTCCTCCAATGCTGATAATTCTCCATCATTTTGGTGATGGACAGAGAGGCCTGGCATGCTGCAATTCATGGGGTCACAAAGAGTTGGACACGACTGAGCGACTGAACTGAACTGAGAGGGTCACAACCATCATCTGAAAGAACACTACCACAGAGGAAACATCAGCAGCACTCTGTCCTCACCCAGAGCTGTGAGTGCACCCTCTTAGGATTCGTGCCACAGCCATGCCTAAACATACCACAGATTTGAGGGTTTGACAGAACATTGAGTCCCTTACCTCCCACCTCAGTAAAACAGCCTTCTCCTGCATTCTCAGGAACAATGTGATCGCACCTTATGTACTATTGTGTACTCCTCTGCCCTGCTCTCTGAAATATGCATAATAAGTAAAACGAATAGCACAAATGCCATTTTGCTAAATACGTCTATTATAGAGATGCTATGCTTCAGTGCTAATGGAGTTTTTTGGTCCTTTTGAGTTCCTGATGTTGCAAGCTATGGTGATTTATGGAAGGCCAAAGTGTTTTGCTATAACAAAGGTCTGTTGTATTAAAACACCCACCAGCTTCCTGCCCATTTTGTACCACAACTCATGTTAATTTTCCTGTGACTCAGCCCCTACATTCAATCCATCACAAGTCTTATTGACTCTGTCTCCAAAACACATCCTGTGTGTGTGTGTGTGTGTGTGTGTGTGTGTGTTAACATGGCATATCTCCTAAGCCCTCATCTTATTTCAAGCTGTAACCATCTCTTTCCTAGGATTCTGTAATGACCTCCTAATTGGTCTCCCTGACTTCAGTCTTGCCCTCACACAATCCATTGTTCATCCTATAGTCAAATGGTGAATTTCTAATGTAAATTAGACAAGGTCATAGCCCTGCTTAAAGAAAAAAATATATAGAGATGTGGCATATGTGTGTATAATTGTGTGTGTGTCTGTATGTTTGTGAAAATGTTTCTCTCTCTCAAGTAGCATGGTTTCTTTCAGAGAGGAACTTCACCTAAAATGTGCAGCTCTCTCCGATGTTAAGATCTGCAGTTGCAGCTGTGTACAGCTCCGTGTGCATGCAAAATAAAAGTGGGAAGAAAATGAAAACCAATCATTTGGTTGCTCAACTGAAACACTCTCTCTCTCCCTCTCTCACACACATTCTCTCTAATCAGTGGCTTCCAAATCTTAAATCTTGCCCTGATCTGGCCCTATTTCCTTTCAGCACCCAAGCCTCAGGTACTGCCTGCCCTCTCCTCCCTATGCTCCAGCCGTGCTCTATGCCATTTCATCCTCCAAACATGTTGAGCTTTCTCCAGCTGAGGGTTTCCTCTGCATGACCAGTACCTTTCCATTCCTCATATCTCAGCTCAAAGGCACTTTGAAGAAGTGTTCCCTAAAGTAGCATTTCCATACACGTAAGATATTTCATGTCATTTTCTTCACAATGTGAACCTACTTTGTTTACTTGTTTATTCCTTTATTGGCTTATTGTGTTCCCTCCACTAGCATGCAAAATCTTAGAAGGCATGTTCTCCATTGAATTCTAATACTTAGAGTAGTGCTAGTTATAGAGCAGACCTTCAATAAACAAGAAAATTAAGGCATGTTTCAATATATGTGTTATGTTCAAATGAAGGAGAATAGCATTTAAGCATTATTCTATATTAATAAAATAACAAAAGCTCATTGTGCTCTGTACTATTCACAACTAAAAGTTATTTGCAGACCGTACAAAAATTCAGCTTACCAATTCGTTCACTATCCACAAATGTTGACTCTTCAAATAATTGTGCTAATTCACAGGGATGAGAGAAAATTATTTATGCATGTGTGTGGTAAAACTTAACACTGATTTAGGATTTCCAGTCTCCCCACACTAATGTTCATAGATAGCAACAGAAAACAAAGTATTTTATATGACCTGTCAATATTCTTTATAGCATTTTTTTAGTGAGCACTATCCATATCAGTTAGATACAAAAGATTGTCAACCCAGAGTCTAGCTGAATATTTGACTCCTTTTTTTGTGTGACAGAAATATTTATTGAGAAATTTTCAAGGAAATACTGTAGCATCGCTGGGTTAACATATACCAACTGCAGCCAGGATCCAAAATTCTTAGGCTCATTTCAGATCTGTGGAACGCCTGAGAATTCTCTATATGTTTAAGCAAAACACTATGCTGCCTGGATATCTGCAACTATTCAAAAGCATTCTTTCTGATTCAAGATGAGCTTCCCAATAGAAGCTGGACTTCACTTGGTTAGGAAAGCAAGTGTAATACACACTCCATGTAAACTATGCTGAAGGCTCAACCTACTTATTTCTGTCCTTCCTCAGTTTATTATTTTCCTATGGGTACATTCCGGTTCTAAATAGGAAAAGGAGTAAGTACGTCAAGGCTGTATATTGTCATCCTGCTTATTTAACTTATATGCAGAGTACATCATGAGAAACGCTGGGTTGGAAGAAGTACAAGCTGGAATCAAGATTGCTGGGAAAAATATCAGTAACCTCAGATATGCATATGACACCACCCTTATGGCAGAAAATGAAGAGGAACTAAAGAGCCTCTTGATGAAAATGAAAGAGGAGAGTGAAAAAGTTGGCTTAAAGCTCAGCATTCAGAAAACGAAGATCATGGCATCTGGTCCCATCACTTCATGGGAAATAGATGGGGAAACAGTGGAAACAGTTTCAGACTTTATTTTTGGGGGCTCCAAAGTCACTGCAGATGGTGACTGCAGCCATGAAATTAAAAGATGCTTACTCCTTGGAAAGAAAGTTGTGACCAACCTAGATAGCATGTTAAAAAGCAGAGACATTACTTTGCCAACAAAGTTCCGTCTAGTCAAGGCTATGGTATTTCCAGTGGTCACGTATGGATGTGAGAGTTGGACTGTGAAGAAAGCTGAGCACCGAAGAATTGAACTGTGGTGTTGGAGAAGACTCTTGAGAGTCCCTTGGACTGCAAGGAGATCCAATCAGTCCATTCTGAAGGAGACTGGTCCTGGGTGTTCTTTGGAAGGAATGATGCTAAAGCTGAAACTCCAGTACTTTGGCCACCTCATGTGAAGAGTTGACTCATTGGAAAAGACTCTGATGCTGGGAGGGACTGGGGGCAGGAGGAGAAGGGGACGACAGAGGATGAGATGGCTGGATGGCATCACCAACTCGATGGACATGAGTTTGAGTGAAGTCTGGGAGTTGGTGATGGACAGGGAGGCCTGACATGCTGCAATTCATGGGGTCGCAAAGAGTCGGACATGACTGAGCGACTGAACTGAACTGAACTGAACATTCCTGAATACATTAAAATACTTGACCCCTTCAAGTCAAATAGGCAAAATACCTGTGTCTCTTGGTAAATATACAGTCATACTTTCTCATCACATTACTGTTGATTGGGACAAGAAGTGTTAACATTTTTATAATGTCTTTGCCTCCCAACATTAACAGGATCGGCAGCTGACTTCAAATGAACACTTACTAAATGCTAGTCACACATCAATCTTTATTTCATTTAATGTTCCCTCAAAACTTCTGAAAACAGCTACCATTATTATCCCCATGTTGTAGATGAGAAAAATGAGGCTCAGAGAAGTTAACTAGATTTCCAGGATCATATGGTGAAGACTCGAGCCCAGTTATGTGAATCCTGCCCTGGGCTCCTGGCCAATCCGTTCTCATATTTCCACTGATAGTATCCATGGAGGTTTATCCCTGTCCCCCAGGAGAAGCTCCTTCTTGTCACTAGTCTTCCCACCTCCTAGCTACTATACTCACAGAAGAGTCATACTCTAACTCATTGTGACACATTCAAAACTAGAGAGACAAACACACTCATTTCCTCATTGTGTCCACTCACAGGGTACTTTCTCCCAGCTTTCCAATGAGCAGAAGACAAGGGAAACATCTGCTCTAACCCTCAGTTTCTCTCTTCCTTTCTTACTCTTCTTCAGGAGGTAGGAAGAGGGAGGAATGACAACCACTTTCCTCAACCCTGAAAAGGAAAAGTGACTCAGAGTGTAGCCACTCTGCACTTTCTCCACTGCCTTTCCATCGCTCATGTAAGACTGTGTTGTCTCCCAGAAAGCAGGAGCACAGAATGAGGCTTAAATGAGAAACCATCACAGTCTTTCTGTCTCGCAGCTCAAGACAACTCCAAGGTCAATTTTCTTCCAGTATTAACTAAATAACTACTTGGAACAAGCAGAGGAGAGAGGAACAATCTATTTTCTTCCACGCAGATAAGCAAGCATGAAGGTTCATGACTGATTTAACATTTTGTATTTGGGTGCTGCTCTCAGCATAAAGGTGATGAACAGACTGCAAATTTATGTGAGGACGTAAAGAGAGATGGCATTTTAAGGTGTGATGAGCAAAGAACCTTCAGCCTGTGACCAAAGTCATTTTTTAAATAAAATATTGACTATAATTCTTTACTAAAATAAGTAAAAATGCATTTGAAGAGAAAAGAAACCAAGCTTTGTCCAGCTTAAGCCATCCGGTTCCCCCAAGTATATTCTCCCCACAAAGAAGTGTTTATCACAGGCTTGCACACAGTTTGGAAACATATTAAGAATTCTATTTGTCTCTCCTCTATTATCCTATTCCTTTTACATATACTTTTTTTTTTAGTCATACACTTTTAGTCACACATTTTTTTTAGTCTATAATTTGTGAACTCTCAAAAACACAAAGTCAATTCTAAGTAACTTAATTTGTTATAGTTTCAAAGTTTCTAACAATATAAAAACAAACCAATAACATAAAGTAAAACACTATAGGGAAGATTATCTAACAAATCGAATGGCTCAGGTAAATCAGGCTACTGTGAGTTTAGGTCGGCAGACATCCATCACACACCCATACACACATACATGCATGCATATGTCATATGTGTGTGCACATATTTAGGTATCTTTTCTTAATGTCATGTCATTGGCCACCTCATGTGAAGAGTTGACCCATTGGAAAAGACTCTGATGCTGGGAGGGATTGGGGGCAGGAGGAGAAGGGGACGACAGAGGATGAGATGGCTGGATGGCATCACGGACTCAATGGACGTGAGTCTGAGTGAACTCCGGGAGTTGGTGATGGACAGGGAGGCCTGGCATGCTGCGATTCATGGGTTCGCAAAGAGTCGGACACGACTGAGCGACTGAACTAAACTGATCTGCCTACATATATATATATATGCACATGTGTCATATATGTGTATGACTATATGTAAAGATATTTGCATATATATTTTTTAATGTCATATCATTTAATGCACTGTGTTTTAAGATGGCAATAAATTCAAGTTGGATGAAGAAGTTTTCCATAGAAGTCCCTGAGGATAGCTGATTATAGGTTTGACCTTTTGAGATTCTGTGTATTTCCCACTTAATCAGTGCTGGAATGAGCTTCTGCTAAGTGGGATCTATAGGATTCCTATGGGAAAAGTGAAGCCATTTAAAAAATAATGAGCCTCTCTTCCACCCCCTCTCCCTTTCCATTTTGAGCTCTATTAGGCCATGATGACAGTCTTCATCTGGGCTACACAAAAGCATAGCATAAGCATATATTGTTTGCAGTATACAGGGAAACAGTGGGCTAGGAAAAGTTTGGGGAGCTCAGAATATAAATGACACTTTGCAACGGGATAAAAATAATGCTTTACTTGTCCTTTTATAGATAGCAAAAAAAAGTGTTTGGTTCCAAAGAAGTCTTATGGGGCTTTTAAGCTCCCAGTGTTTCAGATTTTGACAGTGTAATTGGTTCCCTGTTGCCTGGACAAGCATGCAGAATTGGAACCATCTCCATTTTGTCTTGTTACAGTAAGACACGTGATAGTTTAGATACAATTTCACAACTACTCTAGCTTGGTCACCAGTTTATTTCTCAAAACCCATAACATGAGTGTGTGTGTAGATGTGTGTGTATGTGTGTGTGCATGTGTTACATGCCCCCATCCCTATCCCCTAATACCCCTAATGTCTTTCCCCAACCTTCTGTGAAGCTGAACAGCATAACAGATGTAATTAGACCTTCAGTAATAGGACCGAATGGAGCAAGCGATGAGACTCCTTCTAGGGAAGCAATCAGTGCATTAGGTCCCCAGGACTGAAACCACTTTTAACAAGGTTTGGGGCTTAGGGAATGTCAGTCTAGGCATCTACTGCTTCCCCAAGAGGATGCTCTACCCTGAATGCAAATCTTCATTTACCATTTCCAGAAAAGGAGGAAAAGAATATTAGGTACTTTCTTACACACATAATGAAGTAAGCTGGAGTTGTGAATATTTTTTATCAGCAGTTAATCAAGTGTTCACATGTGCTCTGAAGTATACATGCATATTTCTTCAGTATTTTTAAAAGCATTCCTGATGTTTTCATCACCAACTGTTAAAAAAAGATAAAACCAAATTATATTAAACAAGTCAGACTTTATGCTTTCAGGAGCAGGCTGAACTCCTACAAGGGTGGAAGATTTAGTCAAACAATATTCTTGAGACATACTTTTAAATAGTCAGTTTCAATAACCACAGATGGGTCTGTAGACTGAATACAACATATTTGGTATTATTATTCCATTCCATGTGCACTTTAGTAAACTCAGTGGCTCAGAGGTTAAAGCATCTGCCTCTAATGCAGGAGACCTGGGTTTGATCCCTTTGTCGGGATGATCCCCTGGAGAAGGAAATGGCAACCCACTCCAGTATTCTTGCCTGGAGAATCCCATGGATGGAGGAGCCTGGTGGGCTACAGTCCACGGGGTCGCAAAGAGTCGGACACAACTGAGCGACTTAACTTTCACTTTTTTTCTTATGAAGAAAAAATGTGCATTCTATTCACAGCATATAATGTACCTTCGCAATGGCTCAAACTTTATCCTAATCTAAAGGATAAAGTTCTTCATAACTGGTGATAAATCTTAAACTTTCTCATATAAAATATATTCTGTAAAATGTACATTGACCAATAAAAAAATTGCAATTAAAATATTTAAAACTTTTAATTAATGGATTGGGTTAGATCTGGATGTATTTTGGCTAGCTTTGTTGTTGAAGATTTCAAGACATACAGTTAAAACTATCAAAAGTTATTTGAACAACATGGGTGAACCTTGTAAACATTACCCCCTCAAGCCAGGCATAAAGGACCACACAATATATGATTCCATGNCAAAGAGTCGGACACGACTGAGCGACTGAACTGAACTGACAGAGACAGAAGGTAGGTTAACGGTTGCCTTGGTTATGAGAGGATTGAGGGGTGATGGCTATACAGAGCTTCTTTTTGTTGTAGTGAAAATATTCTAGAATTGTTTGTATTGATGGTTGCACAATCTGAATATAATAAAAAACACTGAATTATACATTTTTAATTAGTGAATTATATAGTAAGTGAATTGTATTTTAATAAAACTGTTACCAAAAAGTTACTTGAGTGACTAAAAGGGTCCTGGAAGAACAGAATTTAATATTATAATCCTTGGCTTAATTCTTTTAGTCCATATCTCTTCTTTTCCACTGAACTCATCCAAGTTATAATGCATTGTTTTCATTAGTGACATGAATTTAACTATGATACATTATCAGGACTGATTTTAAGTATTTTTTCTTATTGCTTTTACAAGTATGTAATAGAGATCGTGTTACACTACAGATTCTGGGAAGACAATGCAAAATGTAGAAAATGAGAGAGGTGATGATCAAACAAAGATACTGAGAAGAAAGCATGAAGTTTGCATATAATGTTAAGAAAAAATCAAGATAATTTAGGAGGAATATTTAGGTCAGTTTGTGGGGATAGAAAGATTCCTGGATGGTGTACTATCTAAGCAAAATTCCAAAGGGTAAAACATAAACCAGGCAAATAAAGATTGGCAAGAAAAGTATTCAGGCAATGGGATTAGCAGATAAGACTGAAGACAATACAGAGCCTGGTTTTGGTGGACCCATGGGGAGTTCAGACTAACTCCAGCCAGAACACAAAAAAGCAATCAGAAAAAAGAACTGAGAGATATAATCATTTATGGCTAAATGATTAAAGTTCTCTTAAATTCTTTCTTATAAAGAATAGAGCTACCATAAGACCCTGTAATCCCACTCCCAGCATATATACAGATGAAAATATGGTCTGAAAGGATACACGCACCCCAACATTCATTGCAGCACTGTTTACAATAGCCAAGACACGGAAGCAACATAAACATCCATTGACAGAGGAATCCATAAATAAGATGAGGTACATATATACAGTGGAATCCTATTCACCCATTAAAAAGAATAAAATAATGCCATTTGCTGCAACATGGATGGATTTATCAAATATGAATGGATCTAGAGATTGTCATACTGAGTGAAGTGAGTTGGACAGAGGAGAAATAACATGACATCCCTTATATGTGGAATTTTAAAAAAAAATATGATACAAATGAACTTATTTACAAAACAAAAACAGGCTTACAGACTTAGAGAATGAATTTATGGTTGCCATGGTTGCAGGGGGAGAAGAATAGGGGAAAGGAATAGTTTGGGAGTTTGGGATGGACACATACACACTGCTATATTTTAAATGGATAATCAACATGGTCCTACTGCATAGCACAGGAAACTCTGCTCAATGTTATATGACCATCTGGATTCAAGGAGAGTATAAGGGAGAATGGATACATGTACATATATGGCTGAGTCCCTTTGCTATCCACCTAGAACTATCACAACATTGTTAGCTGACTATTTTTCAATGTAAAACAAAAAGTTAGTAAAAGAAAAAACAAGTTTGGAAATAGAAATCCAAAGAAGGGTTTTAAGCAGTATAATGACAAGATACATTTTGTATCAAAAAAAGCTCACTCTATCAATATTTTGAAGACTGCATGATAGAAGGCCAACAAGAACAGTTGGAAAGTTACTGCAAAATCCAGGTAGAGATGATCTCTGCCAGAAAATGGCAATAACATTGAAAAGCAAATAAAACTGAAAGCAGTTTAAAACACTGAATCCTTGCACTGAATGAATGAAGAATAGGTATGAAGAAAGAGGAAGAAAAAACAATCCCCATATATCTGGCTTATGTTTTTAGATTATCTTAGAAAACAGACTGCTTTTTAAAGAACAGTGTTAGATCTATAGAAAAATTGAGGAGAAAGTCTCCATATGTGCAAGGTCTAAATGTCCTCTATTATAAATAAATTGTGTTAGCATGGTAATTTTTTAAATATCAATGAACAATACTGATACATTATTTCAGTACTTAAAGTACATAATTTACATTAAGATATACTTTTGTACAGTTCTATAGGTTTTGACAAATACCTATAGAACATTTACATTTACATTTATTCACTACTGTGGTTTCATTCCTAACATTTCCACTACTGAACAAATCTCTCTGGCCTCTCCACTCTGTACCATTGGCCTGTTTGTCTGTTCCTTCATTAATACCATGCTGTATTGATTACTGTAGCTGCACAATCAGCCCTGAAGTTGGGTAATCTCAGTCTTCTGACTTTGTTCTTCTTTGTTGGCTTTGTGTTGGATATTCTGAGTCCTTTGGCTTTCCATAAACTTTAGCGTCATTTTGTTAATATCCACAAAATAACCTACTAAAATTTTGAATGGGATTGTATTGAATTTATAGATCAAAATGGGAAGAACTGACATTTTAATAGTATTAGTTTTCCTGTTCATAAACACAGAATATCTTTCTATGTATTTAAATCTTCTTTGAGTTCTTTCTTTGGAGTTTTGTAGGTTTATTTTTATAGATTCTATGCATATTTTGTTAGCTATATATCTATTTAATTATTTTTGCTTTCAATGTAAATACATTGCATTTTAAAATTTCAAACTCTAATCATTTATTGTTGCTATGAGCAATTGACTTTTCTATCCTAACCATGTATCATGCAAACTTGTTATAAATGCTTAGTAGTTCTGGAGGCTTTTTTGTTGATTCTCTGGGAATTCTACATAGATAATCATGTCATTTGTGAAAAAATGCCATTTTATTTGCTCCTTTTCAATCTGTATGTGTTTATTTCCTTTTCTTAACTAACTGCATTAGCTAAGACTTCTAATAGGGTGCTGAATGGGAAAATCAAGAAGGAACTTCCTTGCATCATTTTAGATCTTCAGGGGAAAGCATCTGGTTTTTTACCATTAAGTATGTTGTTAGATGCAGGCTTTTTGTATGTTTTCTTTATTAACTTGAGGAAACTCCCCTCTATTCAAAGTTTTCTGAAACTTTATTATTTACTGATGAGGCACACGATGTTTCCTATTTAACTTGTTGTTGTGATGAATTAAATTACTTATTTTTCAAATGTTGAGTCGGCCTGGCAAACTAAGAATAAATTCCTCTTGGTTATGGCATAAAATTATTTTTGCATATTACTGGATTTACATTCTTAATCTTTTGTTGAGGTGTTGAGGTTCTTGTATTCATAAGCATGAAAGTTATTAGTCTGTAGTTTTCCTTTCTTTCAATGTCTTTATTGGGTTTTGATACTTTCACTTTTTAAGACAGACACAGTATAGTTGGAAACAGATGCAGAAAAGATGTATGTGTGTTTGCATGTGGCTTCTCAATGATGTTCTCTATTCTCTTTCCTTGCAGTTTGAACTGGCTGCAACTGAATTATCTTTCCTAACTTTCTAGTCTCTCTCCGTCTGAAATTAGAAGGCTATAAAGTTAGACCTACCTGAGACCTTAGTCTCACAAAATCTGACACTAGTGATAGGGGAAATCTTCTGAAAGATTCCCTTTTCCTAAAACAAACGTGAAAAAACAGACACATCTTTCCTATTCTAGTCCATCCACAGATATTCAATATTATGCACACATTCTTTTCACAAACATATTTGGCTGTCTAAGTAATGGAACTGTTTCTACTCACATGCCAATTTTTTTGAGACTGACGAACTTACCAAGAACACTTGTTGCTGCATATTTCCTGAATTCTCCTTTTCTGTGACTCCTTTATTTCTAGCTAGAAGGCCAACTCTACAATAGTTAAAGGTATAGAAAAATGATATTGAATCATTAAAAGACAAATAAAGTGCCTTGGCTGCCATCTTTGTCTTTATCTCTTTAATTTATATGTACATGAATAATTTCAGATGGCTGGAGACCTTTGGTTCTCAAATTGCCTCAAACTAGTCATCTTAGTTTAGTAGAATGTTGATGCTGAGGAATAGAAACTACAGACTATGAAGCATATAATAAAGAATGTGACTAAGAATGAAACATAGTGATTCCAAACTACATGCAGTAGGAAAACATAAGTGAATACCATTAGATCACCATTTGGTCAAGATCATCAAAGATTGTGGGGAAATAGACAATTCAGAGCACCAGTTTTATATTTGGAAGCTCTTTTTAATCAGGTTTTAAGAAATAGTAGTTCAGTTCACCAGTTCATTCACTCAGTCATGTCCAAATCTTTGTGACCCCATGAACCACAGCACGCCAGGCCTCCCTGTCCATCACCAACTCCCAGAGTCCACCCAAACCCATGTCCATCGAGTCAGTGATGCCATCCAACCATCTCATCCTCTGTCATCCCCTTGTCCTCCTGCCCTCAATTTTTCCCAGCATCAGGGTCTTTTCAAATGAGTCAGCTCTTCACATCAGGTGGCCCAAGTATTGGAGTTTCAGCTTCAACGTCAGTCCTTCCAATGAACACTCAGGACTGATCTGCTTTAGAATGGACTGGTTGGATCTCCTTGCAGTACAAGGGACTCTCAAGAATCTTCTCCAACACCACAGTTCGAAAGCATCAATTTTTCTGGTGCTCAGCTTTCTTCACAGTCCAACTCTCACATCTATACATGACCACTAGAAAAACCATAGCCTTGGCTAGACAGACCTTTGTTGGCAAAGTCTCTGCTTTTGAATAAGATGTTTAGGTTGGTCATAACTTTCTTTCCAAGGAGTAAGCGTCTTTTAATTTCATGGCTGCAATCACCATCTGCACTGATTTTGGAGCCCAGAAAAATAAAGTCAGCCACTGTTTCCACTGTTTCCCCATCTATTTCCCATGAAGTGATGGGACCAGATGCCATGATCTTCAGTTCAGTTCAGTTCAGTCGCTCAGTTGTGTCCAACTCTTTGTGACCCCATGAATCGCAGCACGCCAGGCCTCCCTGTTCATTACCATCTCTCGGAGTTCACTCAGACTCACGTCCATCGAGTCAGTGATGCCATCCAGCCATCTCATCTTTGGTCATCCCCTTCTCCTCCTGCCCTCAATCCCTCCCAGCATCAGAGTCTTTTCCAATGAGTCAACTCTACGCATGAGGTGGCCAAATTACAAACAGGCCATGATCTTAGTTTTCTGAATGTTGAGCTTTAAGCCAACTTTTTCACTCTCCACTTTCACTTTCATCAAGAGGCTTTTTAGTTCCTCTTCACTTTCTGCCACCATATTATATATAGATATATATAGATATATATATAACAGCTTAGACTAGTTCTTAAGAATAAGAAATTCTCAATAAATTTAGTCATTCAATAATTCAATAGGATGAAGTTTTACTGATCCTTCACATATTCTTCATTTCATAGCTTTTACCAATTCTGTTACTCTCTTATTTCACTAAAGTATTTCATATATGTCTGTATATAATGATTATTACATTATATTATCAACTTTTGCATGACTCTTTCTGGATTCAAAAGTTGATTACCACTTTTGTTCTTAATATACTTTTTTGGGGGGGAAAATTTTAAGTTTGAAGCAAAATTGTATAGATTTCTCTTTTAGTCTCTATATCTTACAATTTTCCCTATTATTAACATCTTGGATTAGCAGGTACAATTTAAAATTGATTAACCAATATTGACACATTCAGTTAGTTCAGTCGCTCAGTCGTGTCCGACTCTTTGTGACCCCATGAATCGCAGCACGCCAGGCCTCCCTGTTCATTACCATCTCTCGGAGTTCACTCAGACTCACGTCCATCGAGTCAGTGATGCCATCCAGCCATCTCATCTTCGGTCATCCCCTTCTCCTCCTGCCCTCAATCCCTCCCAGCATCAGAGTCTTTTCCAATGAGTCAACTCTACGCATGAGGTGGCCAAATTACAAACAGGCCATGATCTTAGTTTTCTGAATGTTGAGCTTTAAGCCAACTTTTTCACTCTCCACTTTCACTTTCATCAAGAGGCTTTTTAGTTCCTCTTCACTTTCTGCCACCATAAGGGTGGTGTCATCTGCATATCTGAGGTTATTGATATTTCTCCCAGCAATCTTGATTCCGGCTTGTACTTCCTCCAGCCCAGCGTTTCTCATGATGTACTCTGCATATAAGTTAAATAAGCAGGTTGACAATATACAGCCTTGATGTACTCCTTTTCCTATTCGGAACCATTCTGTTGTTCCATGTCCAGTTCTAACTGTTGCTTCCTGAACTGCATACAGGTTTCTCAAGAGGCAGGTCAGGTGGTCTGGTATGCCCATCTCTTTCAGAATTTTCCACAGTTTACTGTGGAAACAGTAGAGTCCCACAGAAATAAATCAAATCCAACACACACACACAAATAAATCATAACTCATAAAACATGCATAATAATGAAAAGAAAATAACATTCACTGGAAATAAAACAGAAGAGAGTCAAACAAACCTTTTATAAAAACAGATTATTAGTACTAACATCTGAACTTAAATCACATGAAAACAATGATGTTTCTTTTACGCCCATTATGTGCACTCTCATTGTATTTGGTTATTGTTCGTGTAGTCTGGAAAGATTTCAATCAAGACCAATTGTTACAGCCTCCAAAATGTGAAGAGGTGAATAGAGTAAAAACAGAAATAATCTCAGTGCTTTTCCCAGAGAGTCTTAGGAGTAGAAGAGCCCATTAAGAGGTTTAGGAAGCCTAGACAAATAGAAGTGGGACAATAATAGCTCCGTGTATTATCTATTACATTTTCTTTTAAAGGATTTCCCCCCTTTTTTATCTCTCTCATTTTTAATGACCTCTTAGGATTTCATCAGTTAAAATCCATTTATTTTTCTTTTCACATGCATTGGCTCACAGTTTATTGTTGCAGTACTGATTTATAATCTCAGACTGCTATGACTGAGGATGTTAACAAATATAGTAAAACAGCCTCTCTTGTTTCTACAAGTATATGAAAATTTCCTTTTACATGAACTTAAGAAAAACAATACTGTCTGTTAATAAACTGTCATACTGATTTCTTCTAAGAAACATAAAACATGTGCTCCAACATCCATGGCCAGAGTATCAACTAATGGGAATCCAAGCAATCCAATTCAGGGACTGTGATAATGGGTCAGGTGCCAGTTCCAGCTGGGACTAGAGGAATGCTTTTGTCCAGCATGCACATGGATTCAAGGTCCCTCCACTGTGTATCATGTGAGTTTGACACTGAAAAGGTTGCTGTGAAATGGTATGGTTTGAGGAGATCCCATGTATTTACTCCAACTTGAAAATACCAGTCTTCTCACTAAAGTTCATCTAACCAGAGTATTTAGATGATAGCATAAATTCATTGCCAAGTCACTTATTCTGGTCTAGCTTTATCTATGTAGATAGGAAAATAAATACCTTTACAGTTTAAGTCTCTATTATGCTAGAAAATAGTTAACTATCAGCTCCTTACCAGAACTCTCAACTAGACAGAGCCATTCACAGAATACAGTCTATGTGCTAAACTGAAATGAAATTCTGGTGAGACATTCATGGTCTTCTCTCAGCAAGGGACCAAGGAAATTCAGAAAAAGAAGTCATTAAGAATACTTTCCCATGGAGTTGTGTTACCTAGAGTCATGATATAAATTCCAAATTCATGGCATATTATTTAGAGGGTCTTGATACTATTCTGTTTGTGTGTCAGATATATTTTTTTTTAACCAGAGATTTAGGAAATATATTTGATTTAAAAAATATGTTTGATTTCTGCTTCCCTCTTAAAATGGCAAAGAGAAACATTTTCCCTCTTACAATAAAAAGTTTAATAATCTGAAAAATTATAACTCCTACTGAAACCATGAGAAAACTGGGGTTGTAAGGCAACCAATCAAGTGAAACTCAAGGGAAGACAAGAGCCTGCATGGTAAGATGAGAAGTGGGTAATTGTTTGGCTGGGATGGATGTCAGATATTGGATCCCATGTGAGGTATTGCCAGAGGAGAAATGAGCAGGAAGAGAGACCCACTCTAAGAGACAAGGGAAAATCTAAAGTTGAGGGGGAAATGTTGAAAACAAAACTTCTGGCAAACCAGCCCACATCTTACATGTAACACTGCACTGCAGTAATTTTAAAACTAGGATGCACTAGGATAACTATAACAACAAAACCCAAAGCTAACTCAACTCCTGACAAGATTAACTAAATGTATATAATGAAGGTCTGACCAAAAAAATAAAAGGATATGCCATTACTATAAGGTAATATACTAATTACCTCAGTCTCTACTGTCTTACAACAAATGTTTACCAAATATAAGATATGCAAAGAAGTCAGACCAATAAAAAACAACACCATGTCAAGTGATAAAGGATTACACACAACTAGACTCAGATATGATCCCAATATATGAGTATCAGACAAGGAATTAAAAATAGCATTGATTAATATGTTAAAAGATCGAGCTGAAAAATGGGCAACATACATGAACAAGTGGGGAATTTCAGCAAAAGGATGAAATATATGATAGAATGAAACATAAATAATCCAAAAGAAACATATACTAACAAAGATGAAGAATCACATCAATAGGCTCATCAGTAGGTTTCATAAAGCTAAGGAAATAATTACCTCGAAGATACATCAATATAATTTATCCACACAGAAACAAAGAATAAAACATTAGGAAAAAAAGAGCATCCAAGAGCTGTGGGAAATACCAAAATTGTAAAAGACAACAGAATAATGGAAAATAAACATTTGAAGGGATAATAGTATAATTGAGAATTTTCCAAAATTATCAAGATAATAACCATAATTCCCAGATTTCAGAAAAGATCAAGCAAAATAATTTCCAAAGTACAAACACTCACACACACACATCCCATTATAATATCAGACAAAGTAGACTTAAGAAAAATAAATATTACATAATGATAAAAAGTTCAACTCACCAAGAAGAAAGTGCACAATTCTAAATGTATAAACACCTAATACCAGAACTTTAAAATGCAGAGAAAAAAATTTTTCTAAATTATAAAAAGGAAAGAGAAAGCCACAATTATTGTGAAAGACTACAACACTCTTCTTATTAATCAATGAAACAAATACACAGAAAATCAACAAAGATGCAGAGGATCTGAATAATATACAACCAATTTGGCTTAAATGCATTTATACAAAACTTCACGTAACAATAGTATATAACACGTTACACAACACATTCTTTTCCAGTGGACATTCACCAAGAGACCATATTTTAGACCATAAAATACATCTTAGTAACCTCTGGGAGGAGCAACCCCATGTACGAGGCCAGGGGTGGCAGCTGGGAAAAGCAACCCCACGTCCAAGGAGCGGTGGCTGTGCGGGCGCAGGAGGGACTAGAGGAGCTATCCCATGTTGAAGGTAAGGAAGGGCGGCGGTGAGGAGATGCCCTTCATCCAAGGTAAGGAGCAGCAGCTGCACTTTGCTGGAGCAGCCATGAAGAGATACCCCATGCCCAAGGTAAGAGAAACCCAAGTAAGATGGTAGGTGTTGCAAGATGGCATCAGAGGGCAGACACACTGAAACCATACTCACAGAAAACTAGTCAACCTAATCACACTAGGACCAGAGCCTTGTCTAACTAAATGAAACTAAGCCATGCACGTGGAGCAACCCAAGACGGGCGGGTCATGTTGGAGAGGACGGACAGAATGTGGTCCACTGGAGAAGAGAATGGTAAACCACTTCAGTATTCTTGCCTTGATAACCCCATGAACAGTATGAAAAGGCAAAAGGATAGGATACTGAAAGAGGAACTCCCCAGGTTAGTAGGTGCCCAATATGCTACTGGAGATCAGTGCAGAAATAGCTCCAGAAAGAATGAAGGGATGGAGCCAAAGCAAAAACAATACCCAGCAGTAGATGTGACTGGTGATAGAAGCAAGGTCTGATGCTGTAAAGAGCAATATTGCATAGGAACCTGGAATGTCAGGTCCATGAATCAAGGAAAATTGGAAGTGGTCAAACAGGAGATGGCAAGGGTGAATGTCGACATTCTAGGAATCAGCAAACTAAAATGGACTGGAATGGGTAAGTTTAACTAAGATGACCATTATATCTACTACTGTGGGCAGGAATCCCTCAGAAGAAATGGAGTAGCCATTATGGTCAACAAAAGAGTCCGAAATGCAGTACTTGGATGCAATCTCAAAAACGACAGAATGATCTCTGTTCGTCTCCAAGGAAAACCATTCAATATCACAGTTATCCAAGTCTATGCCCCAACCAGTAATGCTGAAGAAGCTGAAGTTGAACAGTTCTATTAAGACCTACAATATCTTTTAGAACTAACACCCAAAAAAGATGTCCTTTTCATTATAGGGGACTGGAATGCAAAAGTAGGAAGTCAAGAAACACCTGGAGTAACAGGCAAATTTGGCCTTGGGATGCGGAATGAAGTGGGGCAAAGACTAATAGAGTTTTGCCAAGAAAATGCACTGGTCATAGCAAACACCCTCTTCCAACAACACAAGAGAAGACTCTACACGTGGACATCACCAGATGGTCAACACCGAAATCAGATTGATTATATTCTATGCAGCCAAAGATGGAGAAGCTCTATACAGTCAACAAAAAC
>SJYT01054792.1:1027649-1041931 GCA_006410635.1 Cephalophus harveyi | reverse complement strand
TTGATCTCTGGTTCCTCTGCCTTTTCTAAAACCAGCTTGAACATCTGGAAGTTCACGGTTCACGTGAACTGCTGGAGCCTGGCTTGGAGAATTTTGAGCATTACTTTACTAGCGTGTGAGATAAGTGCAATTGTGCAGTAGTTTGAGCATTCTTTGGCATTGCCTTTCTTTGGAATTGGAATGAAAACAGACCTTTTCCAGTCCTGTGGTCACTGCTGAGTTTTCCAAATTTGCTGGCATATTGAGTAAAGCACTCTGACAGCATCATCTTTCAGAATTTGAAATAGCTCCACTGGAATTCCATCACCTCCACTAGCTTCATTCATAGTGATGCTTTCTAAGGTCCACTTGATTTCACATTCAAGGATGTCTGGCTCTAGGTGAGTGATCACACCATCGTGATTATCTGGGTCATGAAGATCTTTTTTGTATAGTTCTTCCGTGTATTCTTGCCACCTCTTCTTCATATCTTCTGCTTCTGTTAGGTCCATACCATTTCTGTCCTTTATTGAGCCCATCTTTGCATGAAATGTTCCCTTGGTATCTCTAATTTTTTTGAAGAGATCTCTAGTCTTTCCCATTCTGTTGTTTTCCTCTATTTCTTTGCACTGATCTCAGAGGAAGGCTTTCTTATCTCTCCGTGCTATTCTTTGGAACTCTGCATTCAAATGCTTCTATCTTTCCTTTTCTCTTTTGCTTTTTGCTTCTCTTCTTTTCACAGCTATTTGTAAGGCCTCCTCAGACACCTGTTTTGCTTTTTTGCATTTCTTTTCCATAGAGATGGTCTTGATCCCTGTCTCCAGTACAATGTCACAAACCTCTGTCCATAGTTCATCAGGCACTCTATCTATCAGATCTAGGCCCTTAAATCTATTTCTCACTTCTACTGTACAATCATAAGGGATTTGATTTAGGTCTTACCTGAATGGTCTAGTGGGTTTCCCTGCTTTCTTCAATGTAAGTCTGAATTTGGCAATAAGGAGGTAGGTTGGTGCAAATGGTTTTTGCATTGTTGAAATTTGCCATCGGTATTGGAATACATTCTAAATAAATGTGGTTATGTTATACATCATTTTAATGTGCACTTATCACTATTTTTTTTTTTTTGCTAATTACTTACTACTACATGCTGCTTATTTTATATTTAATTTTGACTACGGAAAGCTCTTAAAGAAATGGGAATACCAGACCTTCTTACCTGTCTCCTGAGAAACCTGTATGCAGGATAAGAAGCTACAGTGAGAACCCTGTATGGAAGAACTGATTGGTTCAAGATTGACAAAGGAGTATGACAGAGCTGTCTGTTGTCACCCTGTCTGTTTAACCAATATGCTGAGCACATCATGAGAAATGCCAGGCTGGATAAGTTACAAGTTGGAATCAAGATAGGCGGGAGAAACATCAACAACCTCAGATATGCAGATGAAAACACTCTAATGGCAGAAAGCAAAGAGGAACTAAAGAGCCTCTTGATGACAGTGAAGGAGAAAAGTGAAAGATCCAGCTTAAAACTAAATATTAAAAAAAACTAAGATCATGGTATCCGGCCCCATTACTGCATGGCAAATAGAAGGGGAAAAGGTGGAAGTAGTGACAGATTTCCTCTTCCTGGGCTCTAAAATCACTGCGGATGGTGACTGTGGCCATGAAATCAGAAGACAACCATTTCTTGGAAAGAAAGCAATAACAAACCTAGACAGTATTTTGAAAAGCAGAGACATTACTCTGCTGACATGTCCATATAGTCAAGGTATGGTCTTCCCAGTGGTCACATATGGTTGTGACAACTACATCATAAATAAGGCAGAGCATTGAAAAATTGATGCCTTCAAACTGTGGTGCTGGAGAAAACTCCTGAGAGACCCTTGGGCAGCAAGGAGATCAAACCAGTCAATCTTAAGAGAAATCAATCCTAAATACTCATTGAAAGGACTGATGCTGAAGCTGAAACTCTAGTATTTTGCTCATCTGATACGAACAGCTGATTCACTGGAAAAGTCCCTGATGCTGGGAAAGATTGAGGGCAGAAGGAGAAGAGGGCATCAGAGGCTGAGATGGCTGGATGGCATCACCGATGCAATGGATATGAACTTGAGCAAACTTTGGGAGATGGTGAGGGGCAGGGAGGCCTGGCATGCTACAGTCCACGGGTTTGTAAAGAGTCAAACATTATTGGGCAACTGAACAACACATGGAAATGATGTTAGACAAAAAGCCAATTTGAATGACTTTCTTATTTGGGTTCAAACTGGGTAAAAAAGCAGCAGAGACAACTCATAGCATCAACAATGCATTTGGCCCAGGAACTGCCAATGAGCAGACAGTGCAGTGGTGGTTCAAGAAGTTCTGCAAAAGAGATCAGTCTTAAGATGAGGAGCACAGTGGTTTGCCATCAGAAGTTAACAATGAACCAATACAATATTGTAAAGTAAAAAAATAATAATAATAAAATAAAATCTGAAAGAAAAAAAAAGAAGTTAACAATGACAACTGAAAGGATCATCAAAGCTGATTCTCTTACAACTACAAGAAGTTGCCCAAGAACTCAACATCAACCATTCTACAGTCATTCGACATTTGAAGCAAACTGAAAAGGTGAAAAAGCTTGACAAGTGGGTGCCTCATGAGCTGACTGCAAATTGAAAAGATCATCATTCTGAAGTGTCACCTTCTCTTATTTTATGCAGCAACAATGAACCATTTCTCAATTGGATTGTAATGTGCGATGATAAGTGGATTTTATATGATAACCAGCAACAACTAGCTCAGTGTTTGAACAGAGAATAAACTCAAGAGCAATTCCCAAAGCCAAACTTGCACCAAAAAAAGGTCATGGTCACCGTTTGGTGGCCTGATCTACTACAGCTTTCTTAGCCCTGGTGAAGCCAGTACATCCGAGAAATATGCTCAGCAAATCGATGAGCTGCATGGAAAACTGCAAGGCCTACAGCCAGCGTTGATCAACAGAAAGGGCCCAATTCTTCTCCAAGACAACATCCAATCGCATGTTGCACAACCAACACTTCAAAAGTTGAACAGTTTGGACTATGAAGTTTTTCCTCATCCACCACATTCACCTGACCTCTCACCAACCAACTATCACTTCTTTAAGCATCTGGACAGCTTTTTGCAGGGAAAATGTTTCCACAACCAGCAGGAGGCAGGAAATGCTTTCCAAGAGTCTGTCATTCCCAAAGCGTGAATTTTTATGCTACAGCAATAAACAAACATTTCTCACTGGCAAAAATGTATTGATTATAATGGTTCCCATTTTGATTAATAAAGATGTGTGTGAGACTACTTACAAGGATTTAAAATTCACAGTCCAAAACCATAATTATGTTTGCACTGAACTAACAATTTGCCTAAGTCACAAGCTTCAACAAAATTTCCAAGCAATAAAAGATTTCATTAATGCCAATGAGGAGCTTATTCTGGAAGTAAAGACTATAGCTTTATCACCCACAACTACTATCATGTGTATTGTTGAGTGAGGCTAAGAAAAATTAAAGTTATGTGTGTGCTCAGTTGCTCAGTCATGTCTGACTCTCTGAAAGGCCATGGACTATAGTCCACCAGGCTCCTCTGTCCATGGGATTTTCCAGGCAAGAATATTGAAGTGAGTTGCCACTTTCTACTCTAGGGGTCTTCCCAACCCAGGGATGGAACCTATGTCTCTTTCATTTCCTACAGTGGCAGGCAGATTCTTTAACACTGTGCCACCTGGCCTCTGCTAAAGCTACTGTTGAGAGATGCAGGCTTCCTCTACATATCAGGATTCAGAATGGAAACACCAAGTGTTCCATATTATGTCCATATCTGTCAGCAACCCTTTGGCTCCTCAAACTACAGCACTCACACTGCATAAATGATTGGTCTTTTGGCTTTTCACAGCCTGGCTATCACTTTTGGTGATAGTTTGGACCTGGGATACTATAGTCCATTGTACAAACCTTACATGTCAATGCAAAAACTATTGGGCTATACTGTTACCATGCTGCCACCCACACTCATTCAGGCTTGATAACACTATGGCCATATCCAAGCTAGCTGGTAAAATAATTAATCTTCATCTTGATGGCAAATTTTCTTACAATGCCTGAAGCAGCTCCTATGGGCTATTCTGAAATTTGCATAATATAGGAGGCAGTATACATGCCAGCTGGATTCCCTGACCACCAGGTGACCTCAACACATTTGATAAACATATTCATGAGGGAGAAGCATCTCAGTCCAACTGACCAACACAACCAGATTCTTGCTTCAGTCACACTACTGACCTGAACTTTGCTGCCAGTGACTAGTGCTCTCCTCTTTTGTTCTCGGCTTTGCACTGTGCTAAGCTCACACTGTTCCTTTCTACCTTTACTCCTAGAGTCCACACTCTCACCTCCTCAGGCTATGGTACTTAGACCCAACGGAAGCTTACCTTTAGCTCCTTTCTGAATTCACTGGAAGAGAGAATGCTATCTTCATCTTAGCTACCTGTTTAAAGCCTTTCCCTACCCATCTCCAGCATGTAAGTTTCTGCTGCACCATATTTTCTAAATCATACAAATGCAGTGATACCATACCTACACTCAATATTGCTACAAATGAGTGTCAGTGTTTACAACAGGCTATCCATGCTATGGATAGCACCAAGATCAAATCCATAGTTATTTATTATTTAGCTACATGTTTTAGCTGCTGATGGGTTATCTGAAGTTCTCTCTGGACCTAGGAATACCCTCTGTCTGCTCTGTTCTACTGGTCTAGGCTATAGCCTGACACATGCAACTTGCACAACCAACCTTCATTCTCTTCCAGATTTCACCATCTTCAATATTTTCCAACCCCGACAACTACCACTCCACCACCCATGAACAAGTCCATATCTTCCTTGCCAAGCCCCATATTTCCACTCCTTCCCCCAGCTCCATTCCCATAATTTTCCCCATTCAGTTTGCAGTATCATCTTCACTCCCATTCCTGTCTCTGCTCATGTTTTTTCCCCTTCTCTCAAGACCTACTTTATTTCATCATAGTAATCCCCTCCCTGTCTTGAAGGGTCTCTCCCATAATATATATTTACCACTCATCAAGCATACAGTCCAGGTCCTTTATTTCACTAATTGCTGAGTTTGACACCAGTCCAAGATAGGTCATCAGCTCTCATCATCCACTTCCAGTCAGTCTCATAGAAGAAGTTATCCTTGGCCAGTCATCCCCTTCTTCAGTACAACTCCATAAAACTAATCAGATCCTAAAATATTTATTTAAATTGCTCATTTGGTCTCTCTTTCTGATTTGTTTTACAAATTCTAAGAAAATTTCCTACTTTGCTCAGAGCAATAAAACTACTGGCACTTCATAAGCAGGGTTTTTGCACTACCATATGCCTTAACCGGGATTCTCAAATCTCCAGTGGCTCTAGTTTCACTTTAATAACACTTGCTTGTTCCTCTGTTCTTACACACCACCACCAGGCCTTCCCTCTGATGTCCTATATATAAAGGGGGGTGGGGGTGGCAGGCAATGTTTCTTTCTGGTCTCTCAGTTCAACGTTTCTTTTTCAGCACTAGGTACAAAAGAACTATTGCACATTATGATTGCCCTACCTACAGTCTTGGGGGACACTGGCACTGCCCTAGGACCCATAATCCAGTCCAGGGGGTTAATCCATAAATATTAACCCCCTCCCCCACCAGACACATGCAGACACATATGTAATCAACATATCAAAGGACACAAGAGAAGCGAGAAAATATTTTGAATTTACTGAAAGTGAAAAGACAATATATCAGGTTTTTGAAGATATGCTAAAATGGTTCTTAGAAGAAACCTTATTACTTTGGAGGCCCACAGTGAGGAACAAAGCTTCCTGGTGACTTTAATGGCTGATAATTGGCTATTCTTAGCCTGTTTACTGCCCAGCCAGAGAGGTGTTTTCTTCCTTAAAGGTATTTTTTCTTACATGTGGATAGACATAATGGGAAAAGGTTGCTCAAATAACTCAACAAATGAGACAACAGATAAGCATGTTAATAATATAATTTGCTTATTTGAGCAAATACTCCAGCTAACATTTTTTCATGGTTTTCAACAACTGTCTAAGGTGATACATTTGTCCAAGCTCTTTCATTTTCATTTGCTACAGAGGCATATGGGGCTTCCCAGGTGGCACTAGTGGTAAAGAATCTGCCTGCCAATGCAAGAGGCATAGAGATCCAGGTTCCATCTTTGGGTCAGGAAAATCCCCTGGAGGAGGTGATGGCAAACAACTCTAGTATTCTTGCCTGGAGAACCCCATGGACAGAGGAGTCTGACAGGCTATGTCCATAGTATCGCAAAGAGTCAGACACAACTGAAGTGACTAAACATGAGTGCACAGAGGCACACGGCTCCTAAAATTATGCCTAAACAAATTCAGAATCAGTTGAATAAGACACAGTACAATTCCATCATCAATCGAACAGTGGGGTGAATTGTAGTAAGAGGTCTGACTCATTTTTTGATTTTTGACCACTAACAGCTTCAAAGCCCCATACTCCCCCTTTCCCCTTTGCCCCATATATAGACAAGCTAATAATGATTTTAAAAATCCATCAGTCCCCTTGGCTCCCATGGGAACTTCAAACCACACAAACCCTGGACACAGACTCGCATATTATCCAGTCAAAATCAAGTTATCACACCACCACTTCCTCTATGCTCTTGGCTTTATGGCAGAGATTGCACCTGTCCTGCTGTCCCAAGAATTACTTTTTAAGTGATAAATTTTCTTCCAAATTCTTTTGGTATGTGTATCATCGTTTGCCTCAATATCCAGTTCACTAATTAGGAAGGATTCCTTCCCATCTTCATGGGTGGATAGAACATGATTAAACTAGAAATAAATTAATGAAATAAATGGTATTAAACTAGAAATAAAACTGGGAAATCTATAAATATGAAATGGCAACCCACTCTAGTATTTTTGCCTGGAGAATCCCATGGACAGAGGAGCCTGGTGGGCTACAGTCCATGGGGTGACAAAGGGTTGGACACGACTGAGCACACACACACACACATCAAATGGTATCAGTCTCAAATCAAAAAGTCCTAGATTAGTAAATCTGAACATAGTTTCCTTTAGAAAGGTCTGCTTCTTGATTTTCCTCTTCTGCAGATAGAAGAAAGTAGTTTACAGTGGCAGTTGCTTGTAGACAACCCATACATGTCCCAAGCCATCTAGACTAGCTAGACCATCGAGAGAAGCGGGTTTCACTACTCCATCGACTTCATGCTTTTCTAAATGGTACCCAAGAGGCCCAAAGAGGGAGAAGTGCTTCACTTCCTCTTCAAGAGCTAATTGACAGAATCAGGTTCGAAATGAAAAAGACCATGACATCCCTGACACCATTTCTCTGCCAAGTGCATTAGCATGCTAAACAGCAACGTGGCAAAGGCAGCTCCAGGCTGCAGACACTGCAGCAAAGCTGCATTGCACCCTTCCACACGGACACTGAAAGTTCATTGGAAAGGCGCCCATTGGTCACTGCAGGAGACAGCAGACACTACTGCCACGTAGAAGTCTACTAAGATTTGAGATTGGTGGTAAAATGGAGTCAAAAATTAAGATTAAAGTTGAAAGTGAAAGTTGCTCAGTCATGTCCGACTCTTTTCGACCCTGTGGAGTACACAGTCCGTGGAATTCTCCAGGCCAGAATACTGGAGTGGATAGCCTTTCCCTTCTCCAAGTGATCTTCCCAACCCAGAGATCAAACCCAGGTCTCTTGCATTGCAGGCGGATTCTTTACCAGCTGAGCCACGAGATATTTTCTACAAAATACAGACCAAGATATCCTGAGATATTATGTAGTGGATTAAGAATCGAATTGCTGAAATCCTCTTCCTTGCTTCTAGCCTGGAGTGGCCACAGGGCGTATCTTTGAAACAGGCATCCACCACAAGCCAAATGTTCTAAGAGGCACAGGATACAAATTACCTCACTCCGTTTTCACAACAGACTTGCCAGGTAGGAATTTCTATAGGCAATTCCCTGGGACATCCTCCCACAATTTGGGGAAGATCTTCCCACAGGAGACTAGAGGGGAAGGAGGGAAAGGACTTGCTTCTTATCATAAACATTTGTTCAGTTGTTAAGTAACGTCTGACTCTTTACAACCCCAGGGACTGCGGCACGCCAGGCTCCTCTGTCCCCCACTATCTCCTAGAGTTTGCTCATATTCATATCCATTGAGCTGATGGTGCTATCCAACCATCTCATCATCTGTCGCCCCTTTTTCCTTTTGCCCTCAATCTTTCCCAGCATCAGGGTCTTTTCCAATGATTCGCTTTTCGCATTATAAACACTGCGTTACTGTAAAAGGAGGCCTCCATTCTCCTCTTCAATTCTCTTGTACAAATACATGCAGTGAAATTGTTCCTCCAAAGATATGACTAGACTTAGTAACTCACTCTGGTCCTCTGAACTTGGAATATATGGGCTTAATTGCCTTTTGTCTCAGCTTTAATCACAATTCTAAGAGGAAAAATCATCTCTATGGCTAACACCATCTTGCTGCCCTCCAGGAGTTGGGGTAATACATTTTCAATGAATCTGAAAAAAGTACACAAATATATAACGGTTATGGAGCATATGCACACATGCATACTGTTTTCAGTGTTTTCTTATAAAGATTGCAATTTAGCATTAGCTATTTTCATTTTTTAATCTGAAGTTTTTCAATTTAATGTTTTCATCTCAGATCAAAACAAAGTAATCACTGTAGATATTTTGAAATTACTGTGCTTTTCAATTTTTTTTTAATATACAAATGATGCCTCTCTTTAATGCTAGCAAAGCTTATAATGGTCTTAGCTGGATCTTTCAGAGTCCTTGAAGCCTTGCAATGCTCATAACCTCATTTTCCCTTCAGAGTTCTTAATCTCTTAGCAGAAGGGCAACTCAAAGAAAAACTTAGTATGCCTAGTTTGGAGAGAAGGAAAAAAGGAATTAAAGGGGGAGGCTTCAGCTTGCTACAGAGAATTGATGGAAGTGAGTTTTTTGTTTGTTTTTAATGTTCTATTTAAATAAATGATGGCTTGTCCCTAAAGAGTGATCTGTTGATTTGTTAACTCATTGGGGTGGGTCATTTTCTCAAATTCTGGACAGTAATTTTTTTAGAAGGGTGGGGAGGAGCAGGGGTGGGGGTAGGCAAGAAGAAATGGAAGAAGCCAGTCAAGAAGAGAGTCATTATATCCTGGCTATCTGTGTTATATCCTTGCTGTCTGTATTATATCCTGGCTGTATGTGGATGGAAAATGTGAAGAAAAATGGTACACAAGTTGAGACTGGAGATGGCACAACAAAATCCTATCACTCACTCAATTTACTCCAGTCTGTCTGTCTCCTATTTCCTCAGCAGCACCACCTCAATCACCCCTACAGCCCCCTGTCCAACCAATACCCTTATGCACTTTCAAGAGGACTTGACTCTTTTGCGACAACAAAAACAGAGGCCATAAGTGGAAACTCCCTCAACTCCTTGGATCCTACCTACTAATGCATCTGCTCTAAGCCTGGCTGCCCTCTATACGACAGGGAGAGAGGAGCCTCTGCCCTCTTTGGGATGAACCCTATAGGTGTGCTCTAAAACCATCCACTTCCTCCTCTTTAGACTTTGTCAAGTGTTTAGGACTGTATATTTCAATATGCTCAAGGTTTTCCCAGAAATGGCAACCCTCTCTAGTATTCTTGCCTGGAAAATCTCATGGACAGATGAGTCTGGCGGGCTACTGTCCAGGGGTTTGCAAAGAGTTGGACACGACTGAGCACACACATCTGAGGCTTTCTTAGCTTCAAGAATCCCTCTTACTTATGAATCCCTTGTATCTCCCTTCATTGCTTGAGTTCCTCCAGTCTCACGTCTCTCCTCCCTAGCTGCTCCCTCCCCAGGCTACCTGCTTCCACTGCAAGTTCACTGCAACAAGGCTCACAAGAATGACTCTCCCCTGAGCTCCAAAGTCAAATATCCAGTTACTGGTCACTTCTATTTGCATTTCTCAAAGACTCTTTAAACTTCAAATACCCTACTGGTTTTATTACTGTCTTCTCAACTCTCCAAATCTAGGCCTCCTACTCCCAATTTCAGTGCATAACCCTCAAATCTCTCCAGTCACCTAAAGTAGAAGTTGAGGCTCTTTGAGTCATCTCTGCCTTTCCTAATCCCCACATGTGGTTAAATCTTCATGTCCTTTCTGCCAATCTCCTAAACATCCCTCAAGTCTGCCTCTGGTTATTTTCTCTGCTACCAGCCAATAACCACTGGTTGATCTGCCTGAACGTAGATTTCCCATCCAATCCATTCTTTACAGCAGCCACCAGGATTTTTATAAAAATGCAAATATGAACCTATCACTTCCTTGCTAAAAACGGTTCAGTGATTTCTTAATGATCTTACAAAAAAGAATCCCAAATCCTTAAAATAGTGTAGTAACAGAAATCCTATTCTGAAGCATACACACATACCCACACGCTTTTATCTTTTGCCTTCCCCTAAAAACTCAGCTTCTCCTTAGATGGCCAGAACGTCTATCTGCTGAGAAAAGATTAGGACTCCAAAGAAAGAACGCCGAGGGGGAAAAAGGGAGGGAGTATCCAGATTTTGAAAACCTCTTGAAATGATATTTAACCACAAGCCAACAGCCATCAAAGGGAAGATTTTCTGAATTCTTTTATCTTCTATTTTGGCTTAATCCAGACTCAAGATTGGCTGCCCCAGAACCCAGGGCTCCCCACAGTACACAGAAGGTTCCTCTTGCAGAGGCCATTTGTAGGACAAGACAGAAACATAGCAAGATTTGGGGTGAGGCTGAGTTATCCAGGAGACAATTAGGCTCTGACCACTTTGAGGGAGGGAGGGAGAAAAAGAGAATCAGTCGATGGCCCAGCTACAAGGTACACAGGGAGCAGACTGCAGCCACAGGATCAGCAGACATGGGCTGGAAGACCAGCGACACTGCTGCAGAGACCAGAAGAGTCAGGAGACATTCCAGGTCACCACAGGGCTCCAAGGTCCTTTCTGTCACACTGCTGCAAGTACGAAGCAAAGCCAGAACCCACCCCAGTACTCTTAGAAGCCAACCTGAAGAGCTACCTGCATGGGTAGCTGAGTCTAAGCAGGTCTACTCAAAAGGGACTATTTATATTTTTGTGTCACACTAAGCTTTGGAGCTGAAATTTTTGTTCCTCGGCAGATGGAGTTTCTGAGAAAGACAAAATTAGATGCTGATCTCCCCACAAAGACAAAGAAGGATGAGGAGGAGACAGAAGTGGGGGAAAAGAAAGGGAAGGTGATAGGTCATGTAGGGAGGAGAAGGGGCAGAGGAGGGGAAAAGAGAAAGGGAGGGGTGGGGGGGGGAAGAGTAGAAAGAAACCATCCCTGCGTTCCACCTGGGCTGCCCTGCAAGTCAGCTGGTGCCTCTGCTATAGTGTCCTGGATGCCTTCACGCTCCATCTGCTGTCAGCCTCGCAGCCATTTCTCCTTCACCGAATTCTTGAGACATACTGGTCTTCTTGTCCTTTCTCAGACCTGGCCTGGTCCCCCTCATCCCAAGGTGCTTTCCTACACAGTCTATTCCCTCTGTCTGAAATGCTCTTCCCTCTCTCCACTATCACCCTGTAGACCCAGCTAGCTTGACTCTGACCCCTGCATCACTTTCCCAGGGAAGTCATTCCTGGACTTCCCTGGCCCTACCTTCCACCCCATCCGGCCCAGAGTCCCCTATGTTACAGTATCATATCTCACTTCCCCAATGGCGATCATACCTCTGCTGACCATAAGCTATTTTGAAAGATGTGAACAACCCCAATTGGGGTTTTCCTGGTGGCTCAGTGGTAAAAAATCGACCTGCTAATGCAGGAGACCCGGGTTTGATCCCTGGTTTGGGAAGATCCTCTGAAGGAAGAAATGGTCCCACTCATGTATTCTTGCCTAAGAAATCCCATGGATAGAGGAGCCTGCCTGGCTACAGTCCATGGGGTCACAAAAGGGTTGGACACAGCTGAGCAACTAAGCAACAGGACACCACAATTGCACTGCCCACTACCATGTTCTGCATGGTAAATGCTTGACATCCATAAAGTAAACAAAAGTGAGTAGACCAATCATATGGAGGGTTTGCTGTTGTTTCTTTACCAGCTGTTGCTGTTGCTCAAGGTGGTATGTGTGTGTGTTGTGTGCACATGTGTAAATGGAATACATATGTATGGATTGCATGGGAATACAGAATTAAGGCAACCTATATCCAACATAGAAAATGCTTTAAGTGACAATCAGCAGCAACATAGGTGATACACATAAGATGTGCAGAGAAAGACCCTCTCATAGCCCACTACCCAAGCCCCAGTGCCTATATCTGTATCTGAAAGGCTAATAGTTTATTTTACTCTCTGGGTCTTGAAATAGTTTGACTTTGAAAACCCTTATTAAAATGAAAATACTTTGGGACAGGGAATGGTTTAAGCTTCTATCACTTTGTGTTTTAGAGAGGATTATGATGGGTAATTAAGAAGGAGCTGAAACATCAGACACTAGGTTATGAGTGGAGAAAGGCAGGAAAAGAGGATAGGAAAACCCTGCAGGGAGAGAAGCTGTCAAAGGTGAGTGTTGCCACCTTTAAACATCGTTTTCACAATTTCGCTTGGGAGGTCCAAGTTATAGCTGCTCTTCCGCAAAGGAACACACTGCAGATCTCTGAGATAAATGAATGAGCCCAGGTTAGCTTAGATTAGAAGGGAAAAAGTGCTGGACTCCCTCTAGGCTTTTCTAATCAAGGGCAGCAAGCCGCATCTTGGGGGCTCTGTGGCATGAGACTATTGCAGCCTGGCCATTTCCTGGTTGCTGGAGACAAGGAGCAGCAGCAAATTAAGCCACCCACAAATTAATGGAGGGGTGGGGTCTGCATAACTGCTCCAGAGAGCTCAGGACTCAGGTAGACCCCACAAAGGAGCTGTGTCAAGTTTTGGAAAAACCCAGGTAAGTGAGTATAGAGGAAGATGTGAAGGATGGGGAGTGGGAAACAAAGAGAGAAAAAGAGGAGGGCAGGTTAAGCATCTGGAAAATTACTGCAGTCTCAGGCTTTTGCTGCTTCAATGCCAGGATGAGTCATCAGCTGGTTGCCTAGGTGACGGCTATTTTCCTCCTCCTGCTGATCAATTTCATCTGCACAAATGTCCCATGAAACTGTGAGCTGCTAAGATAATATACCTGAGTCACAGAAAGTCCTGCCAAATGAGGTCTGCATTTCAACTGTTCTGAGACAGACTTTATCTGTCCTTAACATTACCTCTATACCCCAACCTGGCCCCATCCCCACACGCGCTCACAGACACACACACACAAATGCTCACACACACACAAATGGACACAGAGACACACACAGAAATGTACACACACCGACGCACACAAGTGCTCACACATACACACATATGCATACACACAGGGTGATGGGCCAGGACAGGGGCACAGGTGAGAGGAGATTGTCACCTGCCTTATCTTAGTTGCTCAGCTGGTAAGGAATCTGCCTGCAATGCAGGAGACCCCCGTCCAATTCCTGGGTCGGGAAGATCTGCTGGAGAAGGGATAGGCTACCCACTCCAGTATCTTAGGCTTCCCTCGTGGCTCACCTGGTAAAGAATCAGCCTGCAATGCGGGAGACCTGGGTTTGATTCCTGGGTTGGGAAGATCACCTGGAGAAGGGAAAGGCTACTGGAGAATTCCATGGATTGTATAGTCCATGGGGTCGCAAAGAATCGGACACGACTGAGTAACTTTCACTTCACTTTTATCTTAGCCTGGAAATCATAACAGCAACCTTAAAGACAGAGTGGTATGCGGTCATTCTCATTCCATTTCTCCAAACAATGACCTAAACGAGGAAATACAACCACAGAGAGCAGTCAGGGGGCAACGTCCTCAGAGCCACGCCCTGCAGTCTGCATTCCTGAGCGCAGAGCAAGAGAGAGTGGCCGCTCTCTCCACGCTGCTGCTGCTTCTAGGTCGCTTCAGTCGTATCTGACTCTGTGCGACCCCAGAGACGGCAGCCTACTAGGCTCCCCCGTCCCTGAGATTCTCCAGGCAAGAACACTGGAGTGGGTTGCCAGTTCCTTCTCCAATGCATGAAAGTGAAAAGTGAAAGTGAAGTCGCTCAGTCGTGCCCGATTCTTAGCGACCCCATGGACTGCAGCCCACCAGGCTCCTCTGTCCATGGGATTTTCCAGGCAAGAGCACTGGAGTGGGGTGCCATTCATTGCC
>SJYT01054792.1:958899-1018488 GCA_006410635.1 Cephalophus harveyi | reverse complement strand
CCATCTCTGCATGAAATGTTCCCTTGGTATCTCTAATTTTCTTGAAGAGATCTCTAGTCTTCCCCCCCTCTCCCCCCAACCAAGAGTTCTTTAAAGGCAAGTACTCACAGAGGTTGTGCAGTCCCTAACTCTGGCCCTGGCTTATTCAGAATATCCCACGGCAGAGGCTTCCCTGGTGGCTCAGAGGTTAAAGCATCTGCCTGCAATGCGGGAGACCTAGTTTCGATCCCTGGGTCAGGAAGATCCCCTGGAAAAGGAAATGGCAACCCACTCCAGTATTCTTGCCTGGAGAATCCCATACATGGAGGAGCCTGGTGGGCTATAGTCCACGGGGTCGCAAAGAGTCGGACACGACTGAGCAACTTCACTTTCACTTCACAGTCCACTCTAGGCAATGCTGCTACCAGGACTGAGGCAAAAGAGGCTCACCTGGAGCCCCACTTTCTTTACATCAGCCCAAACTCAACAAAGGCCCCCCTGCTCCTGTTGTACTCCAGGTGTGGCCTGTAAGGTCTGAAGTCCACCTTTTGTCTTTATGAAATATGTTGTGATTCCCCTATATTGGTTTTTGATTGTTTTTATTTGAAGCAGTACCTAAGGTAGACAGTCATGACTTGGAAGAAGCTTGATCCAAAAGAATGTATTAATTTTTTTTTTTTTAAGTCTTGACAATATTTTCTTCTGGGAAACACAAATTCTGTCTAGTAAACTTCCTTTTCAAATAATCTTTCCAATAACATTTTTATTTAGTTTCTAATGAAAATTTGGAGAAGGCAACGGCACCCCACTCTTGCCTGGAAAATCCCATGGATGGAGGAGCCTGGAAGGCTGCAGTCCATGGGATCGATGAGGGTCGAACACGACTGAGTGACTTCACTTTCACTTATCACTCTCATGCATTGGAGAAGGAAATGGCAACCCACTCCAGGGTTCTTGCCTGGAGAATCCCAGGGACGGGGGAGCCTGGTGGGCTACTGTCTATGAGGTCGCACAGAGTTGGACACAACTGAAGCGACTTAGCAGCAGCAGCAGCAGCAGGGAAGCTAACTAATATGAAGATATAAATAATATAATACATAGATTTCACTGAATATAAGGACAAATAACTAATAAGAGTTTATTCTGTTTTCATGTTTACATTCTGGGTTGGGAAAATACAAAGTACAAGGAACAGACACTATTAGTGTTAGGCAATATTAACATTTGACTTTAAGATATAAAATTATTAAAAACTTTTAAAGCTGAAATGGATCTTAAGACCATGGTTCCAAATCTGAACTTTATATATGATTCAGTGGAAGTCTTTTAAAAATATATTGTTTCCTAGACTGAGTGACTTCACTTTTCACTTTCATGTTTTGGAGAAGGAAATGGCAACCCACTCCAGTGTTCTTGCCTGGAGAATCCCAGAGACAGGGGAGCCTGGTGGGCTGCCATCTATGGGGTCTTACAGAGTCGGACACAACTGAAATGACTTAGCAGCAGCAGCAGACCCTAACCAGTTCAAGCCGTTGGATATAACATGCAAAATATTTTTCAAGGTATTACTGGCAACATTTTATTATGAAAATTATCAAAGGAAAAGCTGAAAAAAGTTTCCAGGGAAGACCCACTACCTAGATTTTACAACTGACATTATAGTATACTTGTGAGAGTTGAACTGTGAAGAAAGCTGAGCGCCGAAGAATTGATGCTTTTGAACTGTGGGGTTGGAGAAGACTCTTGAGAGTCCCTTGGACTGCAAGGAGATCCAACCTGTCCATTCTGAAGGAGATCAACCCTGGGATTTCATTGGAAGGAATGATGCTAAAGCTGAAACTCCAGTACTTTGGCCACCTCATGTGAAGAGTTGACTCATTGGAAAAGACTTTGATGCTGGGAGGGATTGGGGGCAGGAGGAGAAGGGGACGACCGAGGATGAGATGGCTGGATGGCATCACGGACTCAATGGCCATGAGTCTGAGTGAACTCCAGGAGTTGGTGATGGACAGGGAGGCCTGGCATGCTGTGATTCATGAGGTCACAAAGAGTCGGACATGACTGAGCAACTGAACTGAACTGAACTGATGTATCATATATCTATCCCTCCAGCCATCCATTTCATTTCTCTATGTATTTCAAAGTAAATTTCAGAAACTGGCATACCTCCTCCTAAATATCTCAGCATGTATGTCATTAACTAGCATTCAATATTTGTCTATCTTTCTATTTTGTCTTTTCAGTTATAATATACAATGCAACATGCAAATCTTGGATGTATCACTCAATGAGTTTTGACAAAGGTGATCTTAAGTACTGCCAGAGGTATAGGGAGTCTATAACTCAATGTTCTTTTGAAATAATCTGTCACAGATCCATTTTAGACACAGAAAATCACCCATAGCTTAATAAATGGACCAGAAAGACTCTCCCAAAATATATGTTTACTACCACAAGAAATGACTGTTGAAATTCAGTTCTTTTAAGGCAGAACATAAATGTAACTTTGGCCTATCCCAAATTCCCCCACTGGAAACTTTTCATATTATTCAATTGAAAATACAAGTATGTAGAGATAATCCCATTAATAGATACGTAGATGCAGGGTACGTTATTGCTTAATCTTTTGCTGCAATCTAGTTTGGACTTTTGTTTAATTAACTCAATCTATTACTCCCTAAATTCAGGGAGTCTGTATCACAGAGCAAGGTATATTGTCTAAACTGGGCCCTCAACCAAGAGGGTTGATTTGTTTGAAACTGAAAGTTTGGAATGGGGACCTAGCTCAATGGTTCAGAGTCTTCTATGTCCTTAATATATTTGATTCTACCAGATATTACTCTGCTTGCCTTAATGAATAATTCAGTTAGAATGCTTTGCTTACCATATATCAGATGTTTCTTGTTTTTCAAATATTTTAAAAATAAATGGCAACTGCACTTAGAAAAGAGATTAATTCTTGATTTCAGTAATTTTTCTGGAAAACTTTTATGCTCTCAGGGTAGGCCGACCATATGTAAAGTGTTGTTTGTTGCACTGCTTGCATTTTAGCCTGAGATGAATATTGTCAAGGAGCCCAAAACAGTAGTATAAGAAATTTAGCTGCCATGTAAAAATGTACTAACTGGCACAGGGCTCCTGTTTCCAGTGTCCTGCCCTTTGCTTCTGACCTAGGGAACTAACAGAGCAACTGCTGGGCAAAATACAATAAAATAATAAGTCAGTTTTCTCTTTACAGCTACATAACACCCAGTGGCTATAATGGGATCTGCCCACATTACATGTGTGGAGAAGGAAACATACCACCACATACCATACAGAAATTTGACAATTATTCATTGTTGAACCCCATAGTAGAGTTTATCTGTGGACAATCAGGCTTTCTTTCAACAGAGCTATCAATCTGTCAGCTTTCAAAAATACTTCATTTGTGCTAAGAAAAATACCCTAAAAGGCATGTGAGCAAAATGTACTTATTAGAACTTAAAAGCAGCTAAGTAGGCTTGACTATAATCAACAATGAATTATTTGGAGTATCTTCCTATAAATTACACTAAAAATCAACTGCGTTGTGCTGCAATTAAACAATAAAATAATGAAAGTATTTGTTAAAAACTTTATAGATGAGAAATCTATGTAACTGTTATATTCTATTTTTTAATTCAGCTCAACTTTTCTATCAAATTATATAACATTTCATATTATCACTTTTAAAATATTCATCTCTGGCAAAGAAAAGGAGGAAACATGGTAAACATTCCTTTTCAGTAGGGTGCACTGAGTAAAATGTTCCAAAACCAGCTATAAATGAATTAGCTCAAGGGTGGAAAATTCAATTTAAATAATAAATTAGAAACATATCAGAAATTGGACTCTTATGTTTTAAGGTAAGCTTTAAAAACGTATTTCTCCCAAGTCTGTTAATATGGCAGTGGTGTTATTCAATCATATTTAAAGTTAAACTGCAAATTACTTTCCAAGTATATATTTGATTTATATGCAGTCCATATTTGTCAATTCTCTGATAAAATTAATAGTGGTAATGTTTTACTGATAGCCATGCCAGTAGATGAATCAGTCTGAACACTTTAATAGCTTAATCTCTGATTAAAACTACTATAATCAATCCTTGACACAGAAATGCATCTTGATTAAATATTTCAAATAATAAGACAGTAGGACCAGGCAATTGATAAAGGTTTACTTACACAGCATTAGTAATTTTTGCAACATAAACTTATAGGGAAAGGTTTAAATAAACTAGAGAGATCATCTACCTTCTCTGTATTTTATTAAATTTTTTGAAATGTTTTGAAGAATATTTATAATATGAAGCTAACCATACAATAGCAACTGTGATTTCTCTCCTACAGGGGGCTTCCCTGGTAGCTCAGTCGGTAAAGAATCTGCCTGCAATGTAGGAGACCCGGGTTCAGTCGTTGGGTGGCAAAGATCCCCTGGAGAAGGGAATGGCTACCCATTACGGTATTCTTGCTTGGAGGATCCCCTAGACAGAGGATCCTGGCATGTTACAACACGATTGCAAAGAGTTGGACATGACTGAGCAATCAACTTTCTCTCCTGCAAGTGAATGTCAAAAATGTAATGCCTATACTACCTAAGTGACTGCAGACTAATAGCCCAAATCATCTCAATGCTGGTTGTTTAATACCATGTGTATTCTTAAAATATATCATCCCTCAGTAATTTTAGCACAGATTTCCTCCAAAGAGATTAAAGTATTATTTACTGTACTTAGGTCTTTTTGGCTTTCATAAGGATGTTTTTAAGAGTTTCCTATTCTACTTGTTTTTGAGAAAGAAAGATCATGAATGGAGGCTTCAACAGGAAAACAAACAGCAACAAAAAATCATTCTCTATTTCTGAAAGCATACCTAATCAGTTACATTTTAGGTAAAGGCTGCTAGGAAATATTTCTAAGAGGAAGATAACTCTTTCACCATTCAACTTTATCATCAAAGTAAAGAGCTGTTCTGTTGATAAGCAAGCACTATCCTATATAACAAGATTGAAAGGAACACAGGCAAGCAATTAGATATTAACATTTTCTAAAATTCTGAATATAAAATTCAAGAGTTCAAAAACAATTGTGGACAGCTGAATTCTACCAAAAATTTCGAGAAGAGCTAACACCTATCCTACTCAAACTCTTCCAGAAAATTGCAGAGGAAGATAAACTTCCAAACTCATTCTATGAGGCCACCATCACCCTAATACCAAAACCTGACAAAGATGCCACAAAAAAAGAAAACTACAGGCCAATATCACTGATGAACATAGATGCAAAAATCCTTAACAAAATTCTAGCAATCAGAATCCAACAACACATTAAAAAGATCATACACCATGACCAAGTGGGCTTTATCCCAGGGATGCAAGGATTCTTCAATATCCGCAAATCAATCAATGTAATTCACCACATTAACAAATTGAAAAATAAAAGACATATGATTATCTCAATAGATGCAGAGAAGGCCTTTGACAAAATTCAACATCCATTTATGATAAAAACTCTCCAGAAAGTAGGAATAGAAGGAACATACCTCAACATAATAAAAGCTATATATGACAAACCCACAGCAAACATTATCCTCAATGGTGAAAAACTGAAAGCATTTCCCCTAAAGTCAGGAACAAGACAAGGGTGCCCACTTTCACCGCTACTATTCAACATAGTTCTGGAAGTTTTGGCCACAGCAATCAGGGCAGAAAAAGAAATAAAAGGAATCCAAATTGGAAAAGAAGAAGTAAAACTCTCACTGTTTGCAGATGACATGATCCTCTACATAGAAAATCCTAAAGACTCCACCAGAAAATTATTAGAGCTAATCAATGAATATAGTAAAGTTGCAGGATATAAAATCAACACACAGAAATCCCTGGCATTCCTATACACTAATAATGAGAAAGTAGAAAAAGAAATTAAGGAAACAATTCCATTCACCATTGCAACGAAAAGAATAAAATACTTAGGTATATATCTACCTAAAGAAACTAAAGACCTATATATGGAAAACTATAAAACACTGATGAAAGAAATCAAAGAGGACACTAATAGATGGAGAAATATACCATGCTCATGGATTGGAAGAATCAATATAGTGAAAATGAGTATACTACCCAAAGCAATCTACAGATTCAATGCAATCCCTATCAAGCTACCAGCGGTATTTTTCACAGAACTAGAACAAATAATTTCAAGATTTGTATGGAAATACAAAAAACCTCGAATAGCCAAAGCAATCTTGAGAAAGAAGAATGGAACTGGAGGAATCAACTTGCCGGACTTCAGGCTCTACTACAAGGCCACAGTCATCAAGACAGTATGGTACTGGCACAAAGACAGAAATATAGATCAATGGAACAAAATAGAAAGCCCAGAGATAAATCCACACACATATGGACACCTTATCTTCGACAAAGGAGGCAAAAATATACAATGGAGTAAAGACAATCTCTTTAACAAGTGGTGCTGGGAAAACTGGTCAACCACTTGTAGAAGAATGAAACTAGATCACTCTCTAACACCACACACAAAAATAAACTCAAAATGGATTAAAGATCTAAACGTAAGACCAGAAACTATAAAACTACTAGAGGAGAACATAGGCAAAACACTTTCCGACATAAATCAAAGCAGGATCCTCTATGATCCACCTCCCAGAATACAGGAAATAAAAGCAAAAATAAACAAATGGGATCTAATTAAAATTAAAAGCTTCTGCACAACAAAGGAAACTATAAGCAAAGTAAAAAGACAGCCTTCTGAATGGGAGAAAACAATAGCAAATGAAGCAACTGACAAACAACTAATCTCAAAAATATACAAGCAACTTATGCAGCTCAACTCCAGAAAAATAAATGACCCAATCAAAAAATGGGCCAAAGAACTAAACAGACATTTTTCCAAAGAAGACATACGGATGGCTAACAAACACATGAAAAGATGCTCAACATCACTCATTATCAGGGAAATGCAAATCAAGACCACAATGAGGTACCATTTCACACCAGTCAGAATGGCTGCGATCCAAAAGTCTACAAGCAATAAATGCTGGAGAGGGTGTGGAGAAAAGGGAACCCTCTTACACTGTTGGTGGGAATGCAAACTAGTACAGCCACTATGGAGAACAGTGTGGAGATTCCTTAAAAAACTGCAAATAGAACTGCCTTATGACCCAGCAATCCCACTGCTGGGCATACACACCAAGGAAACCAGAATTGAAAGAGACACATGTACCCTAATGTTCATTGCAGCACTGTTTATAATAGCCAGGACATGGAAACAACCTAGATGTCCATCAGCAGATGAATGGATAAGAAAGCTGTGGTACATATACACAATGGAGTATTACTCAGCCATTAAAAAGAATTCATTTGAATCAGTTCTAATGAGATGGATGAAACTGGAACCTATTATACAGAGTGAAGTAAGCCAGAAAGAAAAACACCAATACAGTATACTGACACATATATATGGAATTTAGAAAGATGGCAATGATGATCCTGTATGTGAGACAGCAAAAGAGACACAGATGTATAGAACGGACTTTTGGACTCTGTGGGAGAGGGAAAAGGTGGGATGATTTGGGAGAATGGCATTGAAACGTGTATACTATCATGTAAGAACGAAGCACCAGCCTATGTTTGATACAGGATACAGGATGCTTGGGGCTGGTGCACGGGGATGATCCAGAGAGATGATATGGGGTGGAAGGTGGGAGGGGGATTCAGGATTGGGAGCTCGTATACACCCATAGTGGATTCATGTCAATGTATGGCAAAACCAATACGGTATTGTAAAGTAAAATAAAGTAAAAATAAAATTAAAAAAAAAAATTATGGAAAGTAAAAAGAATTAATGAGAAATGACTAGATGCAAACACTAGACAATCCCAATAGAGAATCACTTTTTTATATACATGCATATATATACGTTAAGAATACCCAGGAAGAGAAAAGGTCAGGTGACCATGTTGAGCTGGGTTACATGGCAAAGTGAAAGGACAGCAGCAGACGCTATGTGACCAGTTCATACCACATGCAAATAAAGTCTGAACAGTTGCAAAGTAACACTTTCATCAATCCTTGGTGTTGCAAGTGCAAGTGAAGTGCTCAGTTGTGGCCGACTCTTTGCAACCCCATGGACTGTAACCTACCAGGCTTCTCTGCCTATGGAATTTTCCAGGCAAGAATACTGGAGTGGGTTGCCATTTCCTTCTCCAGGGGATCTTCCAGACCCAGGGATCAAACTCGGGTCTCCCACATTGCAGGCTGATGCTTTACCATCTGAGCCATGGGGAAGCAACACCTTGGTGTTGAAACAAGTCTTAATCTCTGCCCCCAGAAAAAGTTGAGTAGAGTAAGTGTGATATATGATTCATGCATCTTCATCTAGCTTCCCAAAACTTAATGCAATTTTTACAACTTTAAGTAATATCTCTTGAAAATTACTGTTTTCAACCTTGGTTTTGACAACAGCACATGAAACTCAAACTTAAATTCTGGCTTGTGAGACATATATTTATAATCCAGGGCTACTGAATGTATTGCCTTGGCATCATTATACTTCTGAACTTGAACCAAATACATGCCATGACCTATAATGGATGCATTTTCATTTTCCCTTTGAATAACACATCTGCTATAGTTTGGGCAGATTTGTGCATTTGGGGTTACTGACATGCTTCAGAAAAGCCAAAGATCTTCTGCATTGAGATGAACTTCTTTGAGACTACTTGTGAGTCACTACATATGTTTGTGGGCAGCTGGGTTCTGTGGCCAAATTTGAAGCACTACTTCAAGCTGGTGTATGCTACCATATGGAGAAATGGTTTCCAGCCAAAACATTTAATTAACAGTGAATTGAGATGACCCTGTCTTCGCGCTGCCACATGGAAGTGCTGAACCACAGTGACAAAGCGAAGACGAGTGTACTTGCTACTAGACCAGGTCTCTGCCCCTTTCCATCTGGTCATGATAACACCCGATCTTATTTTTACCATCCTCTCTCACTCCATCTTATTGCACTCCATATGGAGACAGGCAGTAGATACACGGGAAAAGATACATATTTGGGAGCAAATATAATTTGGTTGGCAAAATTTGCCTCTTATAGGACCGACCTGAGACAGCTTACCATTAAGCAGAAAATAGGGAAACGTGAAAACTATAACCTTGTTTTCATAAGTGCAGGTGTTTTGTGGCTATTTCTATTAATGCTTTTTGAAAGGTTGCACCCATTAACACTGAAAATTCCTTGGAGATATAAGGCAATGTATTAATAAGAGGAAAGAAAAGGGGAACATACCCAAAACTGTACAACTGCCCATTTCTTGGCATTGTTCCAGTTTTTGAAACATAATCAAAAACATGATAAATTTAAAATGCAGAAGTTATGGAACATCAAGAACAAAACATCCATTATGATAACAAGATCATTTCACCAAAGAAATCCCTAAAGTAATATCAAAAAAGAAAATACTTATCACCACAGGTTACATTTAATAATACTACCAACAAAAAGAAGAGATCAGCCTTAACAGCTAATACCAAAGGCAGAACATGTCTCAGTAATGAATCCCAGGATATTTCCATGAACAAAAAGAACCAGAAATAACAAATGTTGTCAGTGCTAACAAAGAAAAAAGGGACAGTTCAAAAGAAGAATGTCTCCTTTAATTAACAGCATCAGCCATTTTAGAATGCGAGGTTAACAGCACTACCAACCAGATCTACATTGTCTGATACACTTCACATTTTGTTAACCGATTTCCTACCTTAATCCAACTTTTGAAAAAAATAATACTGGACATTTATTATTATGATCAAAGAGAATTTATTGGACCTTAAAAATTCTTCCATCTCTTTATATCTGATTGTCAAATCGACCTATATTTTTCATGATCCAGGAGGCTGCATGTAGTCTTTGAAACAAAGCATCATTAGTTCTTATACAAATTCTACCTGCTTAATATTTTTAAAAACAGTAGAATGTGATTTCCTGGATGCCTCATAACCTAATTAAAAAGTATTTAATGCAGTCATTTGTTTTTGAATTACAGAATGTCAAGTAATATTTGCTTGTCTTGCTTTTCTATTTTCACTACAATGAAATTTCAGTAAGGGCTTTCCAAGTGGTGCCACTGGTAAAGAATCTGCCTGTCAGTGCAGGAGATACAAAAGACTTGGGTTCAATCCCTGGGTCAGGAAGATTCCCTGGAGGAGAAAATAGCAACCCACTCCAGCATTCTTGCCTGGAGAATTCCATGGGCAGAGGAACCTGGCAGGCTACCGTCCACGGTCACAGAGTTGGACATAACTCAGTACACACATCTCACTAAAATGAACTATGCATAAATGTTGGGTAGGCATACTCTGAGATGATGACAACAATTTTTTCCCCAAGTTTTTCTGGGAAATTACAAGTAAACAATCTAAAAAGATGGTTTTCATTAAAAAGGCATTGTGGTTAAATATCAATTACATGCATATACACTCACAGTTTTTGGTAAACGGCACATTTTAACAGCAATGATCAGAGATGTCTGTCTGCTTCAATCACCCTATTCAGCGAGTGGGACTGGTGTTCCTCTCAGTGGGAGCTGCCATCTAACAACACTTCACAGTAGGAGCCCAGTTGGATGATACAAACTAGGACGGAAAAGAATGTCTTTATGTTCAAAAAGATTCCAAGCTCTAGTGAAAGAGTTCCATGATTTATCTTTAGAGACAAGCACTTTGTTAACTGAACAAGTTCTAACCAGATGTTAATTGAGCATAAAATTACAAAACTTGGCTAGCACCATGGCAGATTGTAAATCCACTGGATAGAAGCTAGGTTGACCTCTGTGTCCTACATGGCACCTAGCATGATTTGAGGGGTCTATAAATACTGAGTAAAAGGAACTGGGAAGTATTTGGAGTTCAAAATTAACTTCTAAAAAGAATATTCCATAGCTAGTCTTATATTCTTCTCCCTAGTATTTTACCATTAGTGATTGTTACCGTATTCTGCCACTTACAAAATACTTTTAAGATGTGTTAATATAGCTAATCTTTGCACCACATACAAGCTAAGTACTATTTTCCTTATTTTCCTATAAAGAACCTGAGACCCAGCAAGCTTTTCCAGAAAAGTGTGATATGAACTAGTAAAGTTATTATGTGAACCATACATACTATTGGCTCAGAAATTTCTCTGAGGAAAATCCCTCAGAGATAGTCTCAATGCCCTTTTTGATCTATTTTGATCAGTAAATTCATACACATACTCAGCTAGAGTTGGGTTAGTATTAATATCAATTAACCCACATATTATATTTATTTGATCCCCAGAACAGTACTAGATGCTTTTAAAGAATGTAGGTCTAGATCATTTTCTTAGCTATGTTAACAGGTAGGCCCAGGACTGACAAAGACCCTTCAAATATCCTTACTGAACTCTGTTCATCCTTTTTGCTTCTTACCTCTTAATATACACATTGAGAGTATTCAATACCCTCAGCCTCCAACCCACCATCATCTCCTCTCTTCGAACTAATTCCCTATTCCGTAATGGCAACCACCATCCTTCTACTGAAATGGCTGCTTTAAAAGCACTAGCAATCTTTGAGTCAACAAGTACAAACATCTTGTCTTGGTCTTCATCTTTCTAGGCCTTTCTACATATTTTAACACTCTGTAGATTCCTTCTTGTTGGGATTTTCTTTTCTGAATCATCTGTAAAATGTTTTTGTTCCCTGTGCTTCTGCTGCCTACCTGGTGGCCTTGCACCTTTGCACCCACAACTGTAAACTCTCTACTGATGATGCCTCTTTTGAGCTGGATAAACAGCTTCAAATTCAATAGAATAGAACATAACTTGTCCTCTACACTAAAGACTTCCTTTTTTTTTTACTTGCATATTCTAACAATAGGTTTATTATCATTTCAATCAATAGGTTTATTATCATTCCAACAAAGTAACTGAAGACTTTGTAGTTTCTCTTTTGGCTTGCAAGAACCACAATTTCTTTCTTCACAGTTGCTGACCTTTTTTACAACATAGTTTGAGCACATCTTGTTCAAATTACTATGCCAAAAACACAACTTAGTGGTACAATCTTAAAATCTCACTTACAACTATTCAGAGTGATCCTGTCCACTTCTCACTCCTATTGCTACTGCTAAGTCGCTTCAGTCGTGTCTGACTCTGTGCGACCCCATAGACGGCAGCCCATCAGGCTCCACTGTCCCTGGGATTCTCCAGGCAAGAATACTGGAGTGGGTTGCCGTTTCCTTCTCACTCCTACTCAGTTCAATCGCTCAGTCGTGTCCGACTCTTTGCGACCCCATGAATCGCAGCACGCCAGGCCTCCCTGTTCATCACCATCTCTAGGAGTTCACTCAGACTCACATCCATTGAGTCAGTGATGCCATCCAGCCATCTCATCCTCGGTCGTCCCCTTCTTCTCCTGCCCCCAATCCCTCCCAGCATCAGAGTCTTTTCCAATGAGTCAACTCTTCGCATGAGGTGGCCAAAGTACTGGAGTTTCAGCTTTAGCATCATTCCTTCCAAAGAAATCCCAGGGCTGATCTTATTCTTTGGAACTCTGCATTCAGGTGCTTATATCTTTCCTTTTCTCCTTTGCTTTTCGCCTCTCTTCTTTTCACAGCTATTTGTAAGGCCTCCCCAGACAGCCATTTTGCTTTTTTGCATTTCTTTTCCATGGGGATGGTCTTGATCCCTGTCTCCCGTACAATGTCACGAACCTCATTCCATAGTTCTTCAGGCACTCTATCTATCAGATCTAGGCCCTTAAATCTATTCCTCACTTCCACTGTATAATCATAAGGGATTTGATTTAGGTCATACCTGAATGGTCTAGTGGTTTTCCCTACTTTCTTCAATTTGAGTCTGAATTTGGCAATAAGGAGTTCATGATCTGAGCCACAGTCAGCTCCCGGCCTTGTTTTTGTTGACTGTATAGAGCTTCTCCATCTTTGGCTGCATAGAATATAATCAATCTGATTTCGGTGTTGACCATCTGGTGATGTCCACGTGTAGAGTCTTCTCTTGTGTTGTTGGAAGAGGGTGTTTGCTATGACCAGTGCATTTTCTTAGTAGGAATCTTAACAGTCTTCTGATGTCTTCGAAAAAATTCCTTATTTCATTCAAGACAGCATGACGTAAATAAGGAACTTTGATATTTCAGATTCTCTCCTCTCCGCATTTATGCCGGAATTCACAGCTTCTTTAAACTAGAATGCATTAATCTCACATAGGCTGCACTAATAAATCATTCTGAAAGAACCAGAATAAATGCTAATTTCCCACGTGGTCTTCTCTGATTTTCCAAATAAAAAAATACATCTCTTCCCTATAAAGTCCTTTAAAACTTGGCTATACCATTCACATATCATAGATTTTTCTTCCTTTTTGAATTATTTCTCAATATGCATCTGTGTACCTATCTACTAGGTTACTTTATATAGGTCTATTTTTATGCAGGCCTATGTATCTACCCATCATTTTATCATTATTTACCATTCTTTCCTTAAAATATTGATTCCAGAATGTTATACACTTAAGATGAGGAATTTCCATTCATGCTTACTTTTTTTTTACACATTTAAAAGCACCTTACATATAATAAACTTCTAATTTGATGTCTAAATAATTTAATTGTGTTTGAATCGGGAGAAAAATGTTTATGAAGAACATTAAAAGTGGCAGAACTCAAAGGGCATAGAAACACAAAAGGCTCATCAAGGGGATCTGAACACTAACATCAGAAAACCCAGAAGAATTCAGTTCTAAAAACTAAGGATCAATGACCAATCTAGACTTCAATGAGCCTAAGAATGAGTAGAAAAGGATAGCCAGAAACAGAAGTCATGTGAAGGATCCAACAATCAAAGAGGAAACATGGTCAGGGACAAGTCCAGAAATTATAAATGAAGAAGTAACATGACAATGTTTTGAAGCTAGCCGAAGAGCCAATTCTCTAGATCAATATCGGCTAGATCCAAACTTTTCCTATGATTCTTCCTTCAGCCTTGTGCTCTTATATCTTGACAGTGTCACAATTCAGGGAGACCCTAAAAGCAACAGTTTCTTCTAAGCATCCTTCCCCACACCTCCCATATTTCTTCTGTTAGCAGGAACAGGACTGCTAACAAATATATGCAGGATGTGGCTCTAATGCCAATTCATGATGTGATAACTACACATAAGGGACTGAGGACACTGACTAGAGCCCAAAGCTGGGGTCAACAGTACTCAAAGGACACAAATGATATGAAACTGTAAGTGAATTTAGCCACTGATTTATCTTTTTAATGGTAGAGCATACACCAGACATTGAGCTGAACCCCATATATAGAACAAAATGAGTCAAGCACAGACTGCTCTCAGGGAGCATGCAGTGTATTGGAGGATCTTGACAATAAATGGACCCACACAAAAATGTGTAGCTAAATGCCGAAAGTACAATAGAAGAAGCAATCAAGGATGCAGAAATATGAGATGGGTGAGTGGGGCAAGTTATTGGTGCTTAAAGAAGCTTCTTCAAGAAGGTGATAATTGAGCTGAGATAAAATATGAAAAGCTCTTTGATACAGGATGTATATTTTAGTTAGAGAAAACATCATGAGCAAAAGTGGGAAAATTAGTTCATTCAAGAAATCTAAACAAAGCAACTCATTTGCTGGATGGTGATACAGAGGGAGTATGGCTGGATATAAGACTGGCCAGACAGGGAATATTCAGATATCTGGATGAAAGAGACGGACAATCACAGAAACAATTAGAATGAGCAATAAAAGCCAAAGCACCTTTATATTTATATACCAAAATGATGTGAAGCTGACTTTTAGGAAAATTGAGTTGTCGGAATTCAGGCAGTCTTTAACTAAACACATTACATTACCTATAAACTCTGACCTTACATTATATCAGACCATATTACATACTCTGACTGTATTGTTATCACTAATAGTAATTATAAATACTTTATTTTTGGTTTGGATAATGGCTTATGAGTCACCAAAACCAAACTCAGTCTCTCCTTACCTACCTCCAAAACTTTCAGACTTGGTCTAATTTAGATGTGCTCTTCAGTCATTTTTTTTTTTTTTTTCACTACAAATTTCTCTCTCCAGAAATGACATTCAGTTGGCATCTTTGCTTCTGAAACACATTCTGAATTCAGGGTCACAGAGATGTCATTTTTAACACCACATTCTATCTCAGAGGAAATTCTGAGTGTCTGTTGGGTTAATTGCTTCCAAAAGAGAGAGAGAGAGACAAACGAGATGTTCCAATAATATGGAGGAGCCGTTACTCCTTTACTTGCGAAGTATGTTCAGCTTTCCACCTTTGGGGTTGCATTTCTCAGAGAATGAGAAACGCATTCCCTCTCTGAGGCCACAGGAAAGCCAGGGAGGACACTGAGTCAAAAGGCACGGCGAGAATTCAGACCTGCAAAGCCTTTGCTCTTCCTTGAGGGACAGCATGTTAATCATTAGCACACTGTCTTTCCCCCTTTGACATTCCTGCCATCTGCCTGGGAGGGACTCTTGAGCAGTCGAGATCCTGGATGCTCTGATGGCTTGCTGAGCCATTGGCAAGCTTGGTCTCCTGGCTGACAGCTCTCTTTCTGAGAGATTGGTTTTCACCCTGAATAGAGAGCTAGAGTCGAACACATAAGTGTTCAAGAAAAATGATACTAAAAATTCCAGAAAGCTATTCATGCTGCAACCTCCAGGAAGAGCAGAAACTAGAAGATTTCACTGAGGATCATAAATTAAATGAGGTCCTTAAGTCAAACCACTAGCAGCCAACTACTAAGGTTCTCATTTTTAAACTTTACTTGGTGTCAAAAATTCTCAAGAAAGAAATCATTTACAGTGCGTTAACTCTGGAGAAATGACATCTGTTCTAGATCAGAGTCTGGTGTTCCTTCTCAGTCTCTATGGTAAAATGGGATAGGATTTTATTCACCTTATATATTTTGTGTTCCATATACACATTGGGGCCCAATTTTAATCCTAAACTTGTATACAGGCATGTTGTCTAGATATCATCATCAAACACAATGGTGGAACCACAAGAAATATAACTAAATAAGGTTTCTTTCTTTCTTTTTTTTTTTTTGCTGAAAAATGTTTGGTTTTCTCATTAGTGAATGGAAAAGAACTGTGATTGGGAAATAAGTCCTGATGTACAGTCCAGGGAACTCCTCTCTGGATCCTAAGGACAATAACCTCATTTTCTCCCAGGCTCTCTGGGGCACAGGGAGCAGGCTACATTTCTCTGGGACTCGAGAGATCACGTAGGACACAGCACTGGAAACAGGATGTCATCACACAGTCAGTGAGATTCCGCTGCTGCTGTGCTCTGAGGGTGGTCCACCTATTTCCCTCAGCCCTCCTCAAACGTCATCCACTGACATGGATGACTCCCTATAGGAACATGTGGATGGCTTCTGCATCTCCCCACTGGAGGTCATTATCTTTCTCCTGGAGCATGCTTCTTTGCCCTGAGTAAGGTGATTCTGAGGCACGTGGTTTCATCCCTATTTTTAGAGAATCCTTGGGGGAGTGCACTTTTATTGCCCATTCATGACAGAATCCAGCTGTAATATCTACTCATGCATATTCTTTACGTCATCTAGCAGTAGCCCATTAAGTGCATTATTTATTAGCTTGCCCTTCTTGCCTATCTTACTTCTCTACTTTCTTATTATGCTTCCAAAGATCAGCCTCCAAATAAACTCCCTATGTCCACTCCTTCATGTGTATCTTTTGGAAGAATCCAAAATGAAACAGTTACCTCTAGGTACTCCTCTTTAAAATCATCAGAGGACAATCCTTGCACAGAGATCCCTTTTCTCATGAACAGTACATGGTAGTGATGATAACGGTGAGCACTGGGCACTGACAGGAGATGTGCAGGAGTGGAACGAAAATGAATCAACAGGGACTTCCCTGGTGGTCCAGTGGCTAAGACTCAACACTCTAATGAACGGGGAACCCAGGTTCAATCCCTGGTCAGGGAAACTAGATCCCACATGTCACTACTAAAGACCCTGCATGCCACAACTAAGACCTGGCACAGTCAAATAAATAATTTTTTTTTTTTAATGAATGAATGATTCAAGAGTATATATGAAACCCTTGCAGCTAGTTTAAGGAATGCTAGAGAGAGAAAGTAAAAGGAAGCAAGGCCAGGGTACCTCTGAGTAGACTGATTTATTACTGTCAGAATAAAAGCACCGTGAGAGCTGAGGGGTTTGTGTTCAGTGCTGTGTATTCCACCTAAAACAGTGTCTGACACATGGAACATTTCCAATCAATATGTATCGAATTAGTGACTAAAAATGACCACTTTAGAAAATGAAGGTGGATGAAGAATGGGAAAATGGCAATACTGTTTACACATATGTATACATATGCACGAATTCTATACATTACACATAAAAACATGCACAAATACACACATGGAAACTATGGCTCCCAAAAACACAACTTTCATTTTTAAGCAGCATTTAAATATAACACATTTTGAGCCTATATGTTTACCTACATTATTTATGCTTCAATACTGCCATTACAAACACACACTCATACACCCACACTTAATGTTAATATAAATGTGCATACATATGTAATTCAGCTTATCTTTTTTCCAACTCTTCTTACTGAGCAAGAACTAAGGCCTTAAATGACTTTGAAGCCTATCTCTGTTGGCACCGGAACTCCAAAACATGCCACCAAATTTCCTCTTTGCCATTTCGTCTCCTCCCTTCCTCTTAACCATCCTGTGCAAGGTCCTCCTACACCCCCTCCTCAATATCCCAGCTCTGGAGGAAAATATGAAAATTACTCTTATCTGAAACACTTGCGGTGTAAAAACGTAAAGTTGTAAACAACACTGTATATGTTTCTGTAACCTAACACTTCTAATGAACTATTATGGAGCTCAATCATTTTTTCTTCTGTTCTTGGTTAAACAGCTGCTTACTGCTATGTAGAGTGAACAGAGGACTCTAATTCCAGTTGCTTCTGATGGCTGCTTTGTGTCCCACTGGGTCATAGGCACATAGGTGAACAAACAAAGAAATGTATAACTGTCTCATCATGAGAAGCCTAGATCACAAAAATAACCCGGAGCTTCAATTTAGAAAATCATGGGAGCATGAGGTCCTGCAGACCTTATAACCTCTGCTATTCCTATTGCCATCGGTTCCGTTTTGTTAGTTGTACGCTATCTTCCAAAGAGAGTCATATTTCCTCTGAGTTAGAAAGATCATTTCATTGTCACGCTTGTTCAGTCCTCCCTGGAGCAGGAAGTGGTGTAATATTTGTGTCTAAGCTTTAATATACTATTTTCTCTTTTTTTTTCTTTTTATGATTTCAACCTTGACCTCTGACTTGAGAGGTCACTGTTTTAATCACCAGTGTTTCTCCAGATCTTTAAAGCAGAAGTTACATGTCCCATACTTATGCAGAATGACCTTGGTAAGCTACATATGCCATCATATTAGCAAGCATTTTTGTTTGACATGGTATAACCGTACCCAGCATCAAATCAGAACCCATAAACCAATAAATTGTTTTGCTCCTTGGCTGTTAGCAGAATGCTAAGAATGCTAAAGCACATCTCGAGCAAAACTAAGCTGAAGTTGCATTTAAAGTAAGTTCCCTCAGTTAGGGGGAAAAAAACCCACTAGATATATTAATGCCCTTCTTAGAAGATGAGTTCATCCTATCTAATATGCATTAGAAATAATCTACTCATTTGATGAAAGGTTTGTGAGGCATGAATAAAGGGCCAGGCTGCTTGTCTACAGCAGCAATTAACAGAATCACACAAAGCCCATTTCAGTGGCCTATTTTCTCAGGCCAGCCATCAGTGTAATTATCCACATTAGAGGAGTTTTCTGAGCTTGAGAAGAGGTTCACAAGTCAAAGGGAGCTGAAGTTCACTCTGGAATTTAAATAGCTGTTTGGTTTTAATAATTCTTCATCAAATAATCTCTAAGGTATCAAGAGAAATTATTCCCTCTGGTCTCCATAAGGAATCATCATTCTGGTGCTGCACTGGCATCAACAAAAGGTGGTATGAAATCACTTCAGCATTTTTAGGCAACCTCTCCAACGGGATTATGCAGATCACATTCTTGGTAAAGAAGGAATAATTCTGCCCAAATTATGAGCATGGGCATAGGCCAAAAGGTGAAGTTCTCGGCCCACATTTTGATGAAGGAATTATGTACCAAAAAGGTAAACGTGCTGATTTACAGGTTTACAGATGCAGTGTTACAAAAGCAACTTTCTCTCTTCGCCTTATACTCATTTTTCTCACTGTGAAACTCACTGACCATTAAGTATAATATGGCTAATGGTGGAGGAGTCACTGCATAATTCACAAAAATAATGAATTAATGAATATGCACATACAGATCACACATATCACTTACACATGGTACTTATATGAAGATACACCAGCCATGATGTATACATTTATATCTATTTATCTTATTTCACAGGGAGGGTCCTTTTGAAAATGATGGGGAATGTTAGAAGGTAACAGTGAGATTTATATACATTCATGTGTGTGTGCAAGTGTATGTATATGTGCAATTTTCCTGTTGATATCACATCCCTCCTTTAACATCATTATAGTGGCTCAGCATCAGTGAACACCAAAACTGCCCTTATTAAACTAGTAAAAGAGACCAATCTTTTCGTAGATTAGATGGTTAGATTTAGACAGGCTTTTTCCCAGGCATTTCAGATCAGCAACAGAAAAGCCTAAGAGAAAGATTTTTCACTGTTCCTATTATAAGTATAATGAAATGAAATATACTTCTGGCCAATTTCAACAAAGTGCAATTGGTATTTATGTAGGAAACTGGCATGAAACTAGTCTTTTAATGATGCACTAAGTGAGGTCTTAGCCCAAGACTTTAAAGTCCTTGAAGTCCTATGAAAATCTGATTCCTAGAGTAACTGCACTTATATTAATTATGAAGAAAGGACACCCTGCCACACACACCTCCACCCCAGCTATACTTCAAGCATCACTGAGTTTCAGTGTGGAAACTAGCCAAAAGATGGAGAAAGAGTTGCTTAAATCTTTCTTTACCCTCTGCATATTGGCCCAAAGGTGCCCTTTTTTTAGATGAACTGAAGGATGAAAAGTGATGATGAGGGGATGACTGATAATAGTGGATATCCATATACTGCTGAAATTATTCTGATTAATATATCTAAGAGATAGGGAGCATAATATACACTCCTGTACACAGTGAGTGGTTTATTTTGAGATGCAAATTGATTTCATCTTTGATTACCAATGGTAATTTATGGTGAAAGATATTACAATTCAATCACAGACAAGGGAGTAGTCATTCTGTAGCTCCAGAGAGCTGATGCTTTTTCAAAATGCCATTGCTAACACTATTGCGTGCATTCAACAACAAACCAATATCCCTGCCACATTTACAAAGAATTCGTGGGGAAACATGGAACTCACTTCTACATGCCAGGTAAATGAACAGAACTGAGACTGGCAGACAGAAGTATTTCTGATTTCCAAAGCTCATCTACATGACTGAACTCTCATGCGTGTGTGTGCACATGCATATATATGCACAAACACACATGCATATACATGTACAAGTACACATGCAGAGTCTGGTTTACCTAATGTTCCCTGAAAGTTAATTTAATTATTTTCTACTTCTATCAACATTCTCTGCTTAGTTGGTTATTAACATCTTTTCAATTCCTATTCACCCACACATGCACCAGCACACAAACAAAAGTAACTGAAGTGCATTTTGATCATTTCTGCTCTCCTGATGCCCAAGGCAGATGACTGCAGGACTGACTCAACCATGATTATCAAAATTAGTGAGAGAGGTACAATGAGCACACCAACCTTGCTGGAGTTCAACAAAGCATCAGATTTTCAGGGACCGATAATTAAAGCTTTTAATATTTTTCAGATCTATCAAAAAAGTTGTTTCAAAAAATGTAATATAAACGATGTTTTGGATGATGTGACCATTGTTCTTCAATTTATTTTTTAAGAGAAATTTTGACAATGACCATGTGATGGTCCATAGGCTTTTGGTCAGTGGATCCAGCCCCACCCATCAGTGGGCTGACATCAGCTTTGAGATTTCTAGGTCCCTGCAGACAGCCATGTCAGGAACCAGCCCTATCCACCAGCAGGTCAACACTAGATCACAGAACCAGAGTCCTGCAACCACCCATGATAGAAGCTGGCTCTGCACACCAGTGGACCATCACCAGCCCTGGGACTCCCAGGGCTCTTAACCAGTTGCCTCTTAACCCAGGCCTGCCAGTCAGCAGATGCCACCTCCACATAAGGCAGGGCCTGGCAACCAACCCAACTGGGAGCCAACCACTCCTATCAGACCAGCCACTTAGTCAGCCCAACACAACAGGACCCAGGTAGCCCCATAGGGGACATCCCTAGAACATACAGCTCTGGAAACTACAAAAGAGTGCTCTGCTGAAGTACACAGGACTTCTCCCACAACAGATCACTTCTCCAAGGTCAGAAAATGTAATCAACCTATCAAACACACAGAAATAAAAACAGCAAATCAAGAAAAAGGAAGAAACAGAAGAATATGATCCCAACAAAGGAACAAGAAAAATCCCCCAAAGATCAAAATGAAGCAGACATAGGCAATGAAGCAGAGATAGGCAATCGACCCAATAAAGAGCTCAAGGCAATGATCATAAAGATGTTCAAACAACTCAGGAGAAAACTGGATGAACGGAGCAAGAAGTTAGAAGTTTTTTAAGAGTTAGAAAATATAAAGAAGAACCAAAAGGAGATGAAGAATACAATAACTGTAGTACAAAAGACACGTTAGATATCAATGGTAGATCAGATGATATAGAAGAAAGGATCCATGATCTGGAAGATGGAGTAGTGGAAATCACTGAAGCCGAACAGAAAAATTAAAAAAGAAGCAGCAGCAGAAAAGAGGAGAGTTTCCTGGTGGCTCAGACAGTAAAGCATTTGCCTGCAATGCAGGAGACCCAAGTTCAATCCCTGGGTTGGGAAGATAGCCTGGAAAAGGCAATGACAACCCACTCCAGTACTCTTCCCTGGAAAATTCCACACATGGAGGAGCCTGGTAGGCTCCATGGGGTCGCAGACATGACTGAGCAACTTCACTTTCACTTTCAGGACAAAATTAACCACTAAAATTTACATTATAGAGGAAGGAGAAGATGAGGAGGAGGAGAGAGGGAAGGGAGGAGGAAGAGGAAAAAGGAGACACAGAGAGAGAGAGGAAAATAATGTATTTGAAAATATAATAGGCAAAAACTTCCCTAACCTAGGAAAGGAAACAGGCATCCAGGTTCAGGAAATATAGACAGTCCCAAACAGGATCAATCCAAATAAGACTACACCAAACACATTCTAATTAAAACAGCAAAAAAATAAAAATGTTAAAAGGTATTGGATGAAATTTACATCAAAATAAGCATTACAATGCGAATCTGGAGAAAAATAATATAGTTTGAAAGAAAATTTGAAAGCTGGGATACATAAACTAAATTCAAAAATTCCTAAATCTTCAAATAACAATGTGACAATAGGCACTTAGCATGTAGAATCTTACTTTTATTTATTTTTTTACCCTATATAGAATAGAATCACTAGTCCCTATTTTATTTATTCTTCATTACAGGACTAATTCTGAAGCTAAAACAACACATGTGAAAATATGTGAGAGAAAAGGCATACACAATATATTGTATACCCTGCAAAACACATGTACACAAACATACAAAAGGATAGTCATGATATTTCTGATGAGTTGTAGCATTTCAATACCAACTCACCTTTATATTTTTATATTTTTTTATTCACTAAATCTCATCTTAAAACTGATATATCCTGCAAGATGTTCCAAGAAAAAGTAAAGGACTCCTGTCCAAAGTTTAGGACATAAGAAACCCTATTCCTTCTGAGATATTTATCAAGCATACTAGCTAAAGTCTGAGAAGCCTTATAGCCTAAAATGTGTTTCAATTTTGATTCTCTCAGAGTATCCACATTTCTTTGACTTTGCAACATACTTTTTGGATGTGCTATTCAGTAACATCTCATCTGATATCGAACTGCTAGGTCCCATAGGACAATTTATAAAACACTGACCTACATTATTTCTACCATTCTCACTTACTACTTTCTCTCTCTGTATGACTGTATTACGGCATTAACAAATGTACCTGACTCAGTACATGCAAACTTTGTTATTTTGCCTGTAGAACTGAGGCAGGAGGCAGACAGGTGCCCCAGGGTAAAGTGATTAGAGATTCATTCCTATGAACTGAAACTCCAAGACAAGCATACCAGGACAATTAAGCGAGGAGGCTGGAACTTGCTCAGACCATGTATTACTTGTTCCTGAAGTCAGGGGACCTCCCCGACCACACATGTGCAGAAAAGGAATCTTGGAGGCCAAAGGGAAGTTATGTCAAGGGATGTTCTACCCAGATGACTTTTCAGTAAAATCCATCTTGGGTAAGAGATGCATGTGCATACATGGGAGGATCCTGAGATATACCAAATATGGACTGTGAGCCAGGCAAATCAAAATGACTGGCTAAAAGAAACCCAGAAGAAACACTCCATAAAAGTAATACAAACTGCCTTGAGGGTGCGACTCAGGGACTCTCCCTGAGTTCCCCATGTATCTATCCACACGTACTGTGCTCTTTTCCTCCTAATGAATACTTTACTTGCTTTGCTACTTTCCATCTTTGTGGGAATTCTTTTCCACAAAGCCTTAGGGCCAGGGGCCTTGTCACTGAGCACTGGTCTAGCGGCCAGGATCTAGTGCTTTTACCACCACGACCCAACCCAGTCTCTGGCTGGGAACCTAAGCCCTCCTCCCAGGCATTGCAGGCCAAGGCTGCCAGAGATTAGAACTACACTGTCCAAAAGAGTAGCCAGGAGTCCCTGGAAATGTGCCAGTTCCAAATTGAGATTTGCTCTAGGTATGAAACACATAGGGCTTCCCAGGTGGCACTAGTGGTAAAGAACTTGCCTGCCAATGCAGGTTAGACATTAAGACACCCCGATTCAATTGGGAAGGTTGGGAAGATCCCCTGGAGAAGAGAACGGCAATCTCCACTCCAGTGTTTTTTTCTAGAGAACCCCATGGACAGAGGAGCCTGGCAGGCTATAGTTCATAGCCTGACATGACTGAAGACAGTCATGACTGAAGCAACTTGGCATGAAACACATAGCCAACTGTAAAGGCTTAATGGAAAAATAATTGAGAATATCTCAATAATTTTGTATAGATTACATGTTGAAATGTCAATATCAGATTTATTGAGTTAGATAAAATATATTACGAAAATGATTGTTCAGTCACTCAGTTGTGTCTGACTCTCTGCAACCCCATGGGCTGTAGCATGCCAAGCTTCCCCATCCTTCACTAACTCCTGGAGTTTGCTCAAACGCATGTCCCTGAGTCGGTAATGCCATCCAACCATCTCATTCTCTGTCACCCCCTTGTCCCCCTGCCTTCAATCTTTCTTAGCATCAGGGTCTTTTCCAATGAGTTAGCTCTTCACATCAGGTGGCCAAAGTATTGGAGCTTCAGCTTTAGCATCAGTCCTTCCAGTGAGTATTCAGGGTTGATTTCCTTTAGGATTGACTAGTGTCATCTCCTTACTATCCAAGGGAATCTCAAGAGTCTTCCATCAATCTACCTGGTTCTTTTTATTAGAAAACTTAAGGTAACACATGGTTTATATTTTTGGCTCATTATACTTTTAGAGGTTCAAGCTGATTTTAGAAAAGGCATAGGAACTAGAGATGAAATTCCCAACATCTGCTGGATCATCAAAAAAGCAAGAGAGTTCCAGAAAAATATCTATTTCTGCTTTATTGACTATCCCAAAGCCTTTGACTATGTGGATCACAAAAAACTGTGGAAAATTCTGACAGATGGGAATACCAGACCACCTGACCTGTCTCTTGAGAAACCTATATGCAAGTCAGGAAGCAACAGTTAGAACTGGACATGGAACAACAGACTGGTTCTAAATAGAAAAAGGAGTACGTCAAGGCTGTATATTGTCACCCTGCTTATTTAACTTCTATGCAGAGTACATCATGAGAAATGCTGGGCTGGATGAAGCACAAGCTGGAATCAAGATTGCTGGGAGAAATATCAATAACCTCAGATATGCAGATGACACCACCCTTATGGCAGAAAGTGAAGAGGAAATATAAAGCCTCTTGATGAGAGTGAAAGAGGAGAGTGAAAAAGTTGGCTTAAAGCTCAACATTCAGAAAACAAAGATCATGGCATCTGGTCCCATCACTTCATGGGAAATAGATGGGGAAACAGTGGAAACAGTGTCAGACTTTATGTTTTTGGGCTCCAAAATCACTGCAGATGGTGACTTCAGCCATGAAATTAAAAGACACTTACTCCTTGGAAGGAAAGTTATGACCAACCTAGATAGCATATTTAAAAGCAGAGACATTACTTTGCCAACAAAAGTCTGTCTAGTCAAGGCTATGGTTTTTCCAGTGGTCATGTATGGATGTGAGAGTTGGACTGTGAAGAAAGCTGAGCTCCAAAGAATTGATGCTTTTGAACTGTGGTGTTGGAGAAGACTCGAGAGTCCCTTGGACTGCAAGAAGACCCAACCAGTCCATTCTAAAGGAGATCAGTCCTGGGTGTTCATTGGAAGGACTGATGCTAAAGCTGAAACTCCAATACTTTGGCTACCTGATGTGGAAAGCTGACTCATTGGAAAAGACCCTGATGCTGGGAGGGATTGGGGACAGGAGGAGAAGGGGACGACAGAGGATGAGATGGCTGGATGGCATCACCGACTGGATGGACGTGAGTTTGAGTGAACTCCGGGAGTTGGTGATGGACAGGGAGGCCTGGCATGCTGCGATTCATGGGATGGCAAACAGTCAGACATGACTGAGTGACTCAACTGAACTGAACTGATACTTTTATTACTATTGGACATCATGGCTATAAAAAGTTTCTAAAAAATTATAAAATTTCAACAAAATATAAGGAAGAAAATTATCACTTTTAGTTCCGTCATATATGGACATTCACTTTGAATCTTTCAGTGAATTTTCTGATGATTATTTCTCTCTGTATTATTATTACAGCATATCAGAATTAGGACCATGGTAAGTACACACACATAGGTAGGTAGGTAGGTAGACAGATACAAACATACACACATGGGTTGATTCTTAGATAATAGATGGAGATCTACTAAAACCATACTTCTGTACTTTATTCTGAGGGCTGTTCATGATGTCAGACTACACACTCTGACTTTTTCCTCTTCCTTTTGTTGAGCACAAAGTCTTGAGTACAGTTAACTTCATGTCACAAAATCATCTAGGAAACATGCACTGTGAAATAACCTTCAAGCTCAAGGACTTCACCAGGATACCTCTGAAGTGAGTCCGGTTTCAGAGGTTCCTGGTGACCTTGGAAGAGAGGAAGACCATCTAGGCTCAAACATAAACAGGATAAGCCAGGAAGAATTCTTCTGCTGATTTGCCTTTTGTCTAAAAAAAAAAAAAAATACGAAACCACATATAAACCTATAAACCGAATCCCAGCTCGCCGCTGCCATTTATTTAACAAAGTTTTAGAAAGGCAGAAACTTCACTGCAGTTGGTGATTTATTGCCAGGGGAGTTCAAGGAAACTCCCTTATGTGAGCTATTCATTTTGTTGTTCTGAGCATCCCAAATCATCTCAGCAGGAGGGGATGTGTGTCCCTGACCTTGGCTGCTTTCTCTGGTTTGGGTTTTCATTTGCTAAATAGGTCACAGCACATTGTTTATTCTGGCCCACAGCTCAGGCAACACAGTGGGATTCCCTTTCCTGGCCTTGCCCTCTCCCTTCCTTCTTCTCCAACCCCCATCCTCTGGGACTTGCAGAAGCACTCAAGCAGTTTAAACCTGGCCTATGTCCACAGCAACAGCCAGTTTCAACTGAATGAGATCCTCTATGATTCTACTCAGTCTACCAGGCAGGCAAATGAGTGGAAAATAATCACGTTGGAAGTTTGCCATTGCAAAAATTAGATAACTTCCTTGTTGACTGGATGTTTTACCTTCCAAACTATCTAAGTGTAAATAGTTTTTTTCCTTTTCAGCATTATTTTTATAGCCTCTGCCTTCCCCCAACTGTTTCAATTGTTCAATCTCTGTCACACATTGCAGAGATAGTAATGGTATCAAAATAATCCTACTTTGTTTACATAAGGTTTTTAATCAAAAGACCACCAACTATTTTGTGGATGATTGAGTCTTTTACTCCAGCTGTGAGGCAAGGGGAAAGTAGGAGAGGAAGGTTTACATATAACCAGAAAAAAACCTCATGCATCTGTATCTTCTTGATTCAACTTGCTTTTGTTTTGAATAAAACAATGTCAGTCTTCCAATCTTTTTATACAGTGGAATCTCCCTTTCCTGCTTTCTCTAATTTTTATAATTCCATTTATCTCCTCTTAGTGCATCAATTATACTTTAAAAAAAGTTTAGTAGTTGCTCTAGAGTTTACAATACACATTTTAAACTAATCTAAACCCACCTTTAAATGATACTATAATACTTCAAGTGTTGTGCAAGTGGTTTATAACAGACTATCTTCAAAGTTTTTTAATTATTCAATACATAGTTGCTGTTAATTTGAACGGTTCTTTTACATCAATTAAGAATAAGAAATAGATTTTGTTTCCATTTAATTATCCAATACTCTGCTTTACGGAGATTCTGAGTTTGTGATCTGTATCATTTCCTTCTCTCTGAAGAATCTTTTTTTTTTTTTTTTTTGCAGGGCAAGTCTGCTGGTGATGAATCTCCACAAAGTATGTGTTTGAGAAAGTCTTTATTTCTCTTTTATTTTTCCAGGGTAGCTTCTCTGGACATCAAATTAAAGGTTAGTGTGTTTTCCTTTTAATACTTTTTAAATATTTCACTCCATCTGTCCTTGCTTACAAAGTTTCTGATGAGAAGTCTATAATTTTCTCCTTTTCCCTAGTAAGGGGAGTAGACTATACCACCCTAATATAAGCCACTTTGCCATAATGATCACTCATAGGTGAAGGCAACAAAAACAAACAAACACAAGAAAAGATCTCTCTGCCCTCCCTATTCTGTCTAAAAGTGGGACGTACATTTGTAAAGGTGTTCTCCCTCCCTTCTCTACTGGAACAGAAGTTTATCACAAAAGACAACACTAGACCCAGAGACTGCACCAGAGGAATCTACATAACAAATTTTAAAAACTAACCTTCACCTTTCATTAGTTTCCCCCTGGGTCTGCCTTTCCACAAAATGCCACCCTAGGAATTCAAAGTCCTTTTCCTCTGTCTTGTGACTTCTCTAGAACTCGTTGTTCCTCTGTTAAGATGCTATATAAGTCCAAGTTCTAACCATCTCTTTGAGTTACTCATTACTGAGCACCCATGGGTACATGCTCAATGTACATGTTGATAAAGTCATTTTTTTTCTTGTTAACCTGTTTGTTGTCAGTCTAATTTATAGGGACCCAACCAGTAAGCCTGACATGGGTAGACAGAAAACAACTTTTCCTCCTCTGTACTCTTTAGATAAAGCAGGATTGAAACACTCTCTGGCTTCCTTGACCTGTCTCTTTGTCTTTCATTGTCAGTAGTCTGAATATGATATGATTGCTGCTGCTGCTGCTAAGTCACTTCAGTCGTGTCCAACTCTGTGGGACCCCATAGACAGCAGCCCACCAGGCTCCCCCATCCCTGAGATTCTCCAGGCAAGAATACTGGAGTGGGTTGTGATTTCCTTCTCCAATGCATGAAAGTGAAAAGTGAAAGTGAAGTCGCTCAGTCGTGTCTGACTTCTAGCGACCCCATGGACTACAGCCCACCAGGCTCCTCCGTCCATGGGATTTTCCAGGCAAGAGTACTGGAGTGGGGTGCCATCGCCTTCTCCTAGGTATGTTGATTCTTTCTTCTTTCTCTTTCTGGTACTTACCTGTTTTGTGCTGTCTGGACTTTCTGTATCTGCATTTTGATGTCTGTTACTAATTTTGGAAAAATATCACCCATTATTACTTCCAATATTTCTTCTGCTCTCCCTTCTTTCCTTCCTTCTTCTGGCATTCCAATTATAGTGATACTTGTAGAAAAGGAGTACGTCAAGGCTGTATATTGTCACCCTGCTTATTTAACTTATATGCAGAGTACATCATGAGAAATGCTGGACTGGAAGAAACACAAGCTGGAATCAAGATTGCCGGGAGAAATATCAATAACCCGGCTTCCCTGGTGGCTCAGAGGTTAAAGCGTCTGCCTCCAATGCGGGAGACCCGGGTTCGATCCCTGGGTTGGGAAGATCCCCTGGAGAAGGAAATGGCAATCCACTCCAGTATTCTTGCCTGGAGAATCCCATGGACAGAGAAGCCTAGTAGGTTACAGTCCACAGGGTCGCAAAGAGTCGGACACGACTGAGCGACTTCACCTTCAGATATGTAGATGACACCACCCTTATGGCAAAAAGTGAAGAGGAGCTAAAAAGCCTCTTGATGAAAGTGAAAGAGGATTCCCTTGGACTGCAAGGAGATCCAACCAGTCCATTCTGAAGGAGATCAGCCCTGGGATTTCTTTGGAAGGAATGATGCTAAAGCTGAAACTCCAGTACTTTGGCCACCTCATGCGAAGAGTTGACTCATTGGAAAAGACCCTGATGCTGGGAGGGATTGGGGGCAGGAGGAGAAGGGGACGACCGAGGATGAGATGGCTGGATGGCATCACTGACTCGATGGATGTGAGTCTGAGTGAACTCCAAGAGATGGTGATGAACAGGGAGGCCTGGCGTGCTGCGATTCATGGGGTCGCAAAGAGTCGGACACGACTGAGCGACTGAACTGAACTGTAGTATCTTAGGTTGAAAATTTTCTATTGACATATCATCAAATTCACTGATTCCTTCTTTATCAAAGGAACTCTTCATTTCTGTTATTTTGCTTTTTCTAGTATTTTCTTATATTCTTTCCTAAAGTTTCTTTCTCTCTTTTATCACTCATTTCTTCTTGAATATAGCCTACTTTTCCATTAGAACTCTTACCACATTAATCTTAGTTAAATTCTCTGTGTGATAATCTGACACTAGAGTCCCATCAGAGTCTTTTCTGATGTTTGTCTCCTGTACGTGTTTTTCTCTTTCTTCTTGGCATTACTTGTAATTATTCACTAAAAGTCAGACATGCTGCATCAGGTAATAGGATCCAAGGTAAATGGGCCATCAGTGTGAGGATTTGCCCTAATCTGTTGAGCACTGGGGCTGTGTTTAATGCTTGCTATAGCTGTAGGTACCAGAGTCTTCGACACTAGTATCCTTGGTTTTGTCTCCCTGTTACGTTATAGCCCTTGGGTTTCCCTGAATATTTTCCCTCAGAGTCTGTCTTGTGACTCTTGGAACTGCAATCCATTGTTATCATATAACAGTAGAACTTAATGTGGTGCTAAGTTGTGACAGACAAGGTTTTTCTACAATTTTACAGAAAGATTATAGAAAGTCTTTCACTGGGCCTGTGTCTCTGGGCTGTGATATTTAGAAGTATATTTCCAGGGGTATAAGTTTTGTTCCGTTTTGTTTAAGCCCTCCATCCCCTACCCTCTTCTCTGACTTCAGTGTTTCTAGTTCCTTAAATCTCTAGCCCCTATTAACTATGAGTCCCTGTCCTTAGGTAGACAGAGAGCTAGAGGAAACCAGCATGGGAGGAAGGCCCTTATTTCCACTGTGTACAGTTGCCAGCTGTGTACAAAGAACGGGTCTTTGCTATGAAGAACTCTCTGGGTGTATATCATAATGATATTTTTTCCCTCTGTTGCCAGAGGCTTGAGGGGGTGGCAGTCTTCCTCTGATCCTCACTCACTAGCACACCCCCGTAGGACTCCTGGAGGTAAAGGCCACAGAGGTATGGGGGGCTCTAGGACTGCACCCACCCAATCTCATGCTGTCCATACTCAGACTCTAGAGATTTTTTTCACAGTTACCCTTTAAGCTTTCCTCCCAGTGATGCCTGCAGCTACTTCTACTCGAGGTAAGCAGATCTTTGTTGGCTCTGCTATTTCCCCAGACTCTGGGTTGGCACTTTACTCAGCAACCTCAGTTCGCTGACACATCTGAGAGAAGTCACTGATTTTCAGTTTGTACAGCATTATCTTGTAAGGACACAGTGACAACTTCCAAGATTTTTGCATATCAGAACTGAAACTGAGAGTATCTCCATAATTGAATTTTCACATCTTATTTGTAGTAAGTTTATCCTTAGGAGGATACTTCATACTGTTTGATCACAGATGAGTTTGGGCATTGCTGTCATTCAGTAATGTTAATCATCTGTCAGGTTCTCTTCTACACTATATATTCATTATTCTCTGTTAAGCAAATATTTATTGTGTGCCTGTGGGAATAAGACATACCGAGGTCCTCCTTCCTTGCTATATTCACAAAATCCTCTGAAACTAAATTTCCAAGTCAGGCCATACTAAGGCCTGGCATATTAAATTTTACTACTAATATATTTTTAAAGCAAGTATAAGACAATCTTAACTCAGTAGTTGCCTGTTGATTAATAAGTCAAAGAAGATATTAGAGAAGTATGGTATTTTGAATATCCATTTCCACTAAATAGATAACCGAGTGTCATGAAACTCTGGTGAGATGCTTATCATTTTCAGATTAAGGAGCCACAGAGAAAATCCTATTAAACTTTGGGTTGACACTAGAAACATTAATTCAGTTGAATCAAAATAGTGCTTTTGCCTATTGAAGTTGTCAATTTCCATCTTAAGGAAGGTGAACATTATAGATTAAATCAAGAAAAATCCCTCTGTCCAGGACATAATAACTAGATTCAACAAAGAGAAAAACTGAAGGTATTCCCTTTTTATACCTAAACGGTGAATTCATCATGATGTCAAATAAAATATTTGTTATGAATCTTCTATGATCTGGTGCTCTACTGTATTTAGAGATCAAGTCATTGTTCATTCTTGGTAAGTAAAGAAAATGCAAGTTTTAGTATTGTAAATAGTAGCTTTATATATCTTTATATATATAACACATATGTATGTATGTATATACAAACATCTATTCAAAAAACATAAATTTCATCATCTCTTATGAGTAATAAATTGTATTTACTTTTTGGAAAGAGTTTATAGGGAAGTAAAGTCTCCATTTACTTATTACACAAGACTAGGAAAAGCAATCCTCAACTAAGGGCAAACTGGTTTTGCTATGAAGGTTTATGCTTGCCCCAGAGTTCAGAATGGTAGGCCAAGAACTCAAGAAGTTTTTTCTTTCCCCTCTAAGTTACCTTCATTGATACTACTCTAAAAAAAATTTGGAAGGAGTAATTTTTGCAATAGTTTTATCTCAGTAACTCCTCTAAAATGCTTGAGGGTATGGGGAGCAAAACTGTCAAAATGTTGAAGCGACTCTTGTTGATTTAAGTGTAATTGATCAGGAGCAAGAAAAGAAAGAAAGTGGTACAAAAGACAAAAGGCCTGAGGCTATTTCAGGTATTGTTTCTGGCTTATTGTACAAAACAGAGAAAGTCTCACACACTCACTCAGTCAAGGTTCCCCACTGTTCTCTACTTTTAGTATAAACAAAAGATAGCTAGTTTCTTGATGGCAGGTTTCCAGTCTTAATTGGGTATACAGTGATATTTTAATGGTCTTTAGGGCAGAGAAGAATTGCATGGCATCTCTCACCTCCAGTCACCAGGTTCTCTGTAACTTAGTCTTTCACGGCCAAGGACTATAATAATTATTTCAATCTACATTTGTGCATGTGTGCTTAGTCATGACTCTTTGCGACCCCGTAGAGTATAGCCCAACAGGCTCCTCTCTCCATGGGATTCTCCAGGCAAGAATACTGGAGTGGGTTGCCATTCCCTTCTCCAGGGGATTTTTCCAACCCAGGAGTTAAACTTGGATCTCTTGCATTGCAGGTTGATTCTTAGCCAGCAGGGAAGCCCCAATTTACATTCAGCATCTAAAAATTGAAAGGATTCCATGAACAACAAAACAGCAAGTGATTTCCTGAAGTGTTTTAGTATGGATAAAATAATAAACTATAAAAATACAAATCCTTAGTAAAGCCTTTTTCTTCCTGGAGAATTGTATCCAGAAATTAATGCAAACATCTAAGGTATACATGTGTGCTTTTTCACCCATCATGTTTGTGTGTATGTGTCTGTGCATTCCACTGCTAAAGGAGACAAGCAAAATAATATCAGATCTGCTACTATCTATAGTACTGGTTTCTTCCAAGAACTGTGTGCTTGCAGGGTTTATTCAGGAAGGTGATTGCCCAAAAACCACATCACAGTCATATCCCATCACCTTCAGCTGAAATAATTTATAATTTAATCTTACATACAGGCATATTAAATTAATATTGCTCACCAGAACTCGCTTATTAATAAAACAAGCCGAATTAGCCACTGGAGAATCATATTTGGAAATTCAATGACAATTTTACATTTTTAATAAAGGCTCAGAAATATTATTGCAAAGCAGGTGGTATAGAGAACTGTGGTCAAATTTGACATGCATTAATAATTGAAGTGTGGAACGTGACAGAGGTGAAAATTGATATTGATTTCTTTTCTCTAATATTTGGAGGAGTTCTAAAAGGTAAATAAAATGAGATAACAAGATATATCAAGTCTCACTGATTTCTTTGATCACCTCCTCCTCACATATCACTCCTTCGCCTACCATGTTTTGAATAATTCAATGCCCATAGTCTTTCCAGTTCAATGCATTATAAAACACACTCAAGCTGAGTTTCAATCATATTAGACTGAAGCTGAATTTTTTATGAAGGATTATTTAAAACAAAATGCGTCTTGAGCCCAACAGCCTTTGAAACCAAACAATCCTGGGAGTTCAGTAAGGAAATGTCAACAGTGTGCAGAATTTTTCGATTCAGAAAATTAAAGGAATCCTATTTGATGTATACTAACCATATCAATATTAACAAGCTTCTGCTGGATTTCAGCACTGATTTGAGAGCTGAGGTAGTATTGGTCTTGTGTTTTAACTAGTTGTGAAAGCACTGAAAGAGTTGTTCTTGGGTTGAACTTGACCTGCCTCTGGGAATGCTCTCTGTTCCATCATTTAGAAAAGTTTTATTCAGGTGCATTTTTCTGCCCTCATTCTTCTCATCTGCATCCCTTTGGAAGAAGAAAGATGTTCCATATAGATGTTAATACTGCAGATGCTGTTTGGCAACAGTGTTTTTCAGCTTCCCGTCTTTAAAAAATTATATTGCTGACCACCCATTTGACTGAAAAGTGATTCATTTTACTGACAGACACCTGGACTGAGATGTGGGAGGTGGGATGAAATGGGAGATTGGTATTGACATATATACACTATTGACTATGTATAAAATGGATAACTAATGAGAACCTTTGGTGGAGCTTCCTAGGTGGTTCGGTGGTAAAGAATCTGCCTGCCAATGCAGGAGACACAGGAGAGGGGGGTTTGGTCCCTGGGTCAGGAAGATCTCCTGGAGAAGGAAATGGCAATCTGTTCCAGTATTCTTGCTTGAATAATCCCATGGACAGGGAAGCCTGGTGGACTACAGTCCATGGGGTTGCAGAGAGTCAGACAAAACTGAGCAACTGAACACAAGCACACGTAAGAACCGTCTGTATAGCACAGGGAACTCGAATCAATATTCTATGGTGACCTAAATGGGAAGGAAATTCTAAAAAGACGGGATACATGTATCCCTATAGCTGATTCACCCTGCTTTATAGTAGAAACACAACACTCTAAAGTAACTATGCACCAAAAAATAATTTCTTAAAAAAAAAAAAAAAAACAGGTCATTTCAAACTTCCTTTTTAATTTTCAGTCATAGCTCTATGTTGCAACCCTGCTTGTTTAAAAGTTAGATCATGAAAGTTCCTTCCTATGACCTTCAAAATAATTAATCAAAATAGTCTTCAAGAGGCTATATAAAAAGCAAGCAGAATATTACTAATTATCAGTCTTTCTCTTGAGTTATATAGTATCTTGTAAATTCAAGTAAAAGAAACTCAGATGGACAGTGTCACAGTAGCCAAGCATACCAGCACTGTTATCTCATTCATTAATTTTCTCTGCCAAGTCACCCTGACCCTTAGACTACTGAGAATGTATTTTTAATTAATTTTTAAGGTTCTCCTCTATTTGAATTGAAAAATGGTCACAATTTTACAAGTAAAATTAAAGAAAATACATGAAAGTAGGAGACCATCTAAGATATTCTCATTAGGTATTAAATACATGTAATTTAAAAACACACAGACAAACACATATATACATGCACTGGGATAAACCTCCATCCTCCCTGTCAGTTGAACATAGGCCCACTGTTTTAGAAACAGGGAATCCATTTCACAGTGTAATTAGGGAAAGTGGGTGGACCATCCCATTTGAATATAATTCCATGTAGCCACTTTTTAAAGTTGTTTGGATCTTGCCCAAACAAGGGATTCTAGCAATCTACTCCAATACCGTGTATGTGCTCACGTTCAGTTGTGTCCAACTCTTTGCAACCCCATGGACTGTGGTCTGCCAGGCTCTTCTGTCCATGGAATTTTCCTGGTAAGAATACTGGAGTGGGTAGCTATTTCCTTCTACAACACTGTGTAGTCCATCTAATTAGTTTCCTTCTAAAGCCAGATGAGAAAGAAAAAGTGAGGTGAAGAAGAAAGGTAACTGACCAAAAAGGTAGAGGAAAAGGAACAAAAACAAATTCCCAAATTTCATTTTCCCCCATATTCTCTGTACTTTGCAAGAGAAAAATATTTGAGTCTGAGTGCTTATCATTCTTGGGCTTCCCTGGTGGCTCAGATTCTTAATCATTGTTGGTTCAAAGTGTGAGAAATAAAAAGGTAAAAAAGAAAACAGAGAGAAGTGGTATGGACCTAACAGAAGCACAAGATATTAAAATAAGGTGGCAAGAATAAACAGAAGAACTATACAAAAAAGATCTTAATGACCCAGATCACCATGATGGGGTGATCATTCATCTAGAGCCAGACATCTTGGAGTTTGAAGTCAAATGGGCCTCAGGAAGCATCAGAACAAACAAAGCTAGTGGAGGTGATGGAATTCCAGCAGAGCTATTTCAAATCCTGAAAGATGATGTTGTGAAAGTGCTGCACTCAATATGCCAGCAAATCTGGAAACTCAGCAGTGGTGACGGGACTGGAAAAGGTCAGTTTTCATTCCAATCCCAAAGAAAGGCAATGCCAAAGAATGTTCAAACTACCAAATAATTGCACTCATCTCACACGCTACCAAAGTAATGCTCAAAATTCTCCAAAACAGGCTTCAACAGTACATGAATCGTGAACTACCAGATGTTCAAGCTGGTTTTTAAAAAGGCATGGGAATCAGAGATCAAATAGCCAACATCCGTTGGATCATCGAAAAAGCGAGTACCAGAAAAACATCTACCTCTGCTTTGTTGATTATGCCAAAGCCTTTGACTGTGTGGATCACAACAAACTGTGGAAAATTCTTAAAGAGATGGGAATACCAGACCACAGATCTGGTCAAGAAACAACAGTTAGAACCAGACATGAAACAACAGACCTTTTCCAAATCGGGAAAGGAGCATGTTAAGGCTGTATATCATCACCTTGCTTAATTAACTTATATGTAGAGTACATCATAAGAATTGCCAGGCTGGATGAAGCACAACCTAAAATCAAGATTTGAGGGAGATTATCAATAACCTCTGATATGCAGATGACATCACCCTTGTGGCAGAAAGCAAAGAGGAACTGAAGAGCCTCTTGATGAAAGTGAAAGAAGTGGCTGATTCATGTCAATGTATGGCAAAAAAACCACTACAATATTGTAAAGTAATTAGCCTCCAATTAAAATAAATTAATGAAGAGGAGAGGGAAAAAGTTGGCTTAAAACTCAACCGTTAAAAAAAAAACAAAGATCATGGCATCCAGTCCCATCACTTCGTGGCAAATAGATGGGGAAACAGTGGAAAGAGCGACAGACATTATTTTGTGGGCTCCAAAATCACTGCAGATGGTGACTGCAGCCATGAAATTAAAACATGTTTGCTCATTGGAAGAAAATCTATGACCAACCTAGACAGCATATTAAGAAGCAGAGACATTATTTTAACAACAAAGATCCATCTAGTCAAAGCTATGGTATTTCTAGTGGTCATGTATGGATGTGAGAGGTGGACTATAAAGAAAGCTGAGCACCGAAGAACTGATGCTTTTGAACTGTGGTGTTAGAGAAGACTCTTGAGAGTCCCTTGGACTGCAAGGAGATCCAACCAGTCCATCCTAAAGGAAATCAGTCCTGAATATTCATTGGAAGGACTGATACCGAAGAGGAAGCTCCAATACTTTGGCCACCTCATGTGAAGACCTGATTCATTGAAAAAGCACCCAACACTGGGAACGATTGAAGGCAGGTGGAGAAAGGGACAGAGGTTGTGATGGTTGGATGGCATCACCGACTAGATGCACATGAGTTTCAGCAAGCTCCAACAGTTGGTGATGAAGAGGGAAGCCTGGCGTGGTGCAGTCCATGGTGTTGCAAAGAGATGGACACTACTGTGTGACTAAACAGAATTGAATTCAAAAAAGAAAATATGGAGTCCAGAATTCCATTAACTCTCTTGAATGCAATATCAAAACTTTCAGTTCAGTTCAGTCCACAGTTGTGTCCGACTCTTTGCGACCCCATGAATCGCAGCACGCCAGGCCTCCCTGTCCATCACCAACTCCCGGAGTTCGCTCAAACTCACGTCCATCCAGTCGGTGATGCCATCCAGCAGTCTCAGCCTCTGTCGTCCCCTTCTCCTCCTGCCCCCAATCCCTCCCAGCATGAGGGTCTTTTCCAATGAGCCAGCTCTCCGCATCAGGTGGCCAAAGTATTGGAGTTTCAACTTTAGCATCAGTCCTTTCAATGAACACCCAGGACTGATCTCATTTAAGATGGACTGGTTGGATCTGCTTGCAGTCCAAGGGACTCTCAAGAGTCTTCTCCAACACCACAGTTCAAAAGCATCAATTCTTTGGCACTCAGCTTTCTTCACACTCCAACTCTCACATCCCTACATGACTACGGGAAAAACCATAGCCTTGACTAGACAGACCTTTGTTGGCAAACTAATGTCTCTGTTTTTCAATATGCTATCTAGACTGGTCATAACTTTCCTTCCAAAGAGTAAGTGTCTTTTAATTTCATGGCTGCAGTCACCATCTGCAGTGATTTTGGAGCCCCAAAACATAAAGTCTGACACCGTTTCCACTGTTTCCCCATCTATTTCCCATGAAGTGATGGAACCAGATGCCATGATCTTTGTTTTCTGAATGTTGAGCTTTAAGCCAAGTTTTTCACTCTCCTCTTTAACTTTCATCAAGAGGCTTTTGAGTTCCTCTTCACTTTCTGCCATAAGAGTGGTGTCATCTGCATATTTGAGGTTATTGATATTTCTCCCAGAATATCTAACTGTTGCTTCCTGACCTGCATATAGGTTTCTCAAGAGGCAGGTCAGGTGGTCTGGTATTCCCATCTCTTGAAGAACTTTCCACAGTTTATTGTGATCCACACAGTCAAAGGCTTTGGCATAGTCAATAAAGCAGAAATAGATGTTTTCCTGGAACTCTCTTGTTTTTTCCATGATCCAGTAGATGTTGGAAATTTGATCTCTGGTTCCTATGCCTTTTCTAAAGCCAGCTTGAACATCAGGAAGTTCACGGTTCACGTATTGCTGAAGCCTGGCTTGGAGAACTGACATATGATGTCTTTCCCATTCTGTTCTTTTCCCCTATTTTTTTGCATTGATTGCTGAGGAAGGCTTTCTTATCTCTTCTTGCTATTCTTTGCAACTCTGCATTCAGATGCTTATATCTTTCCTTTTTTCCTTTGCTTTTCGCCTCTCTTCTTTTCACAGCTATTTGTAAGGCCTTCCCAGACAGCCATTTTGCTTTTTTGCATTTCTTTTCCATGGGGATGGTCTTGATCCCTGTCTCCTGTACAATGTCACGAACCTCATTCCATAGTTCATCAGGCACTCTATCTATCAGATCTAGGCCCTTAAATCTATTCCTCACTTCCACTGTATAATCATAAGGGATTTGATTTAGGTCATACCTGAATGGTCTAGTGGTTTTCCCTACTTTCTTCAATTTGAGTCTGAATTTGGCAATAAGGAGTTCATGATCTGAGCCACAGTCAGCTCCCGGCCTTGTTTTTGTTGACTGTATAGAGCTTCTCCATCTTTGGCTGCATAGAATATAATCAATCTGATTTCGGTGTTGACCATCTGGTGATGTCCATGTGTAGAGTCTTCTCTTGTGTTGTTGGAAGAGGGTGTTTGCTATGACCAGTGCATTTTCTTGGCAAAACTCTGTTAGCCCTTGCCCTGCTTCATTCCATATTCCAAGGCCAAATTTGCCTGTTACTCCAGGTGTTTCTTGACTTCCTACTTTAGTATTCCCGTCCCCTATAATGAAAAGGACATCTTTTTTGGGTGTTAGTTCTAAAAGGTCTTGTAGGTCTTCATAGAACCGTTCAACTTCAGCTTCTTCAGTGTTACTGGTTGGGGCATAGACTTGGATTAATGTGATATTGAATGGTTTGCCTTGGAGATGAACAGAGATCATTCTGTCATTTTTGAGATTGCATCCAAGTACTGCATTTCGGACTCTTTTGTTGACCATGATGGCTACTCCATTTCTTCTGAGGGATTCTTGCCCGCAGTAGTAGATATAATGGTCATCTGAGTTAAATTCACCCATTCCAGTCCATTTTAGTTTGCTGATTCCTAGAATGTCGACGTTCACTCTTGCCATCTCTTGTCTGACCACTTCCAATTTGCCTTGATTCATGGACCTGACATTCCAGGTTCCTATGCAACATTGCTCTTTACAGCATCGGACCTTGCTTCTATCACCAGTCACATCCACAACTGGGTATTGTTTTTGCTTTGGCTCCATCCCTTCATTCTTTCTGGAGTTATTTCTCCACTGATCTCCAGTAGCCTATTGGGCACGTACTGACCTGGGGAGTTCCTGTTTCAGTATCCTATCCTTTTGCCTTTTCATACTGTTCATGGGGTTCTCAAGGCAAGAATACTGAAGTGGTTTGCCATCAGGTATGACATAAATCAAATCCCTTACCATTATATAGTGGAAGTGACAAATAGAATCAAGCAATTAGATCTGATAGACAGAGTGCCTGAATAACTATGGATGGACATTCATGACATTGTACAGGAGGCAGTGATCAAGATCATCCCAAGAAAAAGAAATGCAAAAAAGCAAAACAGTTGTCTGAGGAGGCCTTACAAATATCTGAGAAAAGCAGAGAAGTGACAGGCAAAAGAGAAAAGGAAAGATATACCATTTGAATGCAGAGTTCCAAAGAATAACACAGAGAGATAAAAAAGCCTTCCTCAGTGATCAGTACAAAGAAATAGAGGAAAACAGTAGAATAGGAAAGACTAGAGACTGCTTCAAGAAAATTAGAGATACTACAGGAACATATCATGCAAAGATGAGCACAATTAAAGACAGAAATGGTATGGATCTAAAAGAAACAGGTGATATTGAGAAGAGGTGGCAAGAATATATAGAAGAACTATACACAAAAAAGATCTTCACAACCCAGATAATCATGATGGTGTGATCACTCATCTAGAGCCAGACATCCTGGAATGTGAAGTCAACTGGGCCTTAGGAAGCATCACTAAGAGCAAAGCTAGTGGAGGTGATGGAATTCCAGTTGAGCTATTTCAAATCTGAAAGATGATGCTGTGAAAGTGCACTCAATATGCCAGCAAATCTGGAAAAGTCAGCAGTGGCCACAGGACTGGAAAAGGTCAATTTTCATTCCAATCGCAGAGAAAGGAAATGCTAAAGAATGTTCAAACTACCAAACAATTGCATTCATTTCGCACGCTAGCGCAGTAATGCTCAAAATTCTCCAAGTCAGGCTTCAATAGTGCATGAACCGTGAATTTCCAGATGTTCAAGCTGGATTTAGAAAAGGCAGAGGAGCCAGAGATCAAATTTCCAACATCCACTAGATCATTGAAAAAGCAAGAGAGTTCCAGAAAAACATCTACTTTTGCTTTATTGACTATGCCAAAGCTTTTGACTGTATGCTGCTGCTGCTAAGTCGCTTCAGTCACGTCCGACTCTGTGCGATCCTATAGACAGCAGCCCACCAGGCTCCCCAATCCCTGGGATTCTCCAGGCAAGAACACTGGAATGAGTTAGCCATTTCCTTCGCCAATGCATGAAAATGAAAAGTGAAAGTGAAGTCACTCAGTTGTATTCAACTCTTAGTGACCCCCATGGACTGCAGCCTACCAGGCTCCTCCGTCCATGGGATTTTCCAGGCAAGAGTACTGGAGTGGGGTGCCATTGCCTTCTCCACTTTGACTGTATGGATCACAACAAACTGTGGAAAATTCTGAAAGAGATGGGAATACGAGACCACCTGACCTGCCTCCTGATTAATCTGTATGCAAGTCAAAAAGCAACAGTTAGAATTGGACATGGAACAACAGACTTATTCCAAGTTGGGGAATGGGTATTTCAAGGCCGTATATTGTCACCCTGCTTATTTAACTTATATTATGAGAAATGCTGGACTGGAAGAAACACAAGCTGGAATCAAGATTGCCAGGAGAAATATCAATAACCCCAGATATAGGGCTTCCTTGGTGGTTCAGAGGGTAAAGCGTCTGCCTGCAATGCAGGAGACCTGGGCTCGATCCCTGGGTCAGGAAGATCCCCTGGAGAAGGAAATGGCAACCCACTCTAGTACTCTTACCTGGAAAATCCCATGGACAGAGAAGCCTGGTAGACTGTAGTCCATGGGATCGCAAAGAGTCGGACACGACTGAGCGACTTCACTTTCAGATACGCAGATGACACCATGCTTATGGCAGAAAGCAAAGAAAGAAAGAGCCTCTTGATGAAAGTGAAAGAGGAGAGTGAAAATGTTGGCTTAAAACTCAACATTCATAAAACTAGGATCATGGCATCTGTTCCTATCACTTCATGGCACATAGACAGGGAAACAACAGAAACAGTAAGACATTTTATTTTGTGTGTGTGTTGGGGGGGGAAGAGGGGCTCCAAAATCACTGCAGATGGTGACTGCAGCCATGAAATTAAAAGACGCTTGCTCCTTGGAATAAAAGTTATGACCAACCTAGACAGCACATTAAAAAGCAGAGACATAATTTTGCCAACAAAGGTCCCATCTAGTCAAAGCTATGGTTTTTCCAGTAGTCACATATATATGTGAGAGTTGGGCTATAAAAAATGCTGTGTACCAAAGAATTGATGCTTTTGAACTGTGGTGTTGGAGAAGACTCTTGAAAGTCCCTTAGAGCAAGGATATCCAACCAGTCCTTCCTAAAGGAAATCAGTCCTGAGTATTCATTGGCAGGAGTGAAGCTGAAACTCCAATACTTTGGCCACCTGCTGCAAAGAACTGACTCATTCAAAAAGACCGTGATGCTGGGAAACATTGAAGGTGGGAGGAGAAGTGGCCAACAGAGAATGAGATGGTTGGATGGCATCACTGACTCAATGGACATGAGTTTGAGTAAATTCTGGGAGTTGATGATGGACAGGGAAGCCTGGCATGATGCAGTCCATGGGGTTGCAAATAGTAGGACGGGTCTGAGTGACTGAACTGAACAGAGGTTATCAATTCTTTCTCTCATGGATTGTGCCTTTGGGGTTATATCTTAAAAGTTATTGCCATACCCAAGGTCATCTAGGGTTTCTCCTATGTTCTCTTCTAGGAATTTTATAGTTCTGTGTTGTACATTAAGGTCTCACTTTGAGCTAATTTTTATGAAGGGTGTAAAGTCTGTGTCTAGATTTCTTTTTTTTTTAATGGATGTTCAATTTTTCTAGCCCTATTAGTTGAAAAGACTATCTTTGCTCCATTATATTGCCTTTGTTCTTTTGACAAAGATGAGTTGACTGTTTCATGTAGGCTCATTTTGGGGCTCTTTATTCTATTCCATTGATCTATTTATTCTTTCACCAATATCACGCTGTCTTGATACTGTACCTTCAAAGTAAATCTTCAAGTTGGGTAATATTCCTTCAACTTTGTCCTCGTTCAGTAAGGTAATAGATATTCTGGGTTTTTTGCCTCTTCATATACTGTCTCACACCAGTCAGAATGGCTGCTATCAAAAAGTCTACAAACAATAAATGCTGGAGAGGGTATGGAGAAAAGAGAACCCTCTTACACTTGGTGGGAATGCAAACTAGTACAGCCACTATGGAGAAAAATATGAAGATTCTTTAAAAAACTGGACATAGAACTGCCATATGACCCAGCAATTCCACTGCTGGACATACACACCAAGGAAACCATAACTGAAAGAGACACATGTACCCCAGTGTTCATCACAGGACTGTTTACAACAGCCAGGACATGGAGGCAACCTAGATATCCATCGGCAGATGAACAGATAAGAAAGCTGTGGTACATAAACACAATGGAGAATTACTCAGCTATAGAAAAGAATGCATTTGAGTGAGTTCCAATGAGGTAGATGAAACTGGAGTCTATTATAAAAAGTGAAGTCAGAAAGAAAAACACCAATATAGTATATTAACACACAGATATGGAATTTAAAAAGCTGGTAATGATGACCCTTATATGCAGAGTACATCATGAGAAACACAGGACTGGAAGAAACACAAGCTGGAATCAAGATTGCCGGAAGAAATATCAATAACCTCAGATATGCAGATGACACCACCCTTATGGCAGAAAGTGAAGAGGAGCTAAAAAGCCTCTTGATGAAAGTGAAAGAGGAGAGCGAAAAAGTTGGCTTAAAGCTCAACATTCAGAAAACGAAGATCATGGCGTCCGGTCCCATCACTTCATGGGAAATAGATGGGGAAACAATGGAAACAGTGTCAGACTTTATTTTTCTGGGCTCCAAAATCACTGCAGATGGTGACTGCAGCCATAAAATTAGAAGACGTTTACTCTTTGGAAGTAAAGTTATGTCCTACCTAGATAGCATTTTCAAAAGCAGAGACATTACTTTGCCGACTAAGGTCCGTCTAGTCAAGGCTGTGGTTTTTCCTGTGGTCATGTATGGACGTGAGAGTTGGACTGTGAAGAAGTCTGAGTGCCGAAGAATTGATGCTTTTGAACTGTGGTGTTGGAGAAGACTCTTGAGAGTCCCTTGGACTGCAAGGAGATCCAACCAGTCCATTCTGAAGGAGATCAGCCCTAGGATTTCTTTGGAAGGAATGATGCTAAAGCTGAAACTCCAGTACTTTGGCCATCTCATGCGAAGAGTTGACTCATTGGAAAAGACTGATACTGGGAGGGATTGCAGGCAGGAGGAGAAGGGGACAACAGAGGATGAGATGGCTGGATGGCATTACTGACTCGATGGACGTGAGTCTGAGTGAACTCCGGGAGATGGTGATGAACAGGGAGGCCTGGCATGCTGCAATTCATGGGGTCGCAAAGAGTCGGACACGACTGAGCGACTGAACTGAACTGAACTGAATGATGACCCTATATGCAAGACAGCAAAAGAGACACAGATGTAAAGAAAAGACTTTTGGACTCTGTGGGAGAAGGCGAGAGTAGGATAATTTGAGAGAATAGCAAGGGAATATGTATATTACCATATGTGAAATAGATGACTAGTCCAGGTTCGATGCATGAAGCAGAAAAACTCAAGGCTGGTGCACTGGGACAACCCAGAGGGAGGGGATGGGGAGGGAGGTGGGAGTGGGGTTCAGGATGGGGGACACATGTACATCATGGCTGATTCATGTCAATGTATGGCAAAACCCACCAGAGTATTGTAAGTGATTAGCCTCCAATTAAAATAATTTTTTTTAAGACCAAAAAGAAATTTTAGAATCAATGTGACAATATCCATAAAATAACTTGCTGGGATTGTGATTGGAATTGCACTGAATTTCTACAGATTACATTAGGAAAAAACTAGTATTTTGGTAATACTGAGTATTCCTTTCCTGAACATGCAATCTCTCTTGATTTATTTATTCTTTGATTTCATTCATCAGGGTTTTGTAGTTTTCCACTTATTGAGAAAAACAATAGAGGTTTTATACATGGTTTTATTAGATTTATACTGAAGTTATTCATTTTTGGTGGTGCTAATGTAAACAGTGTTGTTTTTTTTTTTTTAATCTATTCCCTTGTTTATTTTTTGTATATAGGAAAGCAATTACCTTTCATATATTAACCTTTATCCCACCACCTTACCAACATCACTTATTAGTTCTAGGAGTTTTTGGTCAACTCTTTATTTTCTACATCAATGATCATGTCATCTGTGAACAAAGACAATTTAATGTCTTCCTTCACAATCTGTACACCTCTTATTTCCTTGCCTTGCCTTATTGCATTATTAAGGGCTTAAAGCACAAGACTGAAGTGATAATAATGGAGGACATCCTTGCCTTTTTTTAAATCTTAGCACAAAAACTTAGTTTCTCCCCATTAAGTATGACATTAGCTATCGATTTTTTATAGATAATCTTTAACAAGTTAAGAAAGTTCTCCTCTATTCCTACATTACTGAGATCCTAACAAATTTAAGTCTTATCTAAGTGTGTTTTTTATACATGGATATACCACAGCAGACCTGAGAGAATGGATCGTGAATGGTAAAGCCTGAACTTACACTTCTTTTTTTATATCCTAGTGACCCCATCACTTAATAAGTGTTTACAGTTTATGTTTTTTTTTAATCTGATATAATTTATTACATTCATTCATTCAATAGATTCTACAGCAAAGAGAGATTTCTAAGGAGGTAGGGTGTATCAGTGGAGTTGCAGGTTATTATAATAAAACTATGAGTGAGTAAGTGAAAGTCGCTCAGTTGTGTCCGACTGTGCAACCCCATGTACTATACAGTCCATGGAATTCTCCAGGTCAGAATACTGGAGCAGGTAGCCTTTCCCTTCTCCAGGGGATCTTCTCAACCCAGGGATCAAGCCCAGGGGTCAAACCCAGGTCTCCTGCATTGCAGGCAGATTCTTTACCAGCTAAGCCACAAGGGAAGCCCAAGAATACTGGAGTGGGTAGCCTACCCTTTCTCCAGCAGATCTTCCCCACCCAGGAATTGAAGCGGGGTCTCCTGCATTGCAGCCAGATTCTTAACTAACTGAGCTATGAGGAAGCCCAAGAAAAAAGGAGAAGGTGATATTTGAGAAAAGACCTATAAAAGAGAATGGATGAGTAATGTAGATACTGAAGAGAACTGCAATTTAGCCAATGTGAACAGCAAGTGAAAATGTCTGCTACTGTATTTGTGGTTTTTTTTTTTTTCCAACACCAAGGACTAAAGAGTACAAGGTGTTTGGAAAAGAGCAAGCAAGGAGAAGAGGTCGGAGCAATGAGTCCAAGTATATAACATGGAGGGTAATCATGCAGCACCTTTCCAGCATTGTAAGAACTTCAGCTTCAACTTTGATGACAGGGGAAGACATTGAAGTCATGTAATTCATCTGATTTGTATTCTCAAAGTGTTCTCTGGACACTATGCTAAGGACAGTTTTCAGGAGGATAACAATCAGGATGAGAGGCAACGAAATCTTAATCCTGAGTGGTAATAGTAGAAGCAGTGAGAAATTGTCAAATTCTGGCTCTGTCTCTAAGATAGGGATGACATATCTTGCTTGTGTATTGGGATATGAAAGGAGAGAGAAAGAAAAAAAAATCACAGATGAACCACATTTTGTAACTGAATACCAGGAAGAATGGAGCTGTCCTTTTCTGTGTTGGAAAGTCTACAGAAGAACATGAGTGATTATGTGTGTATTTGATTGGAAGTTTGGGATGTCTATTAAATAACAAGACAGAGATATTCTGTTAAGTAACCAGGCTTGTCTGGTGGACCCAGCTTATAAAGGACAACTATCAACCTATCTAACCTGTTCAATTTGAAGACCCAAAAAAGACTGTGGGGCATCAGTATGAAGAGGGTACATGTGTGCAGGTGTTATTTGTTTTGACTCTGTGATTAGGCTAAAATAGCACTTATTCAGGGCTTTCATCTTTGGCAACTTTTTCTTACCAAAAAGTATTTTAATTGGGTTGACACCAAATGAGTATTTGCCTGATTCTTCATATCCATTGAACTATTTTCCTAGTTTGTACAGCCACAAATTTGGTTGGTATTTGTTAATTTCACTCTTAAATTTGTACACACAAATTGATGTACACTACATTGAAGATAGATTCCACCTGAGTGTGCTCAAAAGAGCATTAAAGGCTGTCCACGGGAAGGGTATGATCACAGGCTGATTGACAGTATCAATGCTGTAGATGGATCTAATGGCAAATACCTATGGTTCTTACTTATGCTTTCCTGCTCCTGATGATAGTCAATAGCAGGCTCTGAATCACAACGGTTGAACCCAGCAGGAATAGTGTTCCACTATATAAGGCATGATTATGCCTAGGGGTATATATCTTATCTAGCATTTATCTTCTTCTTTTATGCTACACAAATATAAGAATTGTCACTTTCTGAGAAAATAAATGTTCTCTGGCTATGACAGAGTCAAAGCAGATGACAACTTAGAAACATTTCTGAATTATGTGATTTGCGTTCCTTGACCAGGAAAAAAACACTGTTTTTCTTTCTCTCTCCCCACATTTAAACAACATAAAATAGTCTAAACTATATGACCAAAAAATAGAACTACTAAATAACAGGTCCTTATCACTGTTTTGAGATAATGCTAATGACTACAAATAACTACCAGAATTTACTAGTTATAATCCAAACATTAAGAAAATATGTGAACTCATTCATTTCTTATAATAATTCTATGAGATTGGTACCATTATTTATCACCACTGATGAAGAAACTTAGTTTCAAATGAAGAAAATGAGGCACAGAGTGGTTAAAAGTAACCAACCCATAATTGTCTTAGTCACTATGTTAGTCTGCTTCATTGACTACTGTCACATTTATTTAACTGGATTTTACATTCAGATCATTTTTCCTGGTTGCAAGGAAGTCATTTCAAAAGTCCAGAATGCAATGCTTGAAAGGCAAGTCTGAGCCCAAATCTGAGAACCGTAAACCATGTGATCACTAGAAACACTGGGTATCTATTCTGAGGCTTATGAGTTAGCATTTAAAATAACAGGTCCTATTATAAGTGTACAAATGGAATTCTAGGAGGGAATCTGTTCAAAAGGTGCTTTAAATTCCTTCAGTGGCAATGAAAAGGTGTCAAGGCATTTCCTGTAACATTAATTGAGCCAATTTGATTTTGGTGGGTAAATACTGAACTTTGTTTACAAAACTTAAACCTGAAATTACTTTGTAAATACTGTTATTACTCTACTCAAAGGTAGCCTTGTTATATCCTTTAACAAATAAAAATGGTAAGATACAGTCTCAGTTAGTATGGTATAGATAAATCACTTGCAGTCTTGGGTAAACCTGTACCTTAAATGAGTGTTTTCAGTTGTGGGAAGACATGAATTCACAATTGCTATTCTCTATGTATATTCAGTTCAGTTGCTCCGTCGTGTCCGACTCTTTGCGACCCCATGAATCGCAGCACGCCAGGCCTCCCTATTCATCACCAACTCCCGGAGTTCACTCAAACTCACGTCCATCGAGTCAGTAATGCCATCCAGCCATCTCGTCCTCTGTCATCCCCTTCTCCTCCTGCCTGCAATCCCTCCCAGTATCAGTCTTTCCCAATGAGTCAACTCTTCGCATGAGATGGCCAAAGTAAGGGAGTTTCAGCTTTAGCATCATTCCTTCCAAAGAACACCCAGGGCTGATCTCCTTTAGGATGGACTGGTTGGATCTCCTTGCAGCCCAAGGGACTCTCAAGAGTCTTCTCCAACACCACGGTTGAAAAGCATCAATTCTTCGGCACTCAGCTTTCTTCACAGTCCAACTCTCACATCCATACAGGACCACTGGAAAAACCATAGCCTTGACTAGACAGACCTTTGTTGGCAAAGCAATGTCTCTGATTTTCAACACACTATCTAGGTTGGTCATAACTTTTCTTCCAAGGAGTACTGTCATATAAACTAATTCCAGGAAGATAAAACTATTTTACATAGATCCTTTCATAAAACGATGGCATCACTCAGGAATACTTTATAACCTAAAATGACTGGACAGTCAGTAGCCAATGAACTATCCTAACACTGACTCATCTGAGAGGTCCTTTACTCAATGACCTTCCCTGCTATCCTTTTCTTTTTATTTTGGGATTAAGAACTATGCACAAAATCTTACTTAATCTAAGGTTTACCCTTTAACGCTTTTGTCATAAAACTCATGACTTTCCACTTCATATGCTACCAATGCCAAAAAGTACTTTGGGGTCATGGAACAGGTACTTCTAAAGAGATGAACAGCTGTTCAAAAATCACTAATTCTAGAATAAACATATGGGGAAATGAATTGGGGACATGACTGGAATCAAGTGAACATGTGAGGGGTCAGCAGGGCAGATATATGTGTCTGTATATGTCCTAAATAATAATGTTCTCTATGAGATAAAAAGGCTATTATTGTCCCTAACTTTAATCCAATTAATATATAGGAATATACTTCAAGACCACCTGAATATATGTGCATGTACATAATTTAGCATTGTATATTATTTGTATTTTCTTCTCCCTTCTATTCATGGGAATATGTTGCCTTTAAAGTTTAACCTTTCTTGTTGATTCTATATATGGCTAAAGGTTCACACAGTAAGATAAGTTCTAGGATTTCTTTCTCTAATACCATTGATATGAATTCCTATTACTTAATTTCCTTTTGATGGATTTGCAAATGACAGTCCAAGATTGTTCTGCCAATGGAAATCACAGGAGAACCAAATACGGAAAAGTCTTAGGGACACTTACACTGTGTTCTCATGGTCTGCATCAGAATTCTACAGAAGGCTTGTGGCTAAACTAGCAGTGAAATGAGAATGGAAAGTTAATGTATCAGTTACTTGGAGTTTGATATATTTTTTTTTCTACTATGTATTAGAAACTACATAAAAATCAGGAGAAGATAAATGATTAAGAAAAAAGTATAATTTTTCAAATTAAAGACATTTGGCACTTACTTAGACTCACCGGTGCACAGAATGTAAGAGCTAGGTTGTGAGAACTAACCTTGTTCCAATTCCCTCATTTTACTGATGAAAAGCTTTGAGACTCAAAGAAGGAAGTGACCCTGCCAGAAGCATACCGTGCATCAGGGATGAAAGGGAGACTTCTGGGCTTCTGTAAAGCCATGCCTCTGTGCACAAAGTACTAAAGAAGCATTATTTAAGTGCCCCTTTACCTCAAAACATGAAGCTTAATCACAGGGTTTGGAGTTCTTGTCTCTTTCTTTGTTTTGCCTTCTTATTTACATCCTCAGGGGTCTTAGTTTTTAGTTGTTTTCTTGAACTAGATATACAAGACATTTATTTCCTTTAGCCTCCCCCCCCCCTTTATTTTTTTTTGGATTGGAGGTTGAATTTTTAAGAAGTTGGGTAAGGATATTGAACTGCCAAAAGTTAACTGATCATTGGCAAAGAAATCAAAATAATTATAATGCCAATTTCCCTGGGTATTCCCTATGTACTTTAGGGGTAAAAATAGTATTTGTGAACTGATTTCAAAATGTACAAATATTGCCTATGGCATATAACCTACTGGTTAAGAGCACTGACTCTGAAATCAATTTGCCTGGATCTTTTCCCCAGCTACACCTCTTATTAATGGTGGACTTTTAGGAGTATTTTTCTTTGAAAAATGGGGGGTTAAAAACCTCACCCATTTGATAGAGCTGTGACATGGAATTAAATACATGTAGAGAGCTTAGAAATCTGTGCTTCTCTTCAGTCTTTTCAAATCAATCTATTATTGTTACTATTATTATTGCTCCGTAAGCTGTCCTTGAAAAAATTTGCCAGTAGCTCTCTTTTGTGTTTTTTTTTTTCTTGTTACATATTCTCTACATCCCACTTAAGTTTCTCACAAACCCTATGAGGCTGTTTTCAGATAGTTTATACCTCTGTACCTGTTTGTCACAGCAAAAAGTGAAAGAGTGTGGATCACCTTGATCGGCAAACTAGGACTTTGATTTTCTCTCACTCATACACATTGGTGAACAGACATGAAAAGAATGACTCCATGGAGCTTTCAGTTTGTAGCCAAATATCCAGGTTCTGTGTAACTCTACACTATTACGCACAGATGTTGGTCCTTCAGGACCCAAAAGAATGTCAACTAAGCTATCATTATTTCAAGGATATGAAGTATGTTTTTTGTAAAGGTGAACATACACAAAAAAAAAAAAAAGAAAAGGGAGAGGTGTTTTGTATTCCAACTTTCTGAGAAACACTCACAGCTCTAACAGGTAGTTGACAAATTCCCCATCAGGTAAAGCTGTCAAAGTTACCGTATATTTCACCATAAATACATTTTTTTTTTCCCCAGCAATGGCAATAATGCTGTAATTATATTGCTGAATCCCTCACAGCATCAACACTGACTACATTAAAAGGGTAAGTGAAAATATCTATCTGGTTGCTTCTGACATAACCTCAAGATTACTTTTATTTCTATACTCCTATACTCCATCAATTATAATGTAGAACATGAAGACACATTATTTCTAAATACTAACAAGGGTTGTAGTAATAAGTAGCAGACAATCAAGGTGAGTTTTGCCTTAGTAGTGTGCTAATTTTGTTAAAAGCATGAATGCAAACCCAAAGGATGTAATTTGGAGAAATCTGGTTAAGAGCACTGACTCTGAAATCAATTTGCCTGGATCTTTTCCCCAGCTACACCTCTTATTAATGGTGGACTTTTAGGAGTATTTTTCTTTGAAAAATGGGGGGTTAAAAACCTCACCCATTTGATAGAGCTGTGACATGGAATTAAATACATGTAGAGAGCTTAGAAATCTGTGCTTCTCTTCAGTCTTTTCAAATCAATCTATTATTGTTACTATTATTATTGCTCCGTAAGCTGTCCTTGAAAAAATTTGCCAGTAGCTCTCTTTTGTGTTTTTTTTTTTCTTGTTACATATTCTCTACATCCCACTTAAGTTTCTCACAAACCCTATGAGGCTGTTTTCAGATAGTTTATACCTCTGTACCTGTTTGTCACAGCAAAAAGTGAAAGAGTGTGGATCACCTTGATCGGCAAACTAGGACTTTGATTTTCTCTCACTCATACACATTGGTGAACAGACATGAAAAGAATGACTCCATGGAGCTTTCAGTTTGTAGCCAAATATCCAGGTTCTGTGTAACTCTACACTATTACGCACAGATGTTGGTCCTTCAGGACCCAAAAGAATGTCAACTAAGCTATCATTATTTCAAGGATATGAAGTATGTTTTTTGTAAAGGTGAACATACAAAAAAAAAAAAAAGAAAAGGGAGAGGTGTTTTGTATTCCAACTTTCTGAGAAACACTCACAGCTCTAACAGGTAGTTGACAAATTCCCCATCAGGTAAAGCTGTCAAAGTTACCGTATATTTCACCATAAATACATTTTTTTTTTCCCCAGCAATGGCAATAATGCTGTAATTATATTGCTGAATCCCTCACAGCATCAACACTGACTACATTAAAAGGGTAAGTGAAAATATCTATCTGGTTGCTTCTGACATAACCTCAAGATTACTTTTATTTCTATACTCCTATACTCCATCAATTATAATGTAGAACATGAAGACACATTATTTCTAAATACTAACAAGGGTTGTAGTAATAAGTAGCAGACAATCAAGGTGAGTTTTGCCTTAGTAGTGTGCTAATTTTGTTAAAAGCATGAATGCAAACCCAAAGGATGTAATTTGGAGAAATCTTGTCTGGACTATCCTCTAGGAACTAGAACAAGGAGACTGAGAGAAGATGATTCTGAGTAAATCAGTGTTTTTTTTTTTTTCTCCCCCGCACCCTCTAATTACAGCTGAATAACAAGGAGCAGACTCCCAGGGAAGGCAGTGATCTGTTTGAAAACAACTAGGAGTGTGCCCTGGTGAGTGTCTTTTGTATACAGTTACTCAAGCACAGACTTGTTGATTACCTGTCAGGGATGGTACAGAAGGAAGAGTTTTGCCACAGCTGTGAGATGCAACAAGATCACTTCCAACTCTAAAACCTACAAGTGCAATTTAATCACCAACCCTAGCCATCATTAAGAATTACCTCAAATAACTCCAAATCCATGCATCTACTCACACATTCTTTTCACAGCCAACAGACCTTGAATGATGACTACATGCCAAATGCTATTCTAAGACACAGAATAAAGGATAACAAAGGTAACAACCTCTATCATTGTGGGGCTTTTGTTCTTTGGGAAGAAACTTACCTAAATACAAATAGAAACCACAGATAATATTTATTTTTATTATCATTATGTGAAATAAATAAATAAGGTAATCTGATAAAGTTAGGCTAGCAGGACAATCAAGGACCAAATATCTTTAAGAAGTGAGTGCCATAGAAAGGAATCATTTACAGAGAATTTTTCTGGAAATGGTATTTCCAAAAAATGGGAACAGCGAATATAATGGCCCTGAAGCAAGATGAAGCTTGGCTACAATCAAGGAACAAAAAGAAGCTAAAAGGTTAGGTCAGGAGATAACTACACAAATTGACACCAGCTGGTCCCTAACTTCATGTCTACATATATTCTTGAAATGAGTTATTTGTGTATATCATCCAAAAAAAAGTTGAACTGAAAATCACATTGGAAATTCTGAGTGAGATTCTTGACAGAGCCACAACCCTATTAAAGATCATAACCATCATTCTCAAAAGGTTCACTCTGGCAATCACTTGTAGGCCTTTAACAGGGGTGTTTAATATCCTCCCGAAAACACTGGGCAGGAAGAACAAACCTTCCAGCATGCCTGAAATGTGAACCTAGTGTCTCACAACTGAAAATTGGCTTGAGCTTACCCTGCTGACTGCTTTGCCAGCAGTCCAGCATTTAAAACCTTGAATTCCTGTCCGTTCATCTGTAGTTGTGTTTATGTCTCTCACTTAAGCAGTTTTCAACACACTTCTGTGGTTCTTTTGATATAGTGAATGTGCAGGTGTATGTCTGACTCTGCCAGGGACTGTGTCCAGATCTGGTCTTTATTGCTAAAACAGACATCTTTGAGTATTTGAATCACTGTATATGCCATATTTACTCTTGTGTAGGTAGGCCAATTTTCCTCCAGCTAAAGATATAATTTAAAATTATTTCTCCCTGCTTACTCCTCCACTTTCTCCCATTGCCTATGCTAAATAATTCAGCTCACAACTCCAAAAGTGCTGTGAGTCACCCAGCCCATCTATATTCTTTCAGGGTTATAGAGAAGGTCAAAACATGCAAAAAAAAAAAAAAAAGGAGCCTATATGGAACAGACTTAGAGAAAAACTGGAAAAATCTCAACAGATCAAAGTAATCGCTTTGACTGAACCAAATTTCACTTTTATTTTGATCTCATTTCCTGGAAAAGGCACACAATTCAGGAAGACTAGTTGGGCAAGGGAGTGAAAAATTCATTGCAGCTAGCCTGCTTCTCCTCTGAAGCTCCAGTTTTGAAACCTTTGCAATTATGAACTGGAAATCCATGTGTTACATAATGCATTTCTGGAAAAATGCCCAAGACACATATATGCTCTACGAAGCTCTAATACTAACATTAATCTAATGAACGGTATATTAGAAAATGATTTGTGTACATCCTAATGGAAAGCATATTTTCTGAGCGAAGCTTGTAGACTGAAATGCAAAAAATAATCCATCCCCTAAACACAGCTTCCAGCTACCACATCAACCAATAAGATATGTTGGTGCACCTTTGCAGAATGCTGAATGATTGCTCTGTTTTCTGTCGCCCAAGGGAAAGCATTTTCCAAATCTCGTGCAGGTGTCTGAGAGAGACTACCTAAAAGGAAAGAAGCTGAATTCTCCTTTTTGAGCCCCTGGATGACTTTTTTTCATATATAAGCTTATTTTTTTAATATCAGTTCATTTTTCAAATGCAGCAAAATCCAAGCCCCTATTTATCCCAGGGGGTTAATTTGGTTAAACCTGCTACATCATATTGTGACTGGCCTCATATTTTACTCGAAAAGGCATAGCATCTTTTATCTTTTATTTATAGTGATCTTCATATTCATTTCTCAACTGAGGCAGGTATTTCAGGGAGAGCTTGCATTGATCTCTAATCTTTTTTTCTCTCTTTTTGTAACGTACATTTTTGGCCCTTAAGAAATAGCTCTGATAGAAGTTTGCATTTTTTTTTTTTAAAGGAAAAGCAAGAGTTTGAGATTATGGATTTTTTTTAAACCTGCTGAAGACAGAATCAGACTTTGTCACCCAGTAGGTGACATGGATTTAAATAAAATCTGCATCCCACTATTTTTTTTTAAGTGCATTTGTCTTCAAGAGATGGAGCTTGACTTGACTTTTTCATGTAGCTGACTTCTGATTATTAACAGGTGAGAGAGAGGCCAGACTCTAAAGAGAGACTTAAATGATATAGGAGATGAGAAATTAAATGCTCCTTGCCAACTACAAATGAATTCGTAGGTATAACCTAGAGTCAAGACCAATAGATTCAAAAATGCATTTTAAGGAATCTAAATCCCATCTAGTTGTCCTGAGAAGCAGCCAAAAGGAATTGCAAATCAAGGCATATACCTAACTCAGCTGTCTGGCAATAACAACACCCTCGTTTCTCATGTCTCAAGTTGCCAGTGTGTGTGTGCATGCTCAGTCGCTCTGTCATATCCAACTCTTTGTGACCTCTTGGACTATAGCCTGCCAGGCTCCTCTGTCCTTGGGATTTCCCAGACAAGAATACTGGAATGGGTTGCCAGATCCTCCTCCAGGGGATCTTTCCGATGCAGGGATCGAACCATATCTCCTGCATCAGCAGGCAGATTCTTTACCACCGAACCACCCAGGAAGCTGCTAGTACTGGCAGAGTAAAGTTTAAAACTGGAAACCCTGGGGATTCAGAGTCACTTTGAGTTGAGCCATGCAGATTAGTGCATTGCAGATTAGTGCACACAAATTGAGCATTAGAGCCAGCAGCTCAATTTAGACTTATAGATGCAAATATAATTAACCTATGACTTTTCAACAGGTCGCTCCTCTTAGGGCCTATTTTCTTGACAACCAGCATTATCCTAATTCAACTGGCATTTTTCTTTTCTTTCCCAAACTCCTTTCTGGACTCCACATATCTTTTTGAGTCTGATCATCTGTTCCATTTTCTCTTCTCTAGGAGAAACATGGATAATGCCCTCTGTGAAGCTCCAGAATCAGAGATGCTCTGCAAATGATATGTCAAATGTTATTGTCATGCTGCACACAGATCTCTGGAGTGTATGTTAAGAAACACACTTGTCTTTTACTGCTTCTGGCATGATTACAAATTAGTGCTCTCTAAGGGAAGCCCTAGAGAGCACAAAAATCGGAGTTTTACAAAGAGACTTTGTGATGGAGATAGCTTGATAAAAAAGACTGAGCACAGGAACTGGGGTCCATTAGCAGCTCCGTTGCTGACTAGCTGCAAATATTTGAGCAAACCACTTAGCACTCTCATCCTCAGTCTCCTCATGTAAAATGAGATGTGTAGGGTTAAATAATTTCTGCAATCTCTTCTAGCCTTAAAACTCCACAACACAGAGAAGAGAAGGAACACTGTTTTGTTAACTCTTTCTCTATGACGAGATCCTTCTCACATTCCAGCACCACCTCTTGTTCTCAGACTGGATTTGCAGCAAGGTGGTGGAAGGCCTGTACAGGGTTAATTTCTTCCTCTTGTGGTTTAGATTCCTCTGGCACATTGTGTCCAGCCTTAATATTTTACACTGTTAGCCATATCATCTTTTATCTTTTATTTATAGTGATCCTCATATTAATTTCTCAATAGCAGCTGATGCGGCAGCAGGGACAAGTCATTGATCTTCCAATTTATCCGCTACTCTTACATATCCTGAGGTTGAGGCAGCCTGGGGAGATTGATGGAGCCCTGATACCTGCCCAGGAGCTGAGTGTTCCTCATGCATGAAAATCAACCACAGGAAACCGAAATTCAACAATCGGCAGCAATATCAGCCACCTCTCTAATAAATATAACAGGGCATTCTTTAATCATTGAAAGGGGTGTCTGGGATTCAGTAATGAAAGCACTCCTGCACAAGATTGCCAGTGGAACTCTGGGCCGGCCAGGTGGTGGTAGATCTGGGTAGGGGGAGTGGAAGTGGGGAAGCTGTTTGCAGATACCAGCTTCTCACATGGCAAATATTCTTATTACTAGAGTCTCAAGCAAGTCACAAGTAAGCATATACTCCTTCACTTTTATAAAGCCAAATATTTCTTATGAAAATTTATTTTTAATTCTGCAAGAAAAACAACAGATCCTCCTCAGATCATGTTAATGCCCAATGATGACAAAAGAAATGGTCCATGGAACTGCATACACTCCACTGGTCACAGATGAACAGTTGTGCCCAGAGCTCTGAGTCATTTGCAGGCCCTCATAGGAACAAACTACTAATTGATTCTTAAGGGAAGGTCTCCATTCCTTGACACAGCTAAACAGTGGCTTCCATCAAGCCTCTTTGCGGTCTCAGTTATCTTGAGCTGCTTACCTCTTGCCCCTATCTGCTCCTCAGCTAACCTGTCCTGCTTGAGATCAGTGTTGCAGACTTATTCGATCATCAGCTTTGTGCCTGTCTGGATAAAAACCCATCCACTGAGGCTTGGTACTCTCTTTTACAATCTGTAGCTGGGGAAACAAGTACTAAATGTGGAAGCAAAGTTTCCCATGTTAGGCCACACACATGATGCTGAGGCGGCAAGTCAGCAAGAAGTCAACAGGTGGGGTGGATGTGGAACTATGTACAAGCAGAGCGTGTCCATCACTAGCCTGTAAAAATATCCCATTCCCTTGGTTATTACTCAGCATGCATACTACATAGACACACATATTACCTCTGTATTTTTAAAAATAATAGAGTGACTAATAATGTCCTCCAGCGATAAACTGGAGTGTCAAGCTGCTCAGAAATTTCAGGCACAGAATTGCCAGAAACAATTTACTTCTAACAAACTGTGTTATGAAGATTTGGAGTATACATGGGTTTGGGCAACGTAATGATTTTCACAGACAGAGCCTCACAAAGGTTTGTGCCTGGTGTGTGCCTTTTCTTCCTCTGATTAAAAGAAGCTGAGTGGATTCTTTGAGTGCTGAAATCATAATAAGTATATCCAATGACTTTGTCTCATACGGAACCACTGTTTGATATAAATTCACAATAAAAATATATATTTCTTCTAGCAGGTTTGAACATTTTATATGGTTTTTTTTCTTTGGATTCTCTTTGCTCCTTGAATTTAAATAAATTTTCCCTTTTGTTATCTAATCAGGCTTTATAGTTACTTATTTTTTGTTACTGTTGTGCTTAGTTGTATCCAACTCTTTGTAACCCCAAGGACTATAGCCCACTAGGCTCCTCTGTCCATGCAATTTCCCAGGCAAGAATACTGGAGAGGGTTGCTATCGCCTTCTCTAGGAGATGTTCCTGACCCCAGGGATCAAACCCATGTCTCCTATGTCTCCTGTACTGCAGGCAGATTCTTAACCTGCTGAACTATCAGGGAAGCCCAACAGCTATTTATCTGTATCAATAAATAAAAATTCAAGTGAAAACTGGTTCCTCAACAAAATATAAGATATATAAAATGTAATATCATCTTGTACAAAGCATGACAAACTCATTGAAAATGATGAGCATGTTTTATGGATAGCATCTCACCGTGTTATTATTAGCAGTATGGTAGAAACAGGAGTAAGAACAATACAATAGTAATAATGATATTGTGTGTTGCTGCCACACACAATCATCTTCAAAACGTCAGTAAGTACATGGTTTCCCTTGACCTTCAAAAAAATCCTGTACAGTAGACAGTACAGTAGACAGGCCTGGTATTCTGATTCCCATTTTGCAGATGAGGAAATTAAATTCCAGAGATATTAACTGATTCACCCAACTAAGAGGCAAAGAGTCAGGCTTTCTAAGAACTAGTCTAGATTCCTCCCCAGGAACTGGTGAGACATAAAGTAACAACACTAATAATCAAAAAAGAAACCAAGAACAAAATATCCCCAGAACTCTCCTGGTAAGAAGAGTTTGAAAGTAGCTATTGTTACAAGGTAGCTATTGTTACCTAGAGCTTATCAGAAACCAAAGAGGTCTGGGGTTCAGTAAAATGTGTCAGTTCAGGAAGTGAAGTGTCAGTTCAGTTCAGTCGCTCAGTCGCGTCCGACTCTTTGCGACCCCATGAATCGCAGCACGCCAGGCCTCCCTGTTCATCACCAACTCCCAGAGTTCACTCAGACTCATGTCCATCGAGTCCATGATGCCATCCAGGCATCTCAT
>SJYT01054792.1:931667-952924 GCA_006410635.1 Cephalophus harveyi | reverse complement strand
ACGAACAGAGATCATTCTGTCGTTTTTGAGATTGCATCCAAGTACTGCATTTCGGACTCTTTTGTTGACCATGATGGCTACTCCATTTCTTCTGAGGGATTCCTGCCCGCAGTAGTAGATATAATGGTCATCTGAGTTAAATTCACCCATTCCAGTCCATTTTAGTTTGCTGATTCCTAGAATGTTGACATTTACTCTTGCCATCTCTTGTTTGACCACTTCCAATTTGCCTTGATTCATGGACCTGACATTCCAGGTTCCTATGCAATATTGCTCTTTACAGCATTGGATCTTGCTTCTATCACCAGTCACATCCACAACTGGGTATTGTTTTTGCTTTGGCTCTATCCCTTCATTCTTCTGGAGTTATTTCTCCACTGATTTCCAGTAGCATATTGGGCATGTACTGACCTGGAGAGTTCCTCTTTCAGTATCCTATCATTTTGCCTTTTCACACTCTTCACAGGGTTTTCATGGCAAGAATACTAAAGTGGTTTGCCATTCCCTTCTCCAGTGGACCACATTCTGTCAGACCTCTCCACCATGACCTGCCTGTCTTGGGTGGCCCCACGGGCATGGCTTAGTTTCTTTGAGTTAATCAAGGCTGTGGTCCTAGTGTGATTAGATTGACTAGTTTTCTGTGATTATGGTTTCAGTGTGTCTGCCCTCTGATGCCCTCTTGCAACACCTACTGTCTTACTTGGGTTTCTCTTACCTTGGATGTGGGGTATCTCTTCACAGCTGCTCCAGGAAAGTGCAGCTGCTGCTCCTTACCTTGGACGACAGTTATCTCCTCACCACCACCCCTCCTGTCCTTGAACGTGGAATACTGTAAATTTTTTTTTAATATTTACATTAAGATAAATAAGCAAATTATTATTAAACGAAACACAAAAATTTAGAGAACATTTCAACAAGCTTATTTTGCCAGATACAACAAGATGCTAGGAATAAACAGAAGAAATTTCGAGAACCATCCTGTTTTTTGTTTTTCATCACCATAGGGTGATTGGTTGTATTTTATACAGTGTATTGTACATGTGGGTGTGAATAAGATGGAATTTGTCTCAAAAAGAACTGAGCAAAGAATATACGTTGTCAACTTGTCTAAAACATTTTTCATGTTCTGACTCATTTTTCTTTGTATTGGCATTTCAAGATATTTTGATTTTTGTTTTTTTAATTTGACTATTATAAAAATCTTGATAACTTAAGTAAAACCTCATGAGAATAATATAAACAATTGTAATGGAAAGTGAAAAGATGATAATAGCAATCAGCACTGCAATATTTCTTGTCAGAGTTCTTTATCACTTAGAATAGTCACCAATCCCATATTAATTTGACTTTTTGACCTTTACTCTTTACTTTGGTGAAAGAATTTCTTTTGAGAGGCAATTTCTTTCTCTTTGCTATTATTTCTTTGCAATTAAAACAATTAATAACCATACTTTGATATGATTATTTTAGAGTGGTATAAAGGAGGATAATTATGCAACTATTTATTAATCTATGGGTTCAGTGAAGTTTAAAGACTTGATGTTCGAATCTTATGGAATGTAACCCCCTTTTCCAGAGGGAAATGGACATATTCATGCACTTATGTCGTTTAAAATAAATCAACACAGGTTCGTAGAGGCACCTCCTATTCTAGGCATGGTCGGGTACAGGGAAGAGGAACAAGAGATATATCCAACTAAGCCTGAATATACTGAGAATTAAGGTGAAAGCCTAAGGGGCTTCTCTGGTGGCTCAGTGGTAAAGAATCTGCCTGCCAGTGCAGGGGACCTGGGTTAGATTCCTGTCTGGGAAGATCCCACATGCCATGAAGCAACTAAGCCCCTGAGCCACAGCTACTGAGCCTGTGCTCTAGAGACTGGGAACCACAGCTACTGAGCCCACACACCACAGTGACTGAAGCCCACACACCCTCAAGTTCATGCTCCACAAGCAGAAAAACCACTGCAGTGAGAAGCCCACGCACTGCACATAGAGGGTAACCTCTGCTTGCCACAGCTGAAGAAAAGCTTGCACAGCACTGAAGATCCAGTACAGCCAAAATAGAAATGCGATTATAAAAAATAAAAAATTAATGGTAAAATAATTTTATAAAAAGATGAAAACCTAAGATGGAACTGAAAATGTCACCTAGAACTAAGGATACACTTAGGTGGAAAGTGAACATACTGAAAAAAGATGCAGAAAATGGTAAAGATTTCACAAAAAAATCTATTAGAACTAATAAACTTGGCAGTGTGTTTGCAGAATGCAAAATCAGCATACACACATTACTTGCACTTCTGTTCACTAACAACAATCTAAAAAAGAAATCAGGAGAACAATTTCATTTACAATAGTATCAAAAATAATAAAATATGAATAAACTTAACTAAAGACATGAAAGACTTGCACACTGAAAACTAAAAAATGTTATTGAAAGAAATTAAGGAAGATATAAAAGGAACGATATCCCATGTTTACGAAATGGAAGACTTAATATGTTAAAATCTCCATATTACACAAAGCTATCTACATTTTACTGCAATACCTATCAAAATCCCCTATTTTTTCAGAAATAGAAGAAATTAGTCTAAAATGTATATGTAACCAAAAAGAACCCTCAATAGCCAAAGCAATCTTGAGAGAGAAAAACAAAGTTGAAGACCTCACTTTTTTTTTTTTTTTTTTAAATCAAGTTTCCTTGTTATGCTGGGTTAAAAATCTGAAGTCCTTAAATATCTAGAAATAATCCTCCCAAATGTATGTTTTAATTCATTCTCAGTGGCAGGGCTTTCAGTGTCTCAGTGGACTGAGGGATCCTTCCATATCTACAGCTTGGACTTCTGCCCACTGACATTGGCCTGGTCTCCCAGGATTTGGCTGTTCTATCAGTTTATCAGGTCTTTCATGAACCATGCTTTTAACGATTTTAAAGAGTAACTAAGATTCAATCTGAGATTACAGCATTATGCCCACAATTTAAAAAATCTCAAAAGCAAGCCAGTCCCCACTCCTAGAATCATGAAACTAGGCACTTTTTCATTCCCAGAATCCAGTACAGAAATTATCAAAGAACATAGCAGAAACTCAATGGCATTTGAAAGAAAGATAAAGCCTCTCTGATTTTAGCCTCACGAGAAGGCAATGGCACCCCACTCCAGTACTCTTGCCTGGAAAATCCCATGGGTGGAGGAGCCTGGTAGGCTACAGTCCATGGGGTTGCACAGAGTCAGACACGACTGAGGGACTTCACTTTCACTTTTCACTTTAATGTACTGGAGAAGGAAATGGCAACTCACTCCAGTGTTCTTACCTGGAGAATCCCAGGGATGGGGGAGCCTGGTGGGCTGCCATCTATGGGGTCGCACAGAGTCGGACACGACTGAAGCGACTTAGCAGCAGGATGTCCATTAGTCTGTGCCATTTATCTGAAAGTCCTGACCTGCAAACTTAGAACCAGGAGGACTTTTCTGGCCTAAGGTTGACTGGTCGCTATGAACTTGCCATGTGCAATGCACAGCCCTGAGCACCTATCACACATGGACTCTTGAGTTATCCTTCCTCTTTGATGATCTGTTCACACTGCAGTACTGACCTGATTATGGGTTCTATCCAGTAACATTATACCTCCAGTTATGACGTGTAGATTCTACAGTCCTATGGTGCCATAGCCATTTTCACTGCCTCTGGCTATGGCACTGCATAGACCAAAGAAGCCTGCCTTTTAGAGAACAGTTCTTTCTCCAACGTAACTGACAAATTCCATGTCAGCTTGGGTCCACATGTAGGGGGATTAACTTGAGCCTATGGTAACCGTATGTGTCAATGCTGACAAGTTCTGTAAAACATATTTTCCTTACAACTAAGTCTTTGTCTCAGTGTCTCAGTCAAGCCTGCTTGGCTTGACTACCTGAAGAGTAAGCCAAGGTGAGCAGCTGCCTGGGTATTTCCTACCCTGAAAACTCCTGCCCACCCCAAAGTTAAGAGCCAGGTAAAGTTCTCTTTATACTAAAGACCCTCCAGGTCCCCTATTCATTCTGCTCCAGGTATTTGCTCAGCCACCTGCAATTCCCTAGGGCCCCTTTTCTTTATGCCAGACCTTAATTAAGCGGCTTGACAGAAACAGCCACTCTCCCATGCAATAAACTGCCGCCAACTGCAGAGCCTTATTGTTGGTGTAGTGGGTTGAATGATGACCCCCAAAAGGATACATTCATGTTCTTAACTGTTACCTCACTTGGAAAAAAATCTTTGCAAGTTTCATTAAGGATCTTGAGATGGGATTCCCATCCTGTATTAATCAGATGGGTTCTTAATATGGTGACAATTGCCCTTGTTAAACAAGAAGGGCAGAGGGCAATTTGGACCAGATGAAGAGAAGATCCAGAAACACAAAGGGAGTGAAAACAGAGACTAAGTGATGTGGCCTCAAGCCAAGGAAGCTATGAACCACCGGAAGCTCAAAGAGACAAGGAGTGGACTCTCCCTTAGAACACCTTTAGGGAGCGCAGCCCTACTGACACCTTGATATCAGACTTTTGACCTCTAGAACTGTGAGATAGCACATTTTTATTATGTTAAGCCAAGTTTACGCTGATTTGTTACAGCAGGTACTGGAAACTAATACAGCATACATTAAACCTTTTCTAGACTTCAGCAGTTAACTGCTTTTAACTGCATAAGCCGAAGTATTTTCAAATAGTCAAAGGTCCCAACATCCCACCACACATTAAAGACCAAGGCACAAGACTACCTTGCATGGAAGCACCGAAACATTTCCACGTGGACATTTTCCTCTCCAAAACGTCTGCTCTTTTCTTTTTATTCAGTGTTTCCAGGTAACACACCAAATGATGCATTTGTGCAAGTACAACAAGTACAACACCTTAATTACACCTAGGTATAGAGTTAATTAAGAAACAAGATAAAAGAGCGAAGATGGAGGTCAAAGTATTCCTGGTACTGACCTAACCCTGGCTTAATTGAATGAAATGATCCCATAACTGAACCCCAGAAATTACTAGTCCATAACTGAACTAGTAATACACAGGATGACAGAAACAGAAGACACCAACTCTCACTCTCAAGGGAGAAAACAGAATTAGTTAAGACAAACGTGCCCACTTAATTCTTTTCAAGCTTGATCACCCTGGGGTGGAGTAAGTAAAGAAGCAGGGCTGAAATTATCCTAAGATCTCTCTTGACAGGATTGAAACATCAAGATGGGAAAAGACCATTCCCTCACTCCCCACCACCACCACTTCCAGCATTAAAAAATAATAGCCTACATTTACAATGTAAAACAAATCAGAAACTACTTTAGCTCTGATTCATTCTTAGTATTACTAATAGTTAATCAGGAGCCTTGTGCAAAAACATCTTGATTAGTTGCTAATAAAACTCTTTAGAGGCAGAGCCCTCCGTATGCCTCAAAGGGAAGATGTAGACCTCTTATGCCTCAGGATTTTCTCACCAAAAAGTCACACAATGTCTTTACTATTCCAGGCAAGTATAGCCTAGCATTACCCTCATTCCTGCTTTACTTGGATTACCAATAAATATATAGATGGAAATAAAGAAGAGATATCAGGTAGAAATACATAAAATGGTAGGTAAAACAATGTAAATGGAGTCAAGTACCACCACCATTCGCTACAGTAGAAGTGAATATTCAGCACCAACAGTAATGGTTTTTTCCTATTATACCTGGAAAGTGATGATAAGTCATATGTACCTACCTTTTTAAATTTATTCAGATCTCATTTTTATGTCAACTACTGCATACCAAGTAACATGCTAAGGCTTCATGAATGGATGAAGAAAAGGTAGTCGCTGGCCCCAAGGAATGTTGCCCAGAAGAAGCCCGAGATATGTAAAAAATCCAATTACAATACAGTGTAGCAAGTGCAACAGTCAGGTATGCAAAAGTGTACTGGGAGCAAAAAGGAAAGTGTGATCACAACACTAAACAGAAGACAGCATAAAAGAGATAATATGTAAACTGAGTTTTGACAAATGAAGTGGGTTTTCCAGGTGCCCAAAAGGGCAGAGAGAATTCTTAGAGGGAAAAGCATAATTCAAGACAGTGAATTGTTCATATAATCCTAGAAGAGAAGCAGGGAACAACAGAAGAAATACTTGGATACAGGCATCATGAATATTTGTATTTTTCATTTTGGCAAAACCATTCTAATGGAAATTTTGAAGATCAACTATAGATGGGATAAACAGAACTAGTAATTACTGCAGGAGACACTAGAACCAATTTCTACTATAATCTACCAGAAATAAACAAAATTATTTCAATGACAACACGGTATCACAGAAGGGGCCTTTTTTTTTTTTTTTTTAGTGTATTAGGTGTCACTTAAAATTTTGACTCCACACTGTACTTGCTTTGGGATCTTGAACGACACTCATAACTTCAGCTAGTCTCTGTATAGTGAGTGTATGTGATTACCTACATCTGTATCTGCAATGCAATCTTAATGTAAATTCAAGTTCAGGTCCAAGCCTAGGTTCTCTGTGACCCCTCTGGTTAATTCAAAAGCTCTCTCTCTCTTCTTCATTTGGCTTCTCTATGGAAATATCATGTCTATGACTTCTTGGTGTCTTTTGTTGCTGTCTGTTTTTTAAATTGTAGTTGATTTACAATGCCATGTTAGTTTTAGGTGTACAGTTCTGTGATTAACTTATATATATGTCCTTTATCAGATTATTTTCCATTAATAAGTTATTACAAAATATTGAGTATAGCTCCCTGTGCTATACAATAGATGCTTACAGGTTATCTGTTCTATGCCTTCTTTGAATTACTGTAGTGCTTGTTGTCTGTATCATTTATATGTTTCAATCACGTTATGGCTGAAAACAAAAAATTTATATTTGCCCATGCACTGGCCTGTACTTAAAAAATGTGTTCATTGATTTCATATTCATTGGCTACATTTTAGACACTGTGTTAGCTGGTGGTTCCAGATGTTAGTAAAATATAGACGTTCCTGATCAGAAGGTCACAGTCTTTGTGGGAAAACAAACAAAAATAAACAATCTGTGTCTCAAACAGCTGTGTACTTCCCAAAGAGAACACACCTAGTTGGTATAGTAAATACATGAATCACAGATAAATGTATCAATAGTTATTTGGTGTTAATAACTCCAAATAACTGCTTTTCTATTTTGAAGAAATAATGACTATATTTCACCAGGAGCTCAACACCCCTCTGAGACTGAGAGTTTCACTTCCATCCTCACTTACCACATTGCTTTCTTATATGAAAATATACAAGTGTGTACATACTCTCTATTAAAAGGATTATCTGGCATGAATTTCTGACAGCATGAAGAAAAACTCAAGAGGTTCAGAATTTTAGTTCTGAGATGCATCCAAAAGTTCAGATGCCCTAATTCAACTTGGTTGACTGAAAAATAGAGCTGTAAATCTCACAAGAGCAGATGATCTTTTAAGAATTTCAAAACTTCCTGCTACTAATTAGAAATCCTAGAAGAATAGTTTCTTTTAAAATACACTGATAATATGCTTTACAGCTTAATACCCAGCAGCCTCTGTTTCAGTTAAGTGAGCTTCAGGCAAGAAGGAAACTTGTGGTTTTGTTGCATTTACTTTGGAGCCTCTGGTCAAAACATCTACTTCTGTGCTCAGCCATCTTTTCATTTTTAAAATAGAGGCAACTCTAAAAACATAGTTACAGAGATGGTGCACAGCTTCATGTGTCATTGTATTCATTTGTTTCAGAATACCAATAACATCGAAGCTACTACTGCAAAGAGTGGGATGTTACTTGGTGTCATCTAATGCAGCTCTGTTGAAATAAAGAAAAGAAAAGGGGTCTAGAATAGCTATAATTTTCCTGAGAACACAATTATTTTATGGTAAATCTGGGACAAGTATTCCGAACTCTTTGATCCCATTCCATTCTTCTTTCACTGGGATCTGACCAACCCAGAGAAATAAATGTGCTGTGTTCTATGTAACTGGTGCAGGACTTGGCAAGATTGGAATTGTAACACTATGTATGAAGAATTATCTGGAAATTCTTAAAACTAAGTGAGATACATCCCAGGTATATAGAACACTATGTTTTATGAAAATTCTGTGGAATGAACTGAACTGGTAACTGAAGTGTGTGTGCTGTGCTGTAGTTTCAAGTAGGTAGGCTGAATTCAGCATGAAATTCATTCAGCTGAATTTCATTAAGCATGAAAATTAACATCCAAGCAAACTCTTCATTGGTGAAAGTGTCCAAAGCTGCTAGCTTCATCTTGTAGCTAAGGCATCTGAAAGAATCATGCTAAAGGACTTCTAACCACCCAAATGTCCCATATCTGACTCCGTAAGTATCATTATATATTATGGGTATTTTTCTGAGTGACAGAGAACAATATCCTGGCTGAACATCCCTCTGCCATGACACAGAGATGATGGTCTCAAGCTATCTTGAAGATGTTGGAGCCCACTTTACCCATTGCTAATATTAACAGAGGACAAAACTTAATATTCTCTTTGCTCTGTATTTGTTAAATCACTTCTTGCCCTCATTAAAATGGATGGCCCATAATTGAGTCTGTAGTATGTGTATCATTGGAAGCTGAACACATGTTTGTTGGTTTTATTAATGTCACAGGTTTCTGCTGCTGCTACTGCTGCTAAGTCGCTTCAGTTGTGTCCAACTCTGTGAGACCCCATAGACAGCAGCCCATCAGGCTCCCCCATCCCTGGGATTCTCCAGGCAAGAACACTGGAGTGGGTTGTCATTTCCTTCTCCAATACATGAAAGTGAAGAGTGAAAGTGAAGTTGCTCAGTCGTGTCCGACTCTTAGCGACCCCATGGACTGCAGCCTACCAGGCTTCTCCGTCCATGGGATTTTCCAGGCAAGAGTACTAGAGTGGGGTGCCATTGTCTTCTCTGTACAGGTTTCTAGGGAGCGTCTACTCAAAAACTAAGTTTGGTTTCATAGTTGTAAATAAATTATGATATAATTTTGAACAAATTAAGCTCATTATAAAGGAAAGATACTGATACTTACTATAACCCTGTCCTTGAGAGGCTCTTGTAAAACACTAAATAAAGGAATAGAGTCATGCACACATGCATGGATTTTCAGTGATATCTGTGCACACTAAAAAAGAACTCTACACAATATATTAGAAAAATCTTGATCCTGTGTGTCCCTAGTTCCCAGCTCTCTCATTAAAACTATCTAAATTAACAAGACCTTATCTATTAGGATAGCTATCAGAGTATTCCAAATTCTACTTCTTGTAGTACCCTGTCCCAATCATTTGCCTTCCTCTTTTCATTAGACCTCATCCAGAAGCCCTGGAGATTTGTTCATTAATTTATGTACATATTTAGTTATGTGGCCAATTTCTTAATCCCTTATCAAATTTCAGGCACCATTCTTCAGAATGTTTTTGATGACACAGCAGTAATCAACACAGATGACTATACCCTCTCTCCAATTGAGAGGGCAGACAAAAATATACAAGCAAATATAAAAATATATAAATATGTAAATAAAAATTAAACAGATGCATAGAATAACTAGTATATCAGGTAAGTGCTAGAGAAAAAATAGAAAGCATGGTAGGGAGATGGAGATGGCTGATAGAAGGTACCTGCCACTTGAAATTAAGTAATAAATGAAGGCTTTATGGGGAGGATAAAATTTATCAAGGAATTTAAGATGGTTGTGGAAGGGAGCAAGGTGCATATCTGGGGAATGAATATTACCAGCAGAGGGAACAGTCAGATGAAAAGAGGAGGCAAGAATGTGCCTAGAGTATTCAAGGAACAAAAAGGATGTCAGTTTGTGGGAAATAGAGTGAGCAAAGTAGAGAGGAGAAGGAACAAGTCAGGGAAGAAACAGAGGCCCAGATTTCTAGGCTATGGAGGCACTCTGAGGACTTTGCTTTCTGCTTGGAGTAAGTCACTGAAGAGGTCTGAGCAATACAATCTGATTTATGTTTTAACAGGATCTTTCTGAACGCCCTGTTGATTAGAAACAGCAAGAGAATAAGGACAAGCTCTGGAAGACCAAGAGTTGACTCAAAGACATGATTTACTAAAAAATGCACCTCTTACTCAGTGACAATGGAGAGCAGGGACTGGCAAATAATTGCTCACAAATCATTGTGAGCTCAATCTGTTTTTTTATGACCGGTGAGCTAATACTGAGCCTCACATTTTGAAAGGTTGCTGAAAAAAAAGGAGGAGAAGAAGCTACAGAAACTGTATACAGCCCACCAAATCTAAGATACATATTTAAAAACCCGGAAAATGTTTCCCAACACCTGATGTAAAGCATCTGGCTGGTAGTAGGTCCACAACAAAATTGAGAGGAGGAATACATGAGTGAATTAGCTGCTGAAAATATTGTAAAGTGACAGGTATCAAGAAACATTTACGGCTTCACCCTTAGCCTTCAGAAATGATGTTATTTTCATTGAGCTGCTGAAAAATCTAACTTTCCAAACAACAAATCAGAAAGCATCTTCTCACATAAGCAAGGTCATAAATCACTGTCAAGTAAAACTGAAGTAGCAACAAATCAATTATAAAAAACATTTTTATGGACTTTTAAACTTTAGAAAGCATTTGTGTGTTCATTATCTAATGTAATCCTAAAATAAATTCCATGAAATAGTTATTATTTTCCCATTAGAAATTAGGAGAAGGCAATGGCAACCTACTCCTGTACTCTTGTCTGGGAAATCCCATGGAAAGACAAGTTTGGTGGGTTACAGTCCATGGGGTCGCAAGGAGTCAGACACGACTGAGCGACTTCAATTTCACTTTTCACTTTGATGCACTGAAGAAGGAAATGGCAACCCACTCCAGTATTCTTGCCTGGAGAATCCTGGGGACGGAGGAGCTTGGTGGGCTGCCGGCTATGGGGTTGCACAGAGTCAGTACACGACTGAGGCAACTTAGCAGCAGCAGCAGCATTAGAAATTACCACATACTAAGTCCTTAGTGATTACCCAAGAAAAACTGAAATCTTCAGTTGTTACACCTATTAATGCCAAGGGCTTTTTTTTTGTTTTTTTTTTCCTATGGGAATGTTGGATGCTAAAACTGATAGGGATTTTCAGCTCAAGATGGCTAGGAAACATATTTACTTTCTATTCCTTCTCAAACCATATTTAAATAAAAGTGTAGAAATACTAAAATTAATAAGCCAATAAAAGCCAAGATGTTGTGGAGGTCATCAACTACAGAAAGATTTCAACATATTTCTAGAAGGCAAAAAATGAAACAGAGTGATGAATAAAATAATTAAGGGAAGATTGTCCTAAGAAGGGTCCGCACAAAGCCAGTCAGCTTTTGGTGAGTTCTGGTTTTAGTAAAGGGTAAGGAAAGATGAGGAGCTGAAAAACAAGGAAATTAGAGTTATTTTAGGGAAAAAGTTACTTGAATGAGCTCCAGAGACCACTCAGCCTGATGCCATATTAATTCATGGATTACAATGGATTGTTGGTAAACAAGACAAGAAAACAAGGAAGAAACAAAAATCAAGAGATTGTTCCTTACTGAACTTCACAAACAAAATCAAGGAATTATGGTTAAATGCCACGGCTGTAAATCATTTCTGCTCCTAGAGAGGTCCGGTAGAGCTTATGATATTTCTCGCTTTTTTCAGATATAAGTTAGGTCTGAGAAAAAGCTTTTGTGTCCTCCAATCTCGAATCTTATTGGGGATGGAAGTCCAAATTTGCTCTGACATACTATAAAAAGATCTCAAGAGCAGAGGGCAAAACTAATTTATAATGTATGAATTATGTCCAGTGTTATTTTAAATAGATTTTAAACTAAAATATATAAATAAAGTTTCACTGATCAATACAATTCTGGGTTCTAAAACCTCTACATGTCACATGCCTGATGTGTAACACACAATGTCAGCCCAGGAGAAAGAAAACATTCCAATGAAATAAGCCAAAGAAACAAGATTCAAACTCAGTAAAGCCATGTTAGACTAGGATTTTTAAGTTCTTTCCTATTATTTTGAAGCTTCTACCTTGTGAATAACAACGTTTCCCTTGTCCTAGACACCCAAGAGTGTGTCTTCTCTCCTGGGCATAAGAATCTCTAGAATTATATATAGTAGTAAAGAGTGGCCCAAGCTGACATGCTCACAGTGACCAAATTGTACTGACTATTTTAAACTGACACAGGGCTCCACTATGAAGCTGCAATAAATGATGTATTTGCTTTCTAGACATGAATGAGTTGCCTTACTGAACATACTCCAGGAAGGCCATCCATAGAAATTGGCTTCTAACCCATACAGAATAATTCACTGGTAAATTTCTTTCAGGAAAGCCCACGATTTATCTAGACTATGATCTTTACATATCTGGATCCTTCAAACTAGACCAAAGGGAAAACCTCCACTGGTGCTATGCTGACAACTGGTGGTCCCTAACCTGCATCTTCTGAGATCAGAACCCAGTGCAGTAGGCGATCAATTCATGAATTGAGCAAAAGAAAACCTTCTACAGGGTAGCATATAGGCTCATTATAGGTGTGACACTTAGGGCTAAGTGCCATAAGGAGTACAAGAAAAGAACAATAACACATGAAGCATGTATGACAAGGAGGCACCAGAGCCCAGAGCAGGCTTGGTTCAAACCCTGGCTAAGCCTTTACCATCTGCACACCCTGAAGAACAGTCTAAAGTTTAACTGTTGTACCGAATTTCTAAAAAGAAGTGAAGAAAGAGCCTTACCTGCCAGGAAGGGAGGTTGTGGGGTGCAGCGTCCATCCAGGTGAGGGCTCTGCATTCCCTGCTGGCTGGAGATGATGGCAGAGGAGCCAGCAGCGGAGAAGGTGCTCCTGGCTCCAGGCTTCGCAGAGAGACTAGGAAGGTCTCCATAAGTGCCGGACCGCCCCCCGACAGGGTTGGTGACTCTTGCACTCAGCTTTGCACAGGCCTGAGACCCAGGCAGGGAAGGGCTGACCGATGCAAATGCAGACACCAAGGTGGCTGCATGATGAGGTGCTAGACAGGATGCGCTCTGGAGGAGAAGGCCCCCACAGTCCTGAACAGTCTGCATGGTGGCCCATCTGGTGTCCAACACCTGCCACCCACAGTGGGAAGTCTCGGCTGTTAGAGAGTTCAGGCGGGGTCAGGCGCTGGGGTCCCGCCCTTTGCCCCGCCCTTTGCCCCACCCTGTGCCACTTGCGGGCGGCGCGCGGCGCAGTTTCTCTGTGATGCCTATACCATGGACATGTCACAAGCACCAGGCGGAGGAATCCTTCCCAGCGAGTGTTTGTCCACAAAAGGAGTCAGAAGCTAGGGAGACGTTCTCCCAGTTTCAGACTCTATTCTCAGGGTGTTTGGCGCACAATCTGTCCTATATGGGCAATTTACTGTGTAAATTTGTTTCCGCGCTTCGCCGCCGGCACCCGCCGGGCCGTCGCTCGCTGGTTTTGCCCTCTCGCGACGTCATCACATCTGGCCGGAGCCACCCCGCTGCTCCGGCTCGTGCTTTACAGCCTGTTCACAGGCTGCTCAGCAAGGATCGAGTGCCTTTATCATCCAGCTTTTACATCACGCCGCAAAGATGGTACCCCATCCAGCAGCCTGGGTACTCCCCTGTGGGCATCGTACCCCTGGTGAACTTGAGGAACTCGCTGAAGAAGAAGCCCGTCTTGTCCACTCGTAATTCCAAGATGTTCGGACCTTCGAGAACCGTCAGAATTCCTCCACCTGGGCGCAAAATTACTCTCCTGCCTTCACTACCTCAGCTACCTGCCCAGGTCGTCGAGGTTGGGAAGCCGACCAGTCACCTCCCACTTCCTTGCACAAAGGAGAGTGAGGCGATGGTCCAAGAAAAGCCCAGGGAAGGCATGACAAAGGAGAAAGGTCACACAGAGGCCGAAGGAGAGGGCAATGGAAAGATAAGTCCGTACTACAACAGGGACATGACAATGACACCCATGCCCCAGACCAGCGGGGTCCTCTCGTCCCTCCAGTGCAGTCCTGAGCCTCCGAACCTCCTTCTGGTGAACCCAGAAAGCAACTCCAATGAGAAAGCCCAGGTGTCTCGGATGAACTCTTCCTCCGAAAGCCCCGGCACTGCTGGAGACCGCCAGCCTCCCTCGCAGCCTGGCCCCCTGGCCACGGTGCTCTCTGCCCCAAGTCCATGCTGCAACCTGCTGCCCGAGAGGCCAGTAGAAGTGCTGGGTGAAGACCACACACCCAGCTCCCCAGAGTCGCTGATGTCTGGGCAGGCGCTGCGGCGTGAACAACCTTCAGACACTGCACGGAGCAGCTCTTCTCCCCCGAGATCTGCCCGCAGTAGGCACCGCCTCAAGCGGAAGACACCCCTGCCGCTGTTTCTGCCCCTGCCGCCACTGCTGCCGCCACTGCCGCCACCGCTGCCTCTGCCGTGGGGTCGCAGTGACCTTCCCCCGCCTCCGAAGCTTCCAGGCATGACTCTCGCCAAAGCCGGGGGCACCCTGAAACGAAACATGGAGCGTCAGCGGAACAAAATCCTGAGGGATGCAAGGAAGGCCATGCGACGCCGCAGTGCCCCTCCGCCTGCCCCAGGGACCACAGGCTCCCTGGTCAGTCACATTCTGGAGGTCCCTCCTACGACCACCCACTTGGGCGACCTGTCCTGAAGATTCCCCAGTCTGGCTGGACTTCCGCCTTGCCTGACACCTTATATGGATCAGGAGGCAAGATACACAGCCCCTGTGTCCTCTCATTCTGCTCTGCCTGCAGATTCTCTTCTTCCTCCAGTTTTCAATCCCATTGTGGGAATTACCCTTAAGGAGGAAAAGGGCACTCAGTGTTCAGTCGGAGCAACACCACCTTTTATTTCTGACCTCTCCACACCTCTGAGCACCCCAGCCCTCTCCTTCCAGCCACCCTCCTACAAGAATGAATCCCCAGCACCCATGTGTGTGGATTCTCCCCCTGCCATCGCTCCCCCTGTTCTAACGGAGCAGCCCATCACTTCTACTGCAGCCCCTTTTACCACCACAGTCACGGCATCCGCAAGTGTGCCCTCTCCTTCAGATTCGGGCATCACTGACATGGACACTACTCCCCCTTCTGAAGCTGTAATTTTTCAGTCTCCCCCAGGTATTGGGGTGGAGCAGACATACACTGCAGAGAGACCAGACACCACCATTCCATTTGTGCCCATGGTCTCCAGCCATGCTTCAATTTTTAACTATCCCTTTGTTTCCCAAAACAACCCTCAGCCCACATTTGCGACCACTGATGAGCAAAAGAGAGCCTCTGTCTTGCCCAGCCCCCCATCTGGGGCTCCTGCTGCCGTCTTTCCCAGGCCCCCACCTGGGGATCAGGCTCCCGTCTTCCCCTGGGCCCCACGTGGGGATCCGGCTGCCATCTTCCCCAGAACCCCATTTAGGGATCCGGCTGCTGTCTTCCCTGGGCCCCCACCTGGGGACCAGGCTCCTGTCTTCTCCCGGGCCCCCACCTGGGGATCAGGCTGCCATCTTCCCCAGACCCCCATTTAGGGGTCAGGCTCCTATCTTCCCCGGGCCCCCACCTGGGGATCAGGCTGCCGTCTTCCCCAGACCCCCATTTAGGGGTCAGGCCCCCGTCTTCCCCGGGCCCCCACCTGGGGATCAGGCTGCCATCTTCCCCTGGCCTCTAACTGGGGCTCCAGCTGCCGTCTTCCCCAGGCCCCCATCTGGGGCTCTGGCTGTCTCCCTTGGCCCCCCCCATCTAAGGCTGTGGCTGCTGTCTTGCCCAGCCCCCCATCTAGGGCCCCAGCTGATATCTCCCTTGTTTCCCCATCTACGGCCTTGGGTCCTGTCTTCCCCAGCCCCACTATCAAGGACTCCTGCCGGTGTCTTCCCCATCCCTCCATCTAGGGCTCTGGCTGCTTCTCCCCTGGCCCCCCATCTGTGGCTTTGGGTCCTGTCTTCCCTGCGCCCCTCCCCAGGGCTTTGGCTGTTTCCCTCAATCCCCAATCCTGCCTCAACCAGCCCCCCAACTATGGCTTCAGCTCCTGTGTCCCCCAGCCCCCCACCTATGGCTTCAGCTCCTGTTTTTCCCAGCCCCCCACCTATGGCTTCAGTTCCTGTTTTTCCCAGCCCCCCACCTATGGCTTCAGCAGTTATCTATGCTCCAGCAGATGGCATCTCTACAGATGTCAAACCAGTCTTTGACATTGATGCTATGCACACAACACCTCCTCCTCAGACTGTTATTTTCCAGTCTACCTCTGACTCCAAGGAGAACCACTACCCATATCACATGGCTGTTCTTGGTTCTGAGAACACAGCACCCAGTGGTGGCAATGCCTGAACCCACGCCTGAACTTATTTACCTGTGGATTTGGTCAACAGAGGTACCCATGTTTCAAGTGAAGCTTGAAATCCAGAAGCTTGGACCCAGAACTCACCATTCAGCCCACATCTGGAGCCAACAATAGGAAGAAGCCTAACAAGTCTATTCCACTGGGAAACCCACTAGCCCTAAACAAGATAGAAAGCTAACTTCTTCTGCAGTCCAGCCACCAGAGGAAGCATAATAGATTCAGGTTTGCCAGATCCCCTGTCTACCACCACCATCAACATGCAGCCGGCCTTTGTCTACAACTCAGGTATTTTCCCCAGGGAGGTATCTGCTACTACTGGCTTTGGAGTGGATACCACAGTGCCCAGTACTGGTGCCCAGTACTGGAGACAGTAGCTTGCTGTCTGCTAGTACCATATCAGGCCCACTGTTGATGGGACCTGCAGCCTCTATGGCTGGTGGGAGTTTTGAGGTTGGTGTGAATGCCCTAGGCCTCACTTATTCAGAAGCATCTGACCCACCTAACTTTTGGACAGAACTGTGTGGGACATCCAGCACCACCTGTGTTCCTACTGTGGGCCAGATCACCTGGGAGTCATCTCATTGCAGCATGGCTGCTGCAGTAGGAAGGGCAGGCCACCATCCCAGCATCCGGGCACATATCTGCTTTCAACTTGAATCCAAATGCCTGGGTTCTACCTGAGCTGAATCCAGGTGATAGAGTGATGGCAGGGGACATCACCATCCTTATGGTTAGAGGTCGGGGTGTTACCACTTCCCATTGCTGCACCCAGGACCCACATGAGTGTAGAAAATCTACAGTCACAAATCCCATCACCGTGGAGAAGAAATTTGTGTTAAGGGACAAGTCAATTTCCAGTTTCCACCAGAGCAACACTGCATCCATTGAATTTGCAAGCGTGAGATCCACCCCTGGCTTGGAACCCACCTGTCCAAGATGCAAGTGGTGGTGGTATAGGAGGGAACAACATCATTCCCAGGATTGGAGGACCTGCTATCCACACTTCCCATCAGTACAACTGGGGCCCACCTGGCCAATACACCATGGGTGGAACACATGGGAGGTGCAAGATCTCATCTAGGATGGGAGGCCCCAGTGTCAACACCTGCCATTGGACTTGGGACTCATGTATGTAACGCACAGAGGGGGTGTTGGGGGACAGCACACCTGCTATGGCTGGGTACACTTCTGGTGTTCCATTCACACAAAGCACCCAGGCCTCCCCAGCCCAAACCCACACAGCACGACAGGGGATAGCACCATATATATTTAGAGAGGAACTTCTATGCCCAGAACACCTGGGACCCCAACTCAGGGCACCCCTCTGACTTTGGAGGAGCACAGTGTTGTGTTTAGCGGCTCCTGGTCAGGGAAGCTGCGTCTGTGCTCTGGGTCTGGTACTTTCATCACCTGCCCGGGATTTCACTGGAGCATTAGCGAACTCCTTTCTTCTCCCCAGAAACTCAACAAATAAAGAGCATATCTTGTTCTGCAGATTCTGTGCAACGATGAACGGGCTTTGCTGGAAAACGACTCTACCCACTTAAGTGAAACTGTTAACCTGTTTTCTTCCTACAATGAGCCAAAGGACCATACTCTCAGCGGTGTGCAGGAGTATGTGTGTGTGTTGTATGTGCATGGGTGAGGAATGTGGGTGTGTGTGTACTGCAAGGTGAGAAACACATGAGCCCAGTTCAGAACTACATACCAGACTTGAGACATTCCATTTGGAGGATGGAAAATAACCTGCATGTATCATCCGCTGTGACATCCCTGGTTTGACTGTAAACTTGGCCAACCCAAACTTCTGGATATTTTCCCTACACTTGGAACTGGCAGAGTGCCCACTGCTATCTTTAGCTGCTTCCTCTCCCCCTATCCATTTGCCTCAATGGGCTCTTATCTTTCCCAGATTCATGTACAAATATGTATATATGTAATTCATATATACATATATAAAAACTTATTAATCTACTACTGTTTATGTGTCTTTACTCATTGATATATATGAGTCATGATGTCTTGAGGCAGATCTCCTGTTTTTCCCAGCCCCCCACCTATGGCTTCAGTTCCTGTTTTTCCCAGCCCCCCACCTATGGCTTCAGCAGTTATCTATGCTCCAGCAGATGGCATCTCTACAGATGTCAAACCAGTCTTTGACATTGATGCTATGCACACAACACCTCCTCCTCAGACTGTTATTTTCCAGTCTACCTCTGACTCCAAGGAGAACCACTACCCATATCACATGGCTGTTCTTGGTTCTGAGAACACAGCACCCAGTGGTGGCAATGCCTGAACCCACGCCTGAACTTATTTACCTGTGGATTTGGTCAACAGAGGTACCCATGTTTCAAGTGAAGCTTGAAATCCAGAAGCTTGGACCCAGAACTCACCATTCAGCCCACATCTGGAGCCAACAATAGGAAGAAGCCTAACAAGTCTATTCCACTGGGAAACCCACTAGCCCTAAACAAGATAGAAAGCTAACTTCTTCTGCAGTCCAGCCACCAGAGGAAGCATAATAGATTCAGGTTTGCCAGATCCCCTGTCTACCACCACCATCAACATGCAGCCGGCCTTTGTCTACAACTCAGGTATTTTCCCCAGGGAGGTATCTGCTACTACTGGCTTTGGAGTGGATACCACAGTGCCCAGTACTGGTGCCCAGTACTGGAGACAGTAGCTTGCTGTCTGCTAGTACCATATCAGGCCCACTGTTGATGGGACCTGCAGCCTCTATGGCTGGTGGGAGTTTTGAGGTTGGTGTGAATGCCCTAGGCCTCACTTATTCAGAAGCATCTGACCCACCTAACTTTTGGACAGAACTGTGTGGGACATCCAGCACCACCTGTGTTCCTACTGTGGGCCAGATCACCTGGGAGTCATCTCATTGCAGCATGGCTGCTGCAGTAGGAAGGGCAGGCCACCATCCCAGCATCCGGGCACATATCTGCTTTCAACTTGAATCCAAATGCCTGGGTTCTACCTGAGCTGAATCCAGGTGATAGAGTGATGGCAGGGGACATCACCATCCTTATGGTTAGAGGTCGGGGTGTTACCACTTCCCATTGCTGCACCCAGGACCCACATGAGTGTAGAAAATCTACAGTCACAAATCCCATCACCGTGGAGAAGAAATTTGTGTTAAGGGACAAGTCAATTTCCAGTTTCCACCAGAGCAACACTGCATCCATTGAATTTGCAAGCGTGAGATCCACCCCTGGCTTGGAACCCACCTGTCCAAGATGCAAGTGGTGGTGGTATAGGAGGGAACAACATCATTCCCAGGATTGGAGGACCTGCTATCCACACTTCCCATCAGTACAACTGGGGCCCACCTGGCCAATACACCATGGGTGGAACACATGGGAGGTGCAAGATCTCATCTAGGATGGGAGGCCCCAGTGTCAACACCTGCCATTGGACTTGGGACTCATGTATGTAACGCACAGAGGGGGTGTTGGGGGACAGCACACCTGCTATGGCTGGGTACACTTCTGGTGTTCCATTCACACAAAGCACCCAGGCCTCCCCAGCCCAAACCCACACAGCACGACAGGGGATAGCACCATATATATTTAGAGAGGAACTTCTATGCCCAGAACACCTGGGACCCCAACTCAGGGCACCCCTCTGACTTTGGAGGAGCACAGTGTTGTGTTTAGCGGCTCCTGGTCAGGGAAGCTGCGTCTGTGCTCTGGGTCTGGTACTTTCATCACCTGCCCGGGATTTCACTGGAGCATTAGCGAACTCCTTTCTTCTCCCCAGAAACTCAACAAATAAAGAGCATATCTTGTTCTGCAGATTCTGTGCAACGATGAACGGGCTTTGCTGGAAAACGACTCTACCCACTTAAGTGAAACTGTTAACCTGTTTTCTTCCTACAATGAGCCAAAGGACCATACTCTCAGCGGTGTGCAGGAGTATGTGTGTGTGTTGTATGTGCATGGGTGAGGAATGTGGGTGTGTGTGTACTGCAAGGTGAGAAACACATGAGCCCAGTTCAGAACTACATACCAGACTTGAGACATTCCATTTGGAGGATGGAAAATAACCTGCATGTATCATCCGCTGTGACATCCCTGGTTTGACTGTAAACTTGGCCAACCCAAACTTCTGGATATTTTCCCTACACTTGGAACTGGCAGAGTGCCCACTGCTATCTTTAGCTGCTTCCTCTCCCCCTATCCATTTGCCTCAATGGGCTCTTATCTTTCCCAGATTCATGTACAAATATGTATATATGTAATTCATATATACATATATAAAAACTTATTAATCTACTACTGTTTATGTGTCTTTACTCATTGATATATATGAGTCATGATGTCTTGAGGCAGACTTGAGGTTGCAAAATTTTCTGGGTCCCAGTGACTGGGTTGTGGAGCGAGGCACACATTATGACCATGTGTGCTGACTCCTGAAATGTGCTTTGAGTGTAAGGAGTGACAGTCCAGGAAGAACTAAATTCCAGAGGAGGGAGAGACAGGGCAACTCATCCTTACTTCTCTATATATCTCTCTCCCCAAACCCCACCTCCCCGCACTACTCTAACCACACTAAAGGCTAGATAATCCCTATGTGTGAAGAGGAATCACACTTCATGGTTTTAGTTTTTGAAAATGCTTAAATGTCTCTTTTGTGCATCTTTTTATCCAATTGAGACTTAGGCATCTTTGTGCATTCCCACTTCACCCAGTTCAGTTCAGTCGCGTCCGACTCTTTGCGACCCCATGAATCACAGCACGCCAGGCCTCCCTGTTCATCACCATCTCTCAGAGTTCACTCAGACTCACATCCATCGAGTCAGTGATGTCATCCAGCCATCTCATCCTCGGTCGTCCCCTTCTTCTCCTGCCCCCAATCCCTCCCAGCATCAGAGTCTTTTCCAATGAGTCAACTCTTCGCATGAGGTGGCCAAAGT
>SJYT01054792.1:915676-930543 GCA_006410635.1 Cephalophus harveyi | reverse complement strand
ATTATAGGGGACTGGAATGCTAAAGTAGGAAGTCAAGAAACACCTGGAGTAACAGGCAAATTTGGCCTTGGAATGCGGAATGAAGCAGGGCAAAGACTAATAGAGTTTTGCCAAGAAAATGCACTGGTCATAGCAAACACCCTCTTCCAACAACACAAGAGAAGACTCTACACGTGGACATCACCAGATGGTCAACACCGAAATCAGATTGATTATATTCTATGCAGCCAAAGATGGAGAAGCTCTATACAGTCAACAAAAACAAGGCCGGGAGCTGACTGTGGCTCAGATCATGAACTCCTTATTGCCAAATTCAGACTCAAATTGAAGAAAGTAGGGAAAACCACTAGACCATTCAGGTATGACCTAAATCAAATCCCTTATGATTATACAGTGGAAGTGAGGAATAGATTTAAGGACCTAGATCTGATAGATAGAGTGCCTGAAGAACTATGGAATGAGGTTCGTGACATTGTACGGGAGACAGGGATCAAGACCATCCCCATGGAAAAGAAATGCAAAAAAGCAAAATAGCTGTCTGGGGAGGCCTTACAAATAGCTGTGAAAAGAAGAGAGGCGAAAAGCAAAGGAGAAAAGGAAAGATATAAGCACTTCAGCCAGAGAGGATGGATTTTGTATCCAGGTTCATGTGTCTGGTGAAACAAAGGAAGAGTCCGTGCCTGCCCTGTAATTGTTGAAAATTTAAGTTTACTTCAAGTTTATCATACTGCTTAACGTATTAGAAAAGATTCTCTTCAATAACTGGCGTGGCTCTGAGATCGGCTGCTAAAATACCAAACATAAGAGTAACAACTGTGTCCAGTTCTTGCAGACCCTAGAGTTCTGCTGGGCCTCCATTAGGTTCAATAAAAGCAAAATTCCTGACTCTACGTAGCCTATCTTTTAGTCAGAGGGGAGAACAGAAATCAATGTCAATTATCTGACAAGTTGGTGGTGTGGTTTAGTCGCTAAGTTGTGTCAGACTCTTTGCAACCCCAGGGACTGTAGCCCACCTGTAGGCTCCTCTGTCCACAGGATTTCCCAGGCAAGAATACTGGAATGGGTTGCCATTTCCTCCTCCAGGGGCTCTTCCTGACCCAGATATCGGACTAGGTCTCCTGCATTACAGGTGGATTCTTTACTGACTGAGTCACTAGGGAAGCCTAGTAACAAACGCAATAGAGATTAAGCAGTATATGGGAAATGGACCTTGTGGGCAGAGAAACAAGGTTTTCAAGTTAAACAGTAGACAGGATAAGTCTTACTGGGAAGGTGGAATTTGAACAGTGTAGAGGGAGGCAACTGAATCAGATAGCCGAGGAAAAAGCATTCCAGATAACGGGAATAACCTCTCCAAGGCCCAGAAGAAGGATACCAGTGTCCTCAGGGAAAAGCTAGTAAATAATGTGGCTGGAATAGAGTCAGAAAGTGGGAAGGGAGAAGAGAAAAGGAAAGGAGGATGGAGAAGATGTGGATTGAATTGTGGCATCATCATTTATTGATTGTATGATCACAAAGTTAATTCAGCCTTCAAGTGTTTCAGTGAAATCAGTGATTTTCCTATGGCCAATTTACCTCACACGAGTTTTAGAAGGATAAAATACCACAGGGAAATGAATTATAAGCCACTATTATTATTCTACACATAAAGACAGATAGAAACAGATATAGAGAGTTAAGACTGAATTCTTTTGTCCCCCTCCACAGACTCATATATTGAAGCTCTATCCCCTTACGTGTGATGGAATTAGGAAGCGGAGTTTTTAGGAGGTAACTAGGTTTAGAAGAGGCCATGAAGGTAGAGCTGTCATGATGGGATTAGCTCTTATAAGAAACAGAAAAAACACTAGAGCCTTCTCCCTCCACCATGTGAGGAGGACACAGCCGAAGATGGCCATCTACAAGCCAAAAAAGAAGGACTCACCTGGAAGTAGATCTGCCTTGATATTAGACTTCCCAGAAGTGTGAAATGTCTGTTGTTTAAGCCACCTAGTCTATGCTATTTTGTTATAGCAGCCTGAGCAGACTAATACAGGTAGGTGAGTAGGGAAAGGATGATTGATGGAGATAGAGCATGCATATGTATACTTAATGAATTACTTCAAATGTCTTCACCAGGCAATTCAAATAGGAGATTACCATTTTAAAGGGAGTGTAAAAGTGCTTGCTTTCATGAAGTATACAGACGGAAAAATACGGTAACTCCAGCCTAAAAATGCACAGCACTGAGCCTAATGCAATATTTCTGAGATTAGTCCCACAAAAACAAAGAACACCATCACAGAGAGCCCGACAGCCTCCTCCCGGCACCCTGCCGCCTGATTCATTTACTCTAAGTTGTTTGTTACAACTCCAGAGGCTCAAAGCTCCTGCTCCCTGACTTCAGAGACTCTCCTTCCCTTTGTTGTCAGAACGGCCTCCCAGAAGCAGGGTTGGAGTCCAGTTTGCTTCTAATAGTTCCACACCTTCTCTCGGCCTTGCTGGCAATATTACCAGGGACAATTTTTCAATTTTAAAATTTATAATGCTTTTCATTAAAAAAAAAAAAACTTCAAAGCTGAAAAGAACAATTCTGATATGGCAAGCACTTGACAAATGTATGAGATGTAAAGATGACTTTGAATTTCACGTTTTAATGCATTTACACAGTTGAAGCTATTTCTAAACAAATAGAAATATTTTTATGAAAATAATATGTGGACATGATAGCATTTCAAATACAGAAATTCAGCTTTTCTAACCCCGGTTCCCCTCTCCAGAGACAGTTTTTGGCCACATGAATGTTACCCCCATAATTCTAAACGTTATATTTATCTGCTGTATCCATTGTAGATCGATTTTAGCACCCTAACATGAGGCAGGAAGATAAACTCCTACCCCCACTACTTCTCATCCCTCTTCCTTTCAATACATCATATTCATTTCATTACTTATGCCGCTTCTCTTCTGTAATGCCATGCAATTTTTGCTGGCTTTTACTGAAGGGAGAAGTGGTAGCATAGTGGCTAAAAGCCTTGGTTCTGGAGATGGACCACTTGACTTGGAAGCATTGTTCCTCAGGTTATTAGCTCTGCAATCCTGAGCAATTTACTCAGCCTTCCTGGGACTCTGTTTCCTCACCTGTACAATGAGGAAATGGATGATAACCACCACTGCATGGAGTTGCTCGTGATGATGCAAATAACAACACATTTGCAGCCTTCAGTGTCCAACACACGGAAGCTCCCAGGAAATATTAGCTATAGTACATAGCTACAGCATTCCCTTTCACTCTAATCTCGTCATTTTCTTATGCCTGAGACTGCTTGTGCCCCGAGTTCTGTCTTTCCCTTTGTACAACTCACCTTTTGTCAATACCATCTTTGCTTTGTTTACCTGTGATGATAATATTTACAATTTGTTATGCAATCACAACAAAGTGTCCTGTGTTTTATTTACAGGTTGATGCTATGGGTTGAAAACCAGTAAGTTAAATTAACCAAGTTCTGCTCAGTCCTGGGGACAACAGTATGGTAGAACTGTATTTTCCTCTCTGTAGGTATGATGCTCCTACCTCTGTCTCTAACATCAACTGTTTAAACTCATGCTGTATTTCAGTTTGCTTTTTCCTTCAACTGCTATTTTCTCACAAAATTTCATTACTTTTCCTAAAATTTGACCCACCTTCTTTTGTTCTCCTTGCACCATATTCCCAGAATAAACTATTTTTTAAATGTTCAAACTGAACACTGTTTCCTTGCCTGGATCCCCTCCTTTTTCAGAACATTTGTCCCTCCTCCTCCTCAGTTTGGAAGCTGTAAGACCAAAGTAAGGGTAAGATCCTGAAAGAAAAGAGACCAAACTGCTTTCAGGTTAGACTGGAAATAATGACTAGTTACTAATCATGAAAACTGCATAATTGTGGCCCCATCACTTCATTTCCTTGCTTTGTGGGAGAGTTAACAGTCTGGATTTCAACCAGTACTTCAGGTAATTATGAGCCAGGTAGTCCTTATTCCATATTGTGCCTAATACTGGTCTAGGCCACAAGTGAGATCTCACCTAGGGCCTCTTATATTTCTTAAGATTAGAAATTTTGTGTGGAACTTCAGGCTAAAACTCTAGTTATTAAAAGCAGAGCATTTTCCCTGCATATATCTCTCAAGAATTAGAAGGTGGCTTGTGGAAGATTTGAGAATTTGAGACTCATGGATGCATGTCTTTCTTGTGCTAAATATTTTCTTCTTAGAGATCCAGAAACAGCCCTTGGCTGTGAGGAGCCCACCCAGGCCCTCCCTGGACCAGTCACCGCTGTGTACCCGGGCTGATGGGGTGCAATGGGCTGCCTGAGCAGCAGTTTATACTTTACCTGAGACAGAGCTAGGCGTGGTCCTCTCAGCAGTCCCGGGACAGGAGTGTTGCCCTCCGACGCTCCTTTCAGGCTCAGGGAATGGCACAGGTGCTAAGTGTTGGAGCCATAATACGGATCTCCTGTATTTGTCCAAGGTTGAAAGGCTAGGAGAGGCAGAAAAACAAAAAAACTTGAAAAACAAAACCAGTCTTGAAAAGTTGTCTCTCTGAGGTAAATGATACCTTTGTCTTAAATTCACACTAAGCTGGAGATCATACACCTTTGTTTTTCAAATTGGCAGATAATTGTTTTACAATGTTGTGTTGGTTTACGCCATACAACAAAGCAAATCAGTCATAATTACATATATAATTGAGCCTACCTCAGGCCTCCCGTCACACCCCTCTAGGTCATCACAGAGCACCAGGTTGGGCTCTCCGTGTTATACAGCAGCTTCCCACTAGCTAGCTATTTTACACATGATAGTGTTATATGTCAGTGCTACTTTGTAATGACATGGATGGACCCAGACACTTTCTTAGAAGTAGGTTTACAGAAGATGGAGGACAAATGAAAGTTTATGTCCAAAGAGACGGGGATTTGTGTGTTGGGGGGGGGGGGATGGGGGGGAGGACAGTGAGGTAAAGGATGCAAAACATAAGCTCTGTCTATTTTTAATTTGCTACTGGACTAGCCCAGGCTGTTGTACAGAAATTTGGAAACACTAAATGTGGTGAAATAGCCACATGGACAATTGTTCAAAAATACTTTTCTGTTCCCCTTGAAACAGAATGATTTTACTGATTTCATCAAATACATACCTCAAAGTTATGACAGAAAGTTGAATAAGCTATGTGCTTGGAATTACATTTATTATTATTACCAAGCACAATTACAGTGCCTACACTGTAATAAGTACTATCTTAAGTGCTTCAGTTCAGTTCAGTTCAGTCGCTCAGTCGTGTCCGACTCTTTGCGACCCCATGAATCGCAGCACGCCAGGCCTCCCTGTCCATCACCATCTCCTGGAGTTCACTCAGACTCACGTCCATCGAGTCCGTGATGCCATCCAGCCATCTCATCCTCGGTCGTCCCCTTCTCCTCCTGCCCCCAATCCCTCCCAGCATCACAGTCTTTTCCAATGAGTCAACTCTTCGCATGAGGTGGCCAAAGGACTGGAGTTTCAGCCTCAGCATCATTCCTTCCAAAGAAATCCCAGGGCTGATCTCCTTCAGAATGGACTGGTTGGATCTCCTTGCAGTCCAAGGGACTCTCAAGAGTCTTCTCCAACACCACACTTCAAAAGCATCAATTCTTCGGCGCTCAGCCTTCTTCACACTCCAACTCTCACATCCATACATGACCACAGGAAAAACCATAGCCTTGACTAGACGGACCTTAGTCGGCAAAGTAATGTCTCTGCTTTTGAAAATGCTATCTAGGTTGGACATATTAAACTCATTTAATCCTCACAATTGCAATCTTGGGTAGATATTATTTATAATACTATTTTTTTTTGTATTTTTAGTATTATTATACTATTTTATTTATTTTTTTGAAACTGAGGCTCAGAGAGGTTAAAGAGCCTGTCCAATGTCATACAGTAAGTAGATGGCAAAAAAACCAGGATTAAAACCAAACCATCTATACTTTCATCACTTGACTATGTCACCTTATTATGAGTTGTGTTTAAAGAAGGGACTAAAATGAAAAGCCTCAACTAAAAGGAAAAGGGAGAAATGAGAAAATGAGTGATCCTAGAAGCTAGGGGGGATTTAGGCTCAGGAATTTCTGGTGATGAGGTTCTGGAACTAAGAACAAGAACTTACTGGGTATATTAATTTGGGGTAGTATCTGAATCCATTGAGAAATGACTTTGTTTTCTTTAAAATTTATAAAGACCAGTTGGATGAAGAGTCATGAAGGAAAGGAAAAGAATAAGGTGGCTTAAGTAACATCTTAAGTGACCTCTTCCCTCTGATTAGGGCTTCCTGGGTAGCTCCGTTGGTAAACAAACTGACTGCAATGCAGGAGACCCCAGTTCGATTCCTGGGTCAGGAAGACCCCCTGAAGAAAGGAGACTACCCACTCCAGTCCTCTTGGGCTTCCCTGGTGGCTCAGTTGGTAATAATCCATCTGCAGTGTAGGAGACCTGGGTTTGATCCCTTGGTTGGGAAGATCCCCTGGAGCAAGGCATGGCAACCCACTTCAGTATTCTTGCCTGGAGGATCCCCATGGACAGAGGAGCCTGGGGGGCTACAGTCCATGGGGTCACAAAGAGTTGGACATGACTGAGCAACTTTTACTTTCCTTCTAATTAATAGAGGCGAGAGGACCTGTGGAGGACAGAGCTCTCTCTGCTAGCTGTCTAGACATGTTACCAGGATGAAAAGGAGATAAATGGCAACCGCTGTACTGGATTGGATGATCCCACAAATCCAAGGATTCAGGTTTTTAAGAATGGCTTATGATGGCATACCTCTGCGTGCAAATATGCCACTAAGTGTGCGTCCAGTCGCACATTTTAACTGGGGTAATAGTTCCTAAGAGGCACACATTTGTTCGCTATGGCTGCTGTAATATTACTCCAAACTTGGTGGCTTAAAACAAAACACATTTTCTTATGGCTCTGGAAGACTGCAGTCCAAAACCAGTTTCATGTACTGAAATCAGGAGTTGGTAGGACCATTCATGCCCCCTCCAGAGGCTCTAAGAGAGAATCAGTTTCCTGTCAGCATTCCTTGGTTTCTGGCTGCATCAATCCAAACCCAGCTTCATCACTTTCTCTTTGGAGTCAAATCTCCCTCTACTCTCTCTCATGAGAGCACCAGTGATGACTTTGGGCCCATCCAGGTAACCCAGGGGAGAAGGCAATGGCACCCCACTCCAGTACTCTTGCCTGGAAAATCCCATGGACGGAGGAGCCTGGTGGGCTGCAGTCCATGGGGTCGCTGAGTCAGACACGACTGAGCGACTTCACTTTCACTTTTCACTTTCATGCATCGGAGAAGGAAATGGCAGCCCACTCCAGTGTCCTTGCCTGGAGAATCCCAGGGATGGCAGAGCCCAGGGCTGCCATCTGTGGGGTCGCACAGAGTCGGACATGACTGAAGTGACTTAGCAGCAGCAGCAGCAGCAGGTAACCCAGGATAATCTTCCCGTCAATAACCTCAATTTAATTCCATTGGCAAAATCCCTTCTGTCATTTAATGTGACATTCACAGGTTCTGGGCATTAGAATGTGGACATTCAGGGACAAGGGTATTATTCAGTCTACAACAAGGTAGATACTGTTATTTTTCTCAGATGCAGGAAATGAAGTTTAGGGAAGGAATTTTTCCCAGGTTTTACAATTTCCAGAGTTAAGATTTAAATCCTGGCAGTCAGAGTTTAAGACACACTCTAAACAATTTCAATCTGTGTCCTTAACTACTGCATACTCCTTGGTTAAGAGTCACACATAGGTATCAAGACCCAATTGAATAAAACATGATGTACTGTCTTCTCTTTCACTTGTGTATTTCTGAATCTGGCCCAGAGCAGAAGAGTCCAGAAAATTGTTAAGCAGGTTTACTAAGAGAAAGCATTTACTATTTGATTTGCATTGAGTAATGAAAGGTTGCTTTTTTTTTTTTTTTTTAAATAGAATATGCCAAGTAGTGTTATCACCCGCTTATATATTTAAACAACCAAACAACAACAAAAAGCTATAGATGCAAAGGTGTCAGGGACATGTCTAAAGGCATCCTGCTGGAAAAAGAGCTGATACCAGATGCCGAGACCCAAATTCAGCCCATCCAGTCTTGATTAAGCACCTATTCAGACAGATTGTGGCTCACCACCCAGCACCTGAGTCTTTATATCCCAGCTTCAAGATGGAAATTAGTTGAGGGATCACAGACACTTGTACTAATCACTAATTCATAATCTGCTAACCCCTTCCTTTGTGGGAGAGAACTTGGCATTTCTAAAATCCTTTTCTGCCTGAGAGCGAGCAGAGCAGCCCTTGCTCCTCTGGCCATGACCTACTGTGCTTTGAAAAGGTGATTTGGCAAGTGCAGCTGCAAACGCATCTCCAATATCACACATCTATGGAAAATTCCAGTCAGGTTTTAGACCCAGTCACAGTACATTTTTCTGAGGATCAGTAATGATTTGCTGAGGATCAGTAATGCTCTCCGTATGCTAGCTGACAAGGGCATGATCTCTGTGCTTATTATATTCCATTTGTCAGCTCCTCTCTGACACAGTTGTCTGCAGGATTCCTTAGGAATATTTGAGTTATTTAGGCACTATTTCAGGAGTTGCTCCTGCCCGTATCCTCTCATTTCTTAATCAACATTTCCCAGAGACCATAAGTAATTCAGCTGAAGTGGGTTATGAGAGGCATTCTTCCCTACTCAACTTCATTGGAATCTACACCCTGTACATCTGAATCTCCATGCCCTGTAAGTTTCACATGTGTGACATCACATACTCCCCATCATCACTGTTTTCAGGAGTCAGGACCACAACGGTGACTAGCAAGTTCATCAGCCTTTCCATTTCTTTCCCTTTTGATTGTTTAAGAGTGATTTGCCAGAGACTGCACGTTTTGAGTTTTTGCAAAGCTCAGTGGTCCAGAGACAATACTAGAATTCTGCCCTGGAGAAACACACAATGTTCTCTCTCTCTTACAGAACAGAAAAGAGACTCATCCATCACAGTTATTCAAGGTTTACCTGTGTGCATTGCTAAGGATTTGGATAAGACTGGTAATACTCCTGGTATGCTGCGATTCATGGGGTCACAAAGAGTCAGACACAACTGAGCAACTGAACTGAACTGGAAATACTCCATATTTCCTACCAGAAGATACTCTACATTCCATAATATTAAATCCACACCATATGAGAAATTTAGTCTAACCTCTCATCTATCAATTCATGAGGTTTGGCTCACTGAGATTTCCCCCTCATTCTATTGTGAAGAAAAGGAATTGTTGGCCAAAGACATCGTCACATGTTTATGTTTCCAAGTTTGCCAGTTATCTTTAACTCTATTTGGGTTGCCTTTTGCTATGCAGAATTCTTTCATTTTTATGAAGTCAAAGCAACTCTCTTTTTCTTTATATCTCAGTTTCACATTCTGCTTAGAGAAAGACTTCCTTATAACAAGATATGAATTCTCATCCTATAGGCCTCTAGGTAGTTGCTTCTTACAATGGAACATTACTCAATGTATGCTATACAGGCAGTCCTCACTCTGAATAGTTTGCTCATGCATGAATTTCAGTTACCATTATTTAATTAAATAATGCCTGTCCCCCAACAGAACAAACAAATTTCAGATACCAGCATGTATTAACTGTGAGGAAGTGCCAAACTTCACAGCTGTTATCAAGTTCACAAACCACCACAGTAATGATAGATGTATATCACAATTAGAGAACAATCAGGCCCCATCTTTCAAAGTCTCTGGGTGCTGGGTCACTGTGTGTGTTCACATACAGAGAGCAAGACCCAGGGAATGTTTAGACCTGAACGGCTTCATTTCCAGGTATTTTGGAATTTTCCACCTCTCTTTTTACTATTGATTTCAAGTTACTCCTATCATGGTCTGAGAATAGAATAGATTTCATATGATTTATGCTATTTTAAATTTGTTAGAGCATGCTTTATGCCCCAGAATGTGGTCCATCTTGGTGTATATGCCATGTGAGCTTGAGAAAATGTGCATTCTGCTGTTGTTGGATGAAGCAGTCTGTAGATGTTTATTACATCCATTTTGTCAATGGTGTGGTTGAGTTCAGTTATGTCTGTGCTGATTTTCTGCCTGCTGGATCTCCCCATTTAGGATAGAGGGGTGTATAAGTATCCAACTATGATAGTGGGCATCTTTCTTTCTCCTTGCAGTTCTGTTTGTCTCACTAATTTGATGCTTTCTTGTCAGGCACATACACATCAAGAATTGTTATGGCTTCTTGGAGAACTGACCCCTTTATCATTATGGAAAGACTTCTTTGTGCCTGGTAATTTTCCGTGCCCTCAAATCTGCTTTGAATGAAACTCATACGGCTTCTCAAACTTCTTTGAATTAGTATGATATCCCTTTCCACAACCCTTTGCTTCTAAGTTATATGTGCCTTTATATTAAGATTTAAAGTAGATTTCTTGTAAGTGGATCTTGTTTTTAGATGCTTTGTGACAATCTTTTAATTGGCATAATCATTGGTATTTAAAATGATTATTGATATCATTGGATTAATATCTGTCATATCTGATACTGTTTCACATTTATTGCCATTGTTCTTTGTTCCTACTTTTATATTCCACTCTTTTTCTGCCATTTGTGGTTTTAATCAAGCATTTTATATGATTCAGTTTTCTCCTTGAAAAGCCAGACACAGTATACTGGTGGAATTAACTACATTAAACAGATCTTAGGAGATGTGGTCGGAGAAGGCAATAGCAAGCCACTCCAGTACTCTTGCCTAGAAAATCCCATGGATGGAGGAGCCTGGTAGGCTGCAGTCCATGGGGTCGCTAGAAGTCGGATGTGACTGAGCGACTTCACTTACACTTTTCGCTTTCACACAATGGAGAAGGAAATGGCAACCCACTCCAGTGTTCTTGCCTGGAGAATCCCAGGGACGGGTGAGCCTGTTGGGCTCCTGTCTATGGGGTCGCACAGAGTCGGACACGACTGAAGCGACTTAGCAGCAGCAGCAGCAGCAGGAGATGTGGTGCTGTAGAAGCATCTATAGTCTTATGATTAGGTCTCAGTCTTATAATGAGCATGTGTTCCTCAGCACTGAATTTAGGAAGTACCCCTTAACATTTTCTCTCACTTTAAGTGAGACAAAATGGCTAGAAGGGACTTGGGTAGGGTATTTCCCTTCCCTCAGGTCAGTCAATCTCAAAACCCAACAAAACCCAATAGATTAGACCTCTGGTAAAACAGTCCCTCCTGAGGGCAGGACTTATTAAGTGATGGAAGTAAAGTCTGATGCTGTGAAGAGCAGTACTGCATAGGAACCTGGAATGTTAGGTCCCTGAATCAAGGCAAACTGGAAGTGGTCAAACAGGTGATGGCAAGAGTGAACATCGACATTCTAGGAATCAGCGAACTAAAATGGACTGGAATGGGTGAATTTAACGCAGATGACCATTATATCTACTGCTATGGGCAGGAATCCCTCAGAAGAAATGGAGGAGCCATCATAGTCGTCAAAAAAGTCCAAAATGCAGTATTTGGATGCAATCTCAAAATGAAAGAATGATCTCTGTTGTTTCCAAGGCAAATTAATCAATATAAAAGTAATCCAAGTCTATGCCCTGACCAATAATGCTGAAGAAGCTGAAGTTGAATGGTTCTATGAAGACCTACAAGACCTTCTAGAACTAACAACCAAAAGAGATGTCCTTTTCATTATCGGGGACTGGAATGCAAAAGTAAGAAGTCAAGAAATACCTGGAGTAACAGGGTAATTTGGCCTTGGAGTACAGAATGAAGCAGGCCAAAGGCTACAGAGTTTTGCCAAGAAAATGCACTGGTTGGAGCAAACACCTTCTTCCAACAACACAAGAGAAGACTCTACCCATGGACTTCACCAGATGGTCAATACTGAAATCAGACTGATTATATTCTTTGCAGCCAAAGATGGAGAAGCTCTATACAGTTAGCATAAACAAGACCAGGAGCTGACTCTGGCACAGATCATGAACTCCTTATTGCCAAATACAGACTGAAATTGATAAAGTATGGAAAAACCACTAGACCATTCAGGTGTGACCTGAATAAAATCCCCTATAATAAGGGATTAGACCTGATAGACAGTGCCTGAAGAACTATGGATGGAGGTCTGTGACATTGTACAGAAGGCAGTGATCAAGACCATCAACAAGAAAAGAAATGCAAAAGGCAAAATGGTTGTCTAGGAAGGCCTCATAAACAGCTATGAGAAGAAGTAAAAGCAAAAGGAGTCAAGGAAAGATACCCATCTGAATGCAGAGTTCCAAAGAATAGCAAGGAGAGACAAGAAAGCCTTCCTCAGTGATCAATGCAACAAATAGAGGAAAACAATAGAATGGGAAAGACTAGATATTTCTTCAAGAAAATTAGAGATACCAAGTGAACAGATTTCATGCAAAGATGGGCACAATAAATGACAGAAATAGAAAATATTAACAGAAGCAGAAGATATTAAGAGGTGTCAAGAATACACAGAAGAACTATACAAAAAAGATCTTCATGACCCAGATAATCATGATGGTGTGGTCATTCACCTATAGTCAGACATCTTGAATGTGAAGTCAAGTGGGCCTTAAGAAGCATCACCCCAACAAAGTTAATGGAGGTGATGGAATTCCAGTTGAGCTATTTCAAATCCTAAAAGATGATGTTGTGAAAGTGCTGGACTCAATATGCCAGCAAATTTGGAAAACTCAACAGTGGCCACAGGACTGGAAAAGGTCAGTTTTCATTCCAATCCCTAATAAAGGCATTGCCAAAGAATGCTCAAACTAAAGCACAATTGCACTCATCTCACACGTTAGCCAAGTAATATTCAAAATTATTCAAGCCAGGCTTCAACAGTACATGAACTGTGAACTTACAGAGGTTCAAGCTGGATTTGGAAAAGGCAGAGGAACCAGAGATCAAATTGCTAACATCCTTTGGATCATCAAAAAAGCAAGAGAGTTTCAGAAAAACATCTATTTCTGCTTTGTTGACTATGCCAAAGCCTTTGACTGTGTAGATCACAACAAACTGGAAAATTCCTCAAGAGATGGGAATACCAGAACTTCTGACCTGCTTCCTGTGAAATCTGTATGCAGGTCAAAAAGCAACAGTTAGAACTGGCCATGGAACAACAGACTGGTTCCAAATTGGGAAAGAAGTACATCAAGGCTATATACTGTCACCCTGTTTATTTAACTTTTATGCAGAGTACATCATGAGAAACACTGGGCTGGATGAAGCACAAGCTGGAATCAAGATTGCTGGGAGAAATACCAATAACCTCAGATATGCAGATGATAGCACCCGTATGACAGAAAGTGAAGAAGAACTAGAGAGTCTCTTGATGAAAGTGAAAGAGGAGCGTGAAATAGTTGGCTTAAAGCTCAACATTCATAAATCTAAGGTCATGGCAAATAGATGGGGAAACAGTGGAAACAGTGACAGACTTTATTTTGGGGGGCTCCAAAATCACTGCAGATGGTGAATGCAGCCATGAAATTAAAAGACGCTTACTCCTTGGAAGGAAAGTTATGACCAACCTAGGCAGCTTATTAAAAAGCAGAGACACTACTTTGCCAACAAAGGTCCATCTCGTCCAAGCTATGGTTATTCCAGTGGTCACGTATGGATGTGAGAGTTGGATTATAAAGACAGCTGAGCACTGAAGAACTGATGCTTTTAAACTGTGGTGTTGGAGAAGACTCTTGAGGGTCCCTTGAACTGCAGGGAGATCCAACCAGTCCATCCTAAAGAAAATTAGTCCTGAATATTCATTGGAAGGACTGATGCTGAAGCTGAAACTGCACTACTTTGGCCATCTGATGGGAAGAACTGACTCATTGGAAAAGACCCTGATGCTGGGAATGATTGAAGGTGGGAGGAGAAGGGGACAACAGAGGATGAGATGGTTGGAGAGCTTCAGTGACTCAATGGACATGAGTTTGAATAAACTCCAGGAGTTGGTGATGGACAGGGAGGCCTGGCATGCTACAGTCCATGGGGTCACAAAGAGCCAGACACGACTGAGTGAGTGAACTGAATTGAACTGAGGGCAGGCCTTATTATGAATAGTAGAATTTTCTGGTGTATTTCAAAATTATTCCTGTTTCCTCCCTCAGCCAGAAGAGGAGGGCAACCTACTGGGTGACCTTCTTCACCCAGTAGTGACAGCCTGGCAGAGCTCAAGAGACAAAATTCACAAAAGTATAGAGGCCTCCCTGGAGTTTTTATCATATAGACATTTGCACACTGAGCCTCTGGCAAATACATCAAATACAGTTCAGTTTTTCCTACCTCAGTATTGGTTTCCACAGTGATTTCCGCTCTTGCATTTCTGTTCCAGTAAGCTGTTATATTCTGTGTTTGCCTCTCCAGTTTTGGGCATGGTGATTTATTCCTGTGACCTCACTTCTCTAATGTATCTAAGAATTGTTGTTTTTTTCCGTTTGTTCAGATATTTACTTGCTAGTACAGAGTGGCAACTTCCAAGCTCCTTTCATGTTGGACTCAAAACTAGAAGTCTCAAGTTTTTTTGACAATAGAATAAAACATGCTAATTCTCAGTATTTCTAATGTTTTAGGTTGCAGTCTCTTAACTAATAATAAGGTTTACTATATTTTGAAAGATTAAAAGAATGTATCTTTAAGTAAAATAAATTTTGTAATATCCAAATATGTTAGCATTATTATATAATGACTTGTAATTGTCATCTAAAACAATTATATAAATCAAGCTCTACATTTAGTATTAAAAACATTTTTTAACTTGTTATTTTATATTGGAGTACAGTTGATTAACAACATTGTAGTAGGT
>SJYT01054792.1:890110-915612 GCA_006410635.1 Cephalophus harveyi | reverse complement strand
CTGAAGCTGAAGCTCCAACATGTGCCTACCTGATGCGAAGGGCCAACTCATGGGAAAAGACCCTGATGCTGGGAAAGAGTGAAGGCAAAAGAAGGGGGTGGCAGAGGATGAGATAGTGGGACAGCATCACTGACTCACTAGACATAAATTCAAGCAGAATGCCATGGGGTCGCAAAGAATTGGACATGACTTAGCGACTGAACAACACATAGAGAGTTCTCATACCTCCTGACCTCTTTACCCAGTTTCCCTTATTATTAACATCTTATGGTAGTATAACATATTTGATATAGTTACTAAACTAATATTGACACACTGTTACTAACTAAAGCCCATGGTTTACTTTGGACTTCACTTTTTGTTTTGTACCTGTCTCTTATACACATCTGGTAAATTTCTAAAACTGATTTTTGTCTTGAGATTCTTAGCTTTTTTTAATAAATTGGAAAACTGATATCTTTCTAAAGTGTAGATCTTTGATTATATTTTCTAACCTCATAAAGCTACTTATATTATCTACTCAAAATATGAGTCAATATTGGATGCATATAACTTATTCATTATCATCTCATTTGTCTAGCTTTTCAAGTGTATTGGTATAAAGTTAGTATAGTATTCTTTTGTAATTAAAAAAATACTGCTGTACAGCTAGTCCCATCTCTATTGCATTTACCAAATATTGCTTATTTTACTAGTCTTTCTAAAGAACAAGCTTTCGGTATTGTCAAGTTTCCCACTTTTCTTCTCTATTTCTGTCTTTGCTCTTTACTAATTTTGTCCTTCCACTCTTTTGGATTCACCTTATTCTTTTCTGTGTCTACTGTCCAACTCCTGTAGCTTCAAGAGCCATTTTCAACAACTCAACCAGCTCTGCCAGCTGTGTCATGGCCACTTCATCATACGCCATTAAAACTTAATCTCATACACTGGGTGCAGACTCAGCAGCCTTATTTTGCTTTCAGAATTGTTCCTTGGCCTTGATCCTTCTTCTCCTAAATTAGCCCTATCATCAGAGAAAATTCTAGTGGGCCTCATCCCCATGCTGCTTATAAGGCTTGCCTTTCCTCCAGTTTCATAGTAAAAGACAAAGTATTTCCATCCTTTTTATTTATTTATTTGATATTTATCAAAAATTTTGCAACACTTCTTTGCAGTGTATTCAAATTCAGAAAAAAAAGCAAGTCTTCATGCACACAGGCTCACTGAAATGTCATGATTTTAAACAATGTATGACCTTGAAAATGACCTTTCCTCCAACATCTTTAACACATGGTCAATTTGTCATAAGCTCTTCCTCACTACCACTTCCAAAGGAAACACCATCATTATTTGAAGATATGTCTACACTCCCATATTCACTGCAGTATTATTCACAAGAGCCAAGATATGGAAACAGCCTAGGTGTCCATCAGTACACTGATGAATAAAGAAAATATGATGTATATATAAAATGGGATATTACTCAATCTTAAAAAAGAAGAAAATCCAACTGTTTAAGACAACATGGATAAAACTGGAAGACATTATGCCAAGTGAAATAACACAAAGACAAATAATGCATGATGTCACTTACATATGGACTCTAAAATGTAACTAAAAAAACTCTACCACCACAGCACATTTTCCTCAGCAGACTCTAGCAGCCCATACTATGAGCTGCATCCTTTTCTTATTGTCTGTACAGATTCAAACCACAGGGAAATAAGTATCTACTGATGTATCTAGATTATATTTTACCTTTTTTTTAAAAAAATCATTTCTTCCACTTCTGGCATCAGAATCTCATTTTCTTCCTTCAGAGAAGTCCTAGTGATTCAGGTAGATTGCATCTTCTCTCTAGGCTGTGTGACTTGGGCCTGGCTAGACACAGTAGTTTATATATATACTCCATATGTCTTTTGTACTCATTTCTCTCTTTTTTTTTTTTTAAAAGAAAATTTCATTGAAATAGTTTCTCAATTAACAATGGAACAAAGTAAATTTGACTCAAACCTGTCCAATCAGCCTCAACTATTAGTGAAACACCTCACATATATAGGACAGGATGGGACCCTTAGGTCATATTTCTGCCATATGGCAAAAAAAAAAAGAGAGAGAGAGAGAGAGACAGACACAACCAGGCTGTCTCTTGCCCTGGGAGCTGGGGTGGTAGCCCTGGCTTCTGCTATTCAGGCATCTTGGAAGGCAGGCTCTCTAACATTTTGCATGGTGGGTAAAAGGCCCCCCTCCCAGCAGAGCAATGAACTGAAGGCAGGCCAGCTTGTTCCCTCTTTGTGCCAAGAGAGCCGGGTGGTGTTTTTACTTTCATGCCATGGTCTTTCCTGCCCCCAGGGTCTTGGGATAGATTGTCTGTTTTCCATCATTTTCCCTCCAAATTTTAGTCTAGTTATTTTTTAATTGACATTAGTAATCCTTTATTTTGTTTGACACCATCAAACCATTCTTCTGAGTGCTTAATTTCAGCTACTGCTTTTTAAATTCTAGACTTTCTTTTTATTGCATTTCACAGTGTTTGCTTAAATTGTGTATGTTGCCCTTTATTTTTAATAACTAATCATAATTTTAAATAATAGCTTCATTGAGATATAATTTACTTTCCATATAATTTCAAATGTACAATTTAATGTGCTGTGCATTTATCACAATTTTAAATTTTTTGTCCACCTCTTTCCAAAAAAGAAAAAGAATCTAAGTCACTTACTCCCCATTTTTCCAAACCCTAGGCAGCCACTAATATACTTTGTCTTTATGCTGCTGCTGCTGCTGCTGCTGCTATAGATTTGCCTATTCTGGACATTTCATGCAAATTGAATCATACAATTACTTAGCATGAAGGTTCATCCATGTTGTAGGTCCATTCAAGAAGTCATGTATCAGTACATGATTTCTCTATATGGCTGAACCACATTTCATGGTATGGTTATTATTGTGACTTATTTATCCATTCATCAGTTAGTGGACATTTGGGTTATTTCCACTTTGGGATTACTTGAATAATGCTGCTGTGGCTGGATTCATCTGCAAGTTTCATATGCAGGTCTAGATTTGTTTTTAAATTAATAGATTATTTTTGAGCAATTTCTGATTTACATAATAATGAAGCAGAAAGTATAGAGAGTTCCAGTAGTCATGTATGGATGTGAGAATCGGCCCATAAAGAAGGCTGAGCACCAACGAATTGATGTGTTTTGATTGTGGTACTACAGAAGACTCTTGAGAGTCCCTTGGACAGCAATGAGATCAAACCAGTTAATTTTAAAGTAAATCAACATGAATATTCATTGGAAGGACTGTTGCTGAAGCTGAAGCTCCAACATGTGCCTACCTGATGCGAAGGGCCAACTCATGGGAAAAGACCCTGATGCTGGGAAAGAGTGAAGGCAAAAGAAGGGGGTGGCAGAGGATGAGATAGTGGGACAGCATCACTGACTCACTAGACATAAATTCAAGCAGAACGCCATGGGGTCGCAAAGAATTGGACATGACTTAGCAACTGAACAACACATAGAGAGTTCTCATACCTCCTGACCTCTTTACCCAGTTTCCCTTATTATTAACATCTTATGGTAGTGTAACATATTTGATATAGTTACTAAACTAATATTGACACACTGTTACTAACTAAAGCCCATGGTTTACTTTGGACTTCACTTTTTGTTTTGTACATTATGTGATTTTTGACAATAGTGTATCCATCATCACAGAACCACACGTGGAAGTTTCACTGCCTGTAAATTTCCATGGTTCACCTATCCTTTTCTCCCTCTCACAACTTCTAGTGACCACAGATCTTTTCACTGTGGCCACAGTTTTCCCTTTTTCTAAATTTCATATAGTTGGAATCATGCAGTAAGTACATAGCCTTTGCAGACTGGTTCTTTTTCACTTAGCTATATGCATTTAAGATTCTTCCATGTTCTGTTCACGGGTTCATAGACTTTCCTTCTTATTGCTGAATGCTACTCCTTTGTATGGAGCCAAGGAGTTCAAAAGACTATAAGCAGAGAAGCCAACTGGTTCATCTATTGGAAAACATCTTGGTTGATTCCAAGTTTTGGCAATTAAGAAAGAAACTGTTATAAACACCCACATTCAGGTTTTTAATATAGATATAACTTTTCAGTTGCTATGGGCAGATACCAAGTAGCATGATGAAAAGATCACTGTATGATAAAAGTATGTTTACTTTTATAAGAAACTGTCAAATCTCACTAGCAACAAATGAGAATTCCTATCGTTCTATATCTCACCAGCTTTGGTATTTCATTTTTTTGGATTTCAGCTATTTGAATAGGTATGTATTGGTATCTCATCATTTTAGTTTAAAATTCCCTAATGTTATGTAACATGTAGCAACTTTTCATAAACTTATTTGCCATGTGTATATTTTCTTTGTTAAATCATAGTTTTTTAACTAATGACTGAAAACTCCAATATCTTGTCCTGCTGTGTTGACTTATATTGTCTTTTTCTTTTGGGGCTCTTGACCATTTAGTCTTTTTCCTGGTATGTCAAATTATGTTTTATATTAAAACTGGGCTTATTTTAATGGCAACCCACTCCAGTACTCTTGCCTGGAAACTCCCATGGACAGAGAAGCCTGGTAGGCTGCAATCTATGGGGTCACTAAGAATCAGACATGACTGAGCAACTTCACTTTCACTTTAGGAAACTATAAAGATACCTCTACTCTGGATGTTGTTATCTTTCTTTTGAAAAGATCTCTTTTTGCTCATAGCAGACGGTTACGATGGAGATTGGTAACCTTAGTCGGTTCTCAGTTTGAGCTCATTCAAAGGGGTTCTCAGTCTTTGTGAAGGTTGGTCTATTTCTGGCTTGTCCTTCCTCCATGGGTGCTGCCCTTTGAAATTACCATGTGAACATTCCCAAGTACTTGTACTGGTCAGGCTTTATATGCAATGGTTCCCTCAGCCCTGTTGAGACTTAGCTTGTCATTCTCTTAGTTGTTGCTTTTTGCTTGAGCTTTTGCCATTTGGCTTCTCTGCTCGCAGTCTTTTGAACTCCTTAGCTTCTCAGCCCCTAGGCTGTAAGATTTGAATCAGCAAATGTCCCAAAGAGAAAAGCTGGGCCAAATGTCAATCCTGTGTCTGTTTCCCTTCTTCCTAGAACTTGGCCCACATGTCTTTGTGTCTCTAACATTCTGATGCCTTCAAACAGATGTTTTTCTTCTTTATCCAGGTTTTCTAACATTTCTTCAGACTTCATCTGATCTTATTTTATTACTGAACTATCATCACAATTATCCCTAGAAAGAAAATTTTATGTTTTAAGTTACTTTATTTTCTATATTTACTCAGTTTCTATAGATACCTTTTACCTGATCCTTCCACCTTGTTCCTGTATTACCAGTAAGATGGAGGTAAGGTGGAGGCTAAGAATATTGGGAGGAAATCACTGATGAATTATATGTCTTGTCCTTTTATTTCTCCTCTCCTTGTCTACTCTGGCAGCTTATATTGGCCTTTCATGATTTGACCCAGTTGCCCAAATAAGGAACCCACTCTGGCAAAGAAAGATCTGATTTCACTCTCAGAAATGTCTGCATGTTAGGATTAGCTAGATGATGAACACCATGCCAGATTTCTTTGGGTGAGACATTTGCAGAATTGTGCAAGCTCTTTAGTGTGCCTTCTGCCAACATTGCTCAGACTATTCAGATTTCCTAAGGTGCTAGAGGTCTAATCTTTCTACTTGCATATCAGATGAGCCCTTCTCTCTTTCTGAGCTTATTTGTAGGAGGTCAGCCCTTGGTTTTTTCTTTGCCCATCCAATCATATTTGTTCATGAATTTCAAAAAGTCTTCAAGATCTCTCTCTTCCCTCCCTTTCTCTCTTTTCTCTTTTTTTAACCAATGCTATTAAATATTAACTATATATTTGCATATCTCTTAATTACAAAGGAATATTAGAAGGCTAAATCATTAAATATGAACCCCACCAACCTATGACTCGCCCAGCACTCTCCCCTGGGCCTAAGGTTGTGATATCCATTGGCTTTCTTATAATATCTTATATGTTTCTAAATTTGTAATGATTTAGTTAATTCCTGAGTTATGTGACAATAAAAAATCAATCAAATTAGCATTATAGTACTGCAGCTTAGACCCAAGGACCAGAACTAAGGACTATAAAAACCTGTAAACCAGTAAGTTCCATGTATCCTTTATGTTTAACAAGTGCTGAGGGTGAATGGGAAGTGGGGGGAAAGGATGTTAACTTCATATCACAGATCCTTGTACAAAAATGAAAAAGAAAATGCCATAGCTCCTAGTTCAAGTCATTAAAATCTTTTTATATGAAGAAGAATAACACATAAGAAAAACAACATACCCTATATGATGAGGTCAATGGATAATTAATTACCAGGTCAAGGAGGACAAATTAGACATGCTATGGGATTTCATTTAAAGAAGGGTTTCAAAAAGCACTGCCTTCTTCTGTGAGGACCTCTTAGATGAGGTAGAATTGAGTTTTGAATAAGTATATAAGAAGGACATCAAAGAGTCTTCAGGAAAGGGACAATATGCAACATCAGGAGTGAGCACAGAGGGCTTATGGAATAGGGAACAAACCTGGCTGAACATATGAGTACTACATGTTGGGGGACCTGAGGGAAAGGCTGGATGAGGTTAGTTAAATGAAATAGATTGAAGAGAAACAGAGGGAAAGACAGATGGAAGACTGTGAAAAGCTCCTGAAAATGTAGGTCCATCTAGTCAAAGCTATAATTTTCTCAGTAGTCATGTATGGATGTGAGAGTTGGAACAAAGAAAGCTAAGCACTGAAAAATTGATTCTTCTGAATTGTGGTGCTGGAGAAGACTCTTGAGAGTCCTTTGGACAGCAAGGAGATCAAACCAATCAATCCAAAAGGAAATCAGTCCTGATTATTCATTGGAAGGACTGATGCTGAAGCTACAATACTTTGGCCACCTGATGCAAAGAAGCAACTTATTAGAAAAGGCCCTGATGCTGGAAAAGATTGAGGGTAGGAGGAGAAGGGAGTGACAGAGGATGAGATGGTTGGATGGCATCATCAACTCAATGGACATGAGTTTAAGCAAACTCCAGGAGACAGTGAAGGTCAGAGAAGCCTGGCATGCTGCAGTCCATGGGGTCACAAAGAGCCAGACACAAACTGAGTGACTAGACAATAAGAACAACAAAAGGAAAAAATAAAAACAAACAAAAAAAAAGAGGTTGATAATTCATTAAAAAGAAAGAAGAAAGAGAATAAAAATAAAGGAAAGCAGAGAGATACACTGAAATTTGGGCTTCTGATTAATGCTAACTGGGAAGAATGTACCAGCATCATAGTTAAATCAGAAGTGCAGGACTCCTAATCCATATTCTCTCTTACACATGGCAAACTCAAATGTGGAAAGGTTCTGAGGGACAAAGTTTCTTGGGACTTAACCCTGCTTCATTCTGAATCTCCTTCCTCTTATCCCCAAGCAAAATTATGGTTCAGTTCAGTCAATTCAGTCGTTCAGTCATGTCAGACTCTTTGTGACCCCATAGACTACAGCACGCCAGGCTTCCCTGTCCATCGCAACTCCCAGAGCTTGCTCAGACTCATGTCCATCGAGTTGGTGATGCCATCCAACCATCTCATCCTCTGTCATCCTCTTGTTCTCCCTCCAGCCTTCAATCTTTCCCAGCATCAGGGTCTTTTCCAGTGAGTCAGTTCTTTGCATCAGGTGGCCAAAGTTTTGAAGATTCAGCTTCAGCATCAGTCCTTCCAATGAATATTCAGAAATGAATATCCTATTCCTTTAGGATTGACTGGCTGGATCTCCTTGCAGTCCAAGGGACTCTCAAGTCTTCTCCAACACCACCAAGATTTGACCAGCTGAGAACTGATCCTTTGTTACCTGAGACCTCACGATCTCAGAGAGGTGTCAATTCAATTGTTGATATACTTGTAGGAATATATTTACTAAAGGATAAAGGATGGAGGGACTTCCCTATTAGCTTAAGGGTAAAGAATCCACCTGCAATGCAGGAGACCTGGGTTCAATACCTGGGTTGGGAAGACCTCCTGGAGGAGGGCATGGTATAACCCACTCCAGTATTCTTGTCTGGAGAATCCCCATGGATAGAGAGGCCTGGTGGGTTACAGTCCATAGGGTCACAAAGAGTCAGACATGACTGAGCGACTAAGCACAAACGATGGAGATAAAGTCGTTTATAGTACTGAATGCTTTTCATAGTCACTGCACACGCAACACACCTCACCTATACTGTGTATACTATTATGTATAAAATATTACATATGTTGGAGCTAACTTTATTGACAAGGAAGCGAAAGCTTAGAGAAGTTTCACAATTTGCTCAAGATCACTCAAACGCTTTACCAGCTGAGCTACCAGTGATAAATGAGAGAGCAGCTCTAATTACCCAGAAACACAAGGTGTCCTCTTGTTCAATACTTCAGAGTTTCTGAGAGCTGAAGGTCCACCAATAAAATACATGAGTCACATTTTCAGAGAGCTGTAACTCCAAATTTAAATTACAATTATTTTGAAATGTTCCCTGTAAGAGAGGTTGATAGGGTCAAGGAGTTTTGGAATAAATTGAAACAATTGGAAAGTTTTGTAGGAGTTACATCTTGACCTCTGGTTTAGAGGAAAGACCAGCAAATGTTTTGCCAAATGAAGTAAGAAAAGTTATCTCAGACAACTGACAGAAAAACCATAAATCATTAAAGAGTCATCCTCACTACTCAGAAACAAAAGGTCTTCTTAGGGCAACCATCCATCCAAATTTCCAAGGTTCCTCTGAAACACATGCATCTGTGATTCAGAAATTAAAGTTTCAAATCATAACTGACAACTGCAGTGGCTATTACCCTTTGCCCTTAGAAACCACCACCCAAACTTCCAGGAGAATTGTCCTTACTGTTTACTCTGGAGAGTCTTAGTCCCTGAGTTTCAGAGATTTCACTCTGTTTTTGTAAATTTCATTGAGGTGTAAAATACACACAGAAAAGTTCATGAATCCCGGTTGCTTTTGACATCCAGATCACTCAAACTCAAGTCAGAGTACACTTCAAAGAGATAAAGAGTACTGTGATTTCTTTATTTTTTTTTTTGCTTATTATTACATTCACAACTTGCCATTCTGTTATTACACACTATTTGTGTTTGCTGGTTTAATGTGAGTCCTCCCATGGGAAAAGAGATTGTATTTAGAATTCTAAAAATTTCATGTTTCCAAACCCTAGAACTATGGGAAAGCCTCTGGGCTTTGGCAAATTCATCCAGGTGAAAGATTTCAGCTTCAGATGTGAAAAAACCTTATTCTGTCCAAATGTTCCTACCCAATTCATCTTGTTTGATTTATCTTGAACTTCAAAAGACCAAGTATTAATCACAATATAGGACAACTCTGTAATAAACATATATTTCATATATATTAAATAAATATATTACACATATAATTCATAGAAAAGTATAACTATTAGAGCTGCATCTCTCTTCTATCTGAAAACTATCTTTTAAAAAATTTTGAGAGTGATGGGTGGGTGGCAGGGAAGGTCAAGAGAGAGGAGACACATGTATCCGTTCTGTTCAGTTCAGTCACTGAGTCGTGTTCGACTCTTTGTGACCCCATGAACCGCAGCACGCCAGGCCTCCCTGTCCATCACCAACTCCCGGAGTCTACCCAAACCCATGTCCATCAAGTTGGTGATGCCATCCAACCATCTCATCCTCTGTCGTCCCCTTCTCCTCCTGCCCCCAATCTTTCTCATGTATACCTATAGCTGATTCACTTTTGCTGTACAGAACTAACAGAACATTGTAAAACAATTGTACTCCAATAAAAATAATTAAAAATTAATACTGTAATTTTTTTTAAATTTGAGAACATAGAACAGGTATCACTATTCATGAGAATTTTCATTCACATAAACAGTCAGTATCTTTCATATTCCACCTCCTTTATCCTATGGTTCTTATAATATTCATTGATGGTAATTTTTACAGCTTTAACAAAAGAGAAGGTAGTTTCATTATGGAAACTAAAAAGATAATTCCATACTCTCTGGTTTTTTTTTTTGTTTTTTTTTGTAGATTTTTTTTTCCCTCATTCATAGAAATCAGAATTGATGAACTAGTAGTAATGAATTACATAAAGGAGAAATAAAAACAAAGAGCTGAGTAAATATATTTCTTAGATTGTAATGGGGGAGATAGTTTTTCAGAACCCTAAGATGTTATACATCATAAGAGACACCTAAAGTGAGTTGAAGTCAAACCAGTCTTTCACCCATAGATAATTAAAATGACCCCATGTTTCAAGACATAAGTCAAGGATTTTCAGGAGTATAGTAATCTTTAATGGCTAACCTTCAGGAAATTTTCTTTGCAACCTGGGAAAGGTACTGAAAAGAAGCTTATGGACCAAGAAGAGAATTTAATGGGCTCTTAACCCCTTTCAATTGAGGTACAAGATGTGGGATTAGGAAACGGAGCAACTATTTAAGTCTCTTCATTCTATTTTTCACTCAGCTCAGAAAGAGTCCAGTTCGCAAAGCACAGTCACTTGAAATTGTATGTGCATCTTCATTCCTTTGAGTACTGAACTTTCACATTTATGAGAGTCTTCTATAGATATCTCTAGAAACTAAAACCTCGATTTCTTATCCGTAAATTACTGTATTATAGTGACATGAAAAGGAGAGATTTTTGATGTTCCAACAGTATCACAGAATATTACATTGAAATAAATGAACATTTCTGCTGGGCTGAGAGTACTATAAAATTAAAATGCCAGCTCTAAATGGTAAAAGGGTTAATTTCCTGACCTTGGCTATATTTAATTGTTACTAATGGGTATTATATTAATTAAACATGCCTCCTCAATAATTATATGAAGAAGCTGCAAAGCTTTTAAGACTCCTGCTAATCCAGCACCCTCTGGTTACTTGTTTTCTAATTTGTTCATTTTAACTAATTATGCGAATTAGAGCAAATAAATATGTGAAAAATCACTCTGAGACTCTGACCTCCAAATGTTTTGAATCAGATGGAACAATCTCTGTTCTAGCTCAATTATTCAATTTCCAGAGTAAAGGATTAAAAAGAACGATTTATTTACTTGTGAATAAGCAGATATATCTTGAGCTTTCTACTTTTCACGGTGACTTCTCAAGCACTAAGTATTGTCATCTTGATCAAGTCCAAAGAGGATTAAAATAAGATAAATGCATAATGAATGACTATACCAATTTTTACCAAAAGCTCCATATAGGATCATATTATGATAATGCCAGAGAAGAAAGAATAAGACAGTTTTGCATGTATTGTTTTTGGCAAACATTAATGACCTCATAAATATTATAGTACACATGAGAGGAACATCCTGCGTTTTATCTTTTTTAGAGTAATGAACTTAACATATAGGTCTTATATTTTTTGTTGCTTATGTTGTATACTTCTGTTTAACTCTTTTTTCTTTCTGTTTAACCCTTTTTCAGGGCCATATTTCCCACTAAGGATATGAGGGCAGATTTCTTTTAATGCTTCCATGGTAGAATATAGAGAGAGTTACTAGATACCCACCCTCTCCAGGTCACCTAGCAGATAATGATCATTATCCCAACTTAGATTTAATGGTGCATCATCCTGCCCAGTGTCCATAAACAAAAAGGCTGGCATGTTTTTTTCTCCTGTGGAGTAATGCACAGTGGGAAAATGAAAGCGTCCCAGGTAGTAAAACTTCCCTTAGCCCAATAACTGAATCAATATTTGCGGGAAGCTGATCCAATGCTTTTTATTGTTTTGCTTTTTTTTCCCATTCGATTATAAAAATATAGCATGCCAAGTGGCAAATTTGTAAATTTTAAAAATTAATAGTCACTCATAACTCCATCATTGAAAAGATCTACTATACATATTGTAATATAATTTCTGCTCCTTTTATTTTTTTAATGTGTTTGAGATTATAATATATACAATTTGGTACCTAGTTACCTTGCTTCCATTAATATTACAAAGAGCATTTTCTGATGTAATGAATAACACCTGAATAACATAATAACATTAATGATTTTAGGGCTATCCAACAGCCCACTATATTTAATGATGTATAAATCTGTTAGTTCCTCTAATGTTGTACCCTGAGATTGCTTTCAGTTTTTTGTGATTACATATAACATTGCTCTACATATAAACTTTGCTAGGAAACAGTGTATTTTGATATTGTTGAATAGGGAATGTCTTTATATATTTAGTGCAGATCCTGGACATATGATAATTTTCAGTATTTGGCCACCCTGGACAATTTGAGCAATTAAATATATATAGAAACAAATTATAACCATTGAATAAAATAGAAAGTCATGAATACATGCCAATATAAATAAACAGATGAATAAAATAATGTGGACTAGGATACTCTTATAGTTACAAATTACCTCCTGATATAATACCTATTACAAAAATGGAAAAATAGTAAGTTTAGAATGGTCAGTAGCATTTTAGTCAACTTATTGAAGGTAAACACTACCAGTAATAGAACAAAGGAAAAACATGTGCATCGGATAGAATGGGCATATAATGAGAATACAACACTATTTCTGAAATACTTCAGCCAATGATGCATTAACTTGAAACTAACAGGAAAACCCCAAATTAACAGATGTTCCATGAAATAACTGATTTATAGTTTCCTGTAACTGTCAAGGTATGAAATACAAAGAAAAAATGAGGAATTGTTCCTAATTGAAGGAAAATGCAAAGACATAACAAATAAATGTTACATGTCAAACTCACTGGAATCCCTTTGCCAACTGAAGAAGCTTGAATGAGGGCAACTATCAGATCTATTAATTTCCAGACATTGTTTTCAGGAAATATAATCATAATATAATCTGAAAATAATAATGTTTCCTCTTTTCAAATCTTTAACATCTTATGCACTAGTTGGAACTTTCATGTTTTTTTTTCCTTAAATATTCATGAAAATAGAAGATATTCTTATACCATTTATGACTTTAAAAGACTATCTCTGACGTTTAACTGTGAGAAACATCAGAGTATGTATGCTGTTTGTGGCATACTGAGAATATACGTTTACATTTCTAGATTAATATTTTTCTATCATAAAAAGAGACCAACTGTTTTTCTGTATCTATTAAGATTAATGTATGATTTCTCTGCTTTGGGCTATGTGATGTGATTAGGTATATTAGCATATTTACTTATAGTAAATAATTTATACACCCTGGAATAAATTTTCACATGGTTGCAGGTAATTAATAGTTAAACATACTGCTGAATTAGATTTAATAATATTTACTTTCAATACTTCACTTGTATATGAGAAACGTATCTGTATTTTTTTTTCATTATGCTTTTCATTCAGTGTTTTAGTATGAGATGATGCTAACAAAATAGGATAACATTACATGGTTTTCTATGCATGTTAGAACATGCTAAAACAATGGACTTATCTCAGATTAATTTTCAAATCACTAGTTTATAATTTTATTTTTCATAATCCTTTTCCTTACATGCCCTAGATTAAGGTTACAGTAAAGGGCTGTATGACTTTGAGGCCTAATAGTCCCTGTCACAATGACTCAACACTACCCTTGTAGCACAAAAGAAGCCATTGATAATTTAAAAGTCAAAGAGCGTAGCTATGTTTCAATAAAATGTTATTCACCAAAACAGGTGGTGGGCTAGAAGTGACCTATGGACTAGAGTTTGCCAACCTGTGCTTTATTTTAGATATTCTTTTTTTAAAATCTTCAATGAAATTTTAAATTAAAAAAAATTCCTTTTTTATTCTTTAGTATTTGAAGCATATAGAGACATTTATTTTCTTCTGAGTGCAACTTTGAAAATCTCTCATAAATGTTGATATGTAATATTCTTACCACTGACCTTTTTATATATTATATAACTTACATTCATATTTCCTTTTGGTCTAAGAACCAGTTAGGAAGATTATCAGTTTAATTTTTACCTGTCAAAAAATGAAAAGGGCTTTGAAAATAGGGATATGTATAAGAATAAATAAAGGAGCAAAATTAAGTGGCATTTTAGTACTGACAATGGCACACTGTATTCAGTGCAAGTGTGAAAGGCTCAGATTTTAACCCATTGTCTTGTGTTACCAGAACTAGAGCTATTTGAAAAGAATTACAGTACATAGATTATTAACCACAAGATAAAAGTGCTAAATGATGTCACTGTGATGGCCATAGAATGTCTTTAGATTAAGAAATTCTCTGAAAACAAAAACAAACAAACAAAAAAGCTCCTACAGAAAGAAAGTCATAACACAGTCCTGCGAAACTTGGGAGATGGTCAAGTTATTGAGTATTACTCATTTTGTTTATTTCCCTCTTGTATTACGGTCAGACAATATTTTCTCTTAAATGGCTGCATTTTGCAGAATATTGATGCTTCCATTATAGCTCAAAATGCAACTAAATTTTTCTAGTGTTTTATAAGAGATGAGGGAAAGAATCCTACCCTGAAGAGTATTGGCTTACTTACTAGCTTATTTGTAGATTACTGATATTCCCAGGCCTGTAAAAATACTCATCTATTGGACTAATATAGTTTTGCCAAGAAAATGCACTGGTCATAGCAAATACCCTCTTCCAACAACACAAGAGAAGACTCTACACATGGACATCACCAGATGGTCAACACCGAAATCAGATTGATTATATTCTTTGCAGCCAAAGATGGAGAAGTTCTATACCGTCAACAAAAATAAGACCAGGAGCTGACTGTGGCTCAGATCATGAACTCCTTATTGCTAAATTCAGACTTAAATTGAAGAAAATAGGGAAAACCACTAGACCATTCAGAAAGTGAAGTCGCTCAGTCGTGTCCAACTCTTTGCGACCCCATGGACACCAGGCTCCTCCGTCCATGGGATTTTCTAGGCAAGAGTACTGGAGTGGGTTGCCATTTCCTTTTCCAGGGAACTTCCCGACCCAGGGATCGAACCCAGGTCTCCCACATTGTAGACAGATGCTTTCCGTCTGAGCCACCAGGGAAGTGGACCATTCAGATATGACCTAAATCAAATCCCTTATGATTATACAGTGGAAGTGATAAATAGATTTAAGGGCCTAGATCTGATAGATAGAGTGCCTGATGAACTATGGACTGAGGTTCATGACATTGTACAGGAGACAGGAATCAAGATCATCCCCATGGAAAAGAAATGCAAAAAAGCAAAATGGCTGTTTGAGGAGGCTTACAAATATCTGTGAAAAGAAGAGAAGTGAAACGCAAAGGACAAAAGGAAAGATATAAGCATCTGAATGCAGAGTCCCAAAGAATAGCAAGAAGAGATAAGAAAGCCTTCCTCCGTGATCAATGCAAAGAAATAGAGGAAAACAACAGAATGGGAAAGACTAGAGATCTCTTCAAGAAAATTAGAGATACCAAGGGAACATTTCATGCAAGGATGGGCTCGATAAAGGACAGAAATGGTATGGACCTAACAGAAGCAGAAGATATTAAGAAGAGGTGGCAAGAATACACAGAAGAACTGTACAAAAAAGATCTTCACGACCCAGATAATCATGATGATGTGATCACTAATCTAGAGCCAGACATCTTGGAATGTGAAGTCAAGTGGGCCTTAGAAAGCATCACTACGAACAAAGCTAGTGGAGGTGATGGAATTCCAGTTGAGCTGTTTCAAATCCTGAAAGATGATGCTGTGAAAGTGCTGCACTCAATCTGCCAGCAAATTTGGAAAACTCAGCAGTGGCCACAGGACTGGAAAAGGTCAGTTTTCATTCCAATTCCAAAGAAAGGCAATGCAAAAGAATGCTCCAATTACCGCACAATTGCACTCATCTCACATGCTAGTAAAGTAATGCTCAAAATCCTCCAAGCCAGGCTTCAGCAATACGTGAACCGTGAACTCCCTGATGTTCAAGCTGGCTTTAGAAAAGGCAGAGGAACCAGAGATCAAATTGCCAACATCCGCTGGATCATGGAAAAAGCAAGAGAGTTCCAGAAAAACATCTACTTCTGCTTTATCGACTATGCCAAAGCCTTTGACTGTGTGGATCACAATAAACTGTGGAAAATTCTGAAAGAGATGGGAATACCAGACCACCTAACCTGCCTCTTGAGAAATCTGTATGCAGGTCAGGAAGCAACAGTTAGGACTGGACATGGAACAACAGACTGGTTCCAAATAGGAAAAGGAGTGCGTCAAGGCTGTATATTGTCACCCTGCTTATTTAACTTATATGCAGAGTACATCATGAGAAACGCTGGGCTGGAAGAAGCACAAGCTGGAATCAAGATTGCCGGGAGAAATATCAATAACCTCAGATATGCAGATGACACCACCCTTATGGCAGAAAGTGAAAAGAAACTAAAAAGTCTCTTGATGAAAGTGAAAGTGGAGAGTGAAAAAGTTGGCTTAAAGCTCAACATTCAGGAAATGAAGATCATGGCATCTGGTCCCATCACTTCACGGGAAATAGATAGGGAAACAGGGGAAACAGTGTCAGACTTTATTTTTCTGGGCTCCAAAATCACTGCAGATGGTGACTGCAGCCATGAAATTAAAAGAAGCTTTCTCCTTGGAAGAAAAGTCATGGCCAACATAGACAACATATTGAAAAGCAGAGACATTACTTTGCCAACAAGGGTCTGTCTAGTCAAGGCTATGGTTTTTCCAGTGGCTATGTATGGATGTGAGAGTTGGACTATGAAGAAAGCTGAGCACCAAAGAACTGATGCTTTTGAACTGTGGTGTTGGAGAAGACTCTTGAGAGTCCCTTGGACTGCAAGGAGTCCCACCAGTCCATTCTGAAGGAGATCACCCCTGGGATTTCTTTGGAAGGAATGATGCTAAAGCTGAAACTCCAGTACTTTGGCCACCTCATGCGAAGAGTTGACTCATTGGAAAAGACTCTGATGCTGGGAGGCATTGAAGGCAAGAGGAGAAGGGGACAACAGAAGATGAGATGGCTGGATGGCATCACGGACTTGATGGACGTGAGTCTGAGTGAACTCCAGGAGTTGGTGATGGACAGGGAGGCCTGGCGTGCTGCAATTCATTGGGTCGCAAAGAGTCGGACACGACTGAACGACTGAACTGATTAGTATTGTGTTTTTTTCACTTTTCTTGTGTGTGTTTGTGTCCTTAGTCACTCAACAGTATCTGACTCTTTACAACCCCATGGACTATAGCCCACTGGGCTTCCCTGTCCATGGGATTCTCCAGGTAAGAATACTGGTGTTGGTAGCCATTCCCTTCTCCATGGGATCTTCCTGACCCACGGATTGAAACTGGGTCTTCTGAAGATAGATTCTTTACCATCTGAGCCACCAGGGATGTTCTTTCAACTTCTTTTAGATTTACACAGATTGTGTATTTTGATTATTTTATGTATTTTTATGTTGGTTATTTTAATGCAAGGAATAATGTTATTTATATTTTCTTGGAAGATTGTGTCCTTCATCAATAATGCAGTACTATTGGTACATTTAATATGTTGGGAATTTATTTCTACCTGTTTGACATTAATATTATGACTCCTTTATTTAAATGAGTTTGTATCTCTTTGTTCATTCTTTGCTTTCAACTTCTGTGAATACTTTTTTTGCAACAGTGTATACTTCTTTTTCTTTTCTATGGTGTAGTCATATAATCTTTTCTGTTAATAAGAAGCAGGGATGTGAGTTTTTCCCTATTATTAAATGTATTTGGTTATTCTAATCAGGATCTGAGAGGGAGAGAGAGAGACACTAGCATTCATATAACCATGTTACTTTGAAGTTAATTGATATTCTCTTTTATGCCATAAAATCACACAGGTTTTATGGACTTAATTTTTTAATGTCTGAAGGGAATTTTTAGTCTGAATGGCTAATTATCGAGTCAAATTTATATTTTGTGTTATTTTTAGCATCTTCTCTGGGTAGATAATCAGTAACAGGGCTGAGGATGGCCTAAAAGCACTGGATATGACTACGCCCAAAAGCTTCAATGTTCTGGACTCCTGTAGACTCCATCAAATGTACATATGCTTCTACTATCAAGAGCATGCCAATGGCTGAGAGAGTTAATCAGATCTGTGACAGAAAGTGAATGCTTTTCTTGATGACATACTTTAAAAACACAAATTGTCAAGACCCCAGGAGACACTAGGATTAAACAAACAAACAAACAAACAAAATCCTTTTTTCCCCCTCATTCAAATAAAACTAAAAGGAAGCTACTGGCTTTTTCTTCTCATGATACATATTTTCACTTACTCAATTACTTTCCATAACAATGAACCAGACTCAGCCACCCTTTGAGGACTGTCCTTCTGATTGAAAATTCACAAAGCAGTCCTCAAGAAGGTTAGCTGTTACAAGTTTTATGGATAAGAACTGAGATGGTCTCTGGTTGTAAACTCTATGGCCATATCATCAATTTAGTGGCTCTATTCTCAAATTCTGTTGTAGCTGAATTATGGGGACTGAAGTTGTTCTGCCTCTGTCAGACCATATACCTCTAACCTTTCTGAACATGAAGATGTCTAGCTCCCACAGTACAATCTCGAGAGACTGTGTTTTTTTCCTAAGTGTGTACCTAATTCTTATAGGAGCTCAAAAGATAAGAAATATATATATATGTGCTTCCTTTATGGTTCAGCTGGTAAAGAATCCTCCTGCTATGCAGGAGACCTAGGTTTGATCTCTGGGTTGGGAAGATCCCCTGGAGAAGGAAAAGACTACCCACTCCAGTATTCTGGCCTGGAGAATTCCATGGACAGTCCATGGGGTCGCAAAGAGTCAGACAAAATATGAGCAGAAAGATAGTAATTCATACTTACAGCCACAACTCAAAATAGAGAAAATTGGAAGGTTGTTGATTTACTATATTCTTTTATGACTTTCCGCTATCAGGCTATTTCTATCAAAAACAAAACCCCAGATGCATAAGGTGAATGTTGCTAAGGCACACTCTCACAAGGTACTATAGCACTGAAGAGCTACGGAATTTTTGAAGAGAGAGGCTTTCAACAAAGGAATTGCATTGAGGGAGGCAACAAGCTATACAGTCCTGTTTTCCCTTTTGGAAAGGTCGTTGCAGTGAACTCTTCCTCCTTCGTGTTAGGAAGAGGAAATCAAAAGGAAGATTCCTAGACACTAACACTACAATCCTACTGCCATCATTAGCTTTCCCAGTCAGTCTGGGGGTAGGGGTGGGGGTGATGATCCACAAGTCCAAGATATGTTATATATAATAAACAGTAATGCAACAGCAGTATCAAATCTTTCGTCAGGCAATTAAACTTTATGCCAAGCTAATTCAATTTTGTTGCTGTTTTATTAAGTCCTATGGAAAAAAATCTGTTTTCTCTGGTAAATCACAAGTTTCACAACACATTTCTTAATACAAGCTCCTTGTTCTGCTATTTTGATATATTAAATATCCACCAACGAATTTCTAGGGTCATAAATCTACAGTGATAAAATTAATCCTATTGCTGAAGACAAATAAATATTTTATTGCAGTTTTATGAGCTTTTGTTCCCCCTTCACTTGCAAGTAGATGTTGTTTAGTGGCATGAAGAAATTTTGCTCCTGTGAAATGTATTGGAAATAATACATTAGTAGTAGAATTCCAGTCTATAAAACTGTTGTGAACCCTAAGACTGAGAACTTGATCCCCTGGAGAAGGAAAAGACTACCCACTCCAGTATTCTGGCCTGGAGAATTCCATGGACAGTCCATGGGGTCGCAAAGAGTCAGACAAAATATGAGCAGAAAGATAGTAATTCATACTTACAGCCACAACTCAAAATAGAGAAAATTGGAAGGTTGTTGATTTACTATATTCTTTTATGACTTTCCGCTATCAGGCTATTTCTATCAAAAACAAAACCCCAGATGCATAAGGTGAATGTTGCTAAGGCACACTCTCACAAGGTACTATAGCACTGAAGAGCTACGGAATTTTTGAAGAGAGAGGCTTTCAACAAAGGAATTGCATTGAGGGAGGCAACAAGCTATACAGTCCTGTTTTCCCTTTTGGAAAGGTCGTTGCAGTGAACTCTTCCTCCTTCGTGTTAGGAAGAGGAAATCAAAAGGAAGATTCCTAGACACTAACACTACAATCCTACTGCCATCATTAGCTTTCCCAGTCAGTCTGGGGGTAGGGGTGGGGGTGATGATCCACAAGTCCAAGATATGTTATATATAATAAACAGTAATGCAACAGCAGTATCAAATCTTTCGTCAGGCAATTAAACTTTATGCCAAGCTAATTCAATTTTGTTGCTGTTTTATTAAGTCCTATGGAAAAAAATCTGTTTTCTCTGGTAAATCACAAGTTTCACAACACATTTCTTAATACAAGCTCCTTGTTCTGCTATTTTGATATATTAAATATCCACCAACGAATTTCTAGGGTCATAAATCTACAGTGATAAAATTAATCCTATTGCTGAAGACAAATAAATATTTTATTGCAGTTTTATGAGCTTTTGTTCCCCCTTCACTTGCAAGTAGATGTTGTTTAGTGGCATGAAGAAATTTTGCTCCTGTGAAATGTATTGGAAATAATACATTAGTAGTAGAATTCCAGTCTATAAAACTGTTGTGAACCCTAAGACTGAGAACTCAAGCACATCTCAACCCCCCAAATTATCAAGACTAATCTGTCAACAGAAAATACCCAATCACTATATTCAACTCAATTTGTATGCAAGGTCTTTTGCATTTCCAGTTGTAGACACCAATTCTATTTGTGACACTATGTGTGTGTGAGCAAAAAATTTGAGTTGCAGGAGGGAAGAAAGAGCAACAAACCAAATTCTTAATGTAGTTCTTTGAATTCTCCAGAGGGCACAAACCCTGGAGGTTACCAGGAATTGCAAAAGTTTGGACAGGGGAAAGAAAGCTCAGGTATAAAGAGGCTCTGTGATGTATATAGAAAATTTAATTTAGTCCACTTAAAACAGAAAACCTGTCATAAAAAAATAGAAATTTAGTACGTAAAGATCAAGTAACAGGATGGCTATAAGTCTGAGCAAACTCCAGGAGATAAGGAAGGACAGGGAAGCCTGGTGTGCTGTAGTCCATGGGGTCACAAAGATTCGGACACAATGCAAGTGACTGGACAACAAAAAAGATCAAGTAGTATATTCCCTTCCCTACCATATGCAAGAAGAGGAAACTGAAGTTTAGAAATGGGAGATTACCTACACTGAAAACATTTTATGCTAGAAAATGAAGTCATTTTCCAAAACCAGACCTGAATTATCTCTCAGTCCCTTAAATTCAGTGTCATCCCTATCATGACACATTAACTGCTAAACATTATACATACACGCACACATACAAATTGCAAATTTGAATCAGGCTAAAGTTCACAGGAGTGTTATCGATTAAGTATTCCAGGGTGTGTTCTTCATACACCCTGGCCTTCAGTCATTTCTACAAAGGTCTGTTCAGGGTGTTGCTTACTGCTTTCTGGGTCCACACCATTTCACTCCAAACACATTCTCTTCTTGAACTAATTCCCATCCCTCCAGACTCAAATTCTATGGGCAGGGAGGCCTAATTAGTAAGTAGAGACAGGACTACTCACAAGCAGTTTTATCTCTGACAGGAAGTAAAGTGTATATGCTAACTTCACTTACACTTTGGCAAATTACAAAGAATACCAAAGTAATCTGCAAAGAACTCACCAAGCAGATGAGAGATATGAGTACAATAATAAATAGGAGGGAAAAGTGAATAGAGTAGGGAGCTTCCACTCACAGCCAGTACAAAATAATAGGGACCCCATTAACCCTTCCTACTTGAAACACACAAAGAAGCAATAAAGGTTTTTAAGACACTGGGTATCAGGCAATGAAGGAAAAGTGATCCTTCATGATGGGAAACAAACAAAATGAAACCCATCATAGATCTAACTTATTGACTTGAGAAAAAGTCAAAGTTGTAATGCAGGCAGGGAGAATCTGAGTGGAGCCCAGGATACTCTGAGTTGAGAAGAGGTAGTTAAGGCCTAGAGAGAAGATTACTAGAGTTTCCGGGATAAAGTATGAGTCCCACAGGAAGAGCACTCCTTAATATAAGCCCTTAATAAGAAGCCTAATTTTAATCAACCAAACACATCATCATCCCACTCAACACTGTTTTCTAGCCTATTTTTCAGTTGGTATGGCTATACAGGTGGTAAAGAATCTGGCGGCCAATGGAGGACCAAAGAGTCTTGGGTTTGATCCCTGGGTCAGCAAGATATCCTGTAATAGAAATGGCGCCCACTCCAGCATTCTTACCTGGAAAACTCGATGGGCAGAGGAGCCTACTGGGCTACAGTCCATGGGGTTGCAAAGAGTCAGAAACGACTGAGCAAATAAGTGCACATGGCTATATAGCTATTTTGGCCAATGAGATGTAAGAAAATATTGTATGAGAAACTTGATAGAAAAGGAATACCTTTTATCTACTAATAGAAAATAAGTGTGACAGCTCAAGTTTGAGCAGTCTTATTGGACAATAAAGAAAAGCTATAGGCATCTGAACCTTTGTATCTTTTGTCCACACAGCTAATCCCTAGTCCTCTTTGGGTCTCTGTCATTAGTCCACACAGATTACCAAGGTCATATAATTTAATTTCATATACATGGTTCATTCATGTCTGACAGCTCTCTTCTTTCAACACTCCCTTGATTTGAAGTCTTGGACATAGGGAGATTATTCTGTCACTCATACAACATAACTGAATGGCTTCATTTTCACTTTTCACTTTCATTCATTGGAGAAGGAAATGGCAACCCTCTCCAGTGTTCTTGCCTGGAGAATCCCAAGGACGGGGGAGCCAGATGGGCTGCCATCTATGGGGTCACACAGAGTCGGACACGACTGAAGTGACTTAGCAGCAGCATACAACATAATGGTAGGTTATGGGAACTTTGAAGGAGAGGAAGAAGGTGGAGATAAAAATAGAGCTTCTTTATACTTGGAACTTGCTATCTGTGTAGGATCAACCTGGGCATGGAGCAAAAATCTGGTTGGGATTTTCTGCTTTTCCATTCTACCTCTCCAGGAATCAGTCCATGAAGATAGCACAAGGATTATCTCTATGGGATCTACCACTGTTGAATTACTCTCTATCTGTCCTTTTTCTTAAGGTGGAGAGCAGAAAAGTTTTGTTCTGACTACAGTACTCTCCAAAATAATTTGTCTATGCTTCAAATCCTTCCTATCTCATTAAGGATCCAGATTTTTGAAAATCAAGTCAGGAAAAGGCAACCTTTCAATCAGTGTCTATTGTTGAATCCATTCCTTGACTCACTGACCAGTGACAGGGCTGGATGACTAAATTAAAAGAAAAAAGTTGGCCATTTCAGGAAAGACTAACCAGGAAAAATATTATGCTAACATACCAGATTTAATGATCCTCAAAATTTTCTCCTGGCTTTTGACATGATGGGTGTTCTGATCTGGGGAAAGAATGATTAACAATTTTGGTAGCTTTCTCATTTTATTACTTTTTAGAAAATATTCCCATTTGTTTCCTAGCAAAAATTACTTACAATGAATTATTTGCCTCTTTTAGAGGGAAAATTTGCCCTTGTTGCTTGGGTGGTGTTGACTTTCAAACATATTAAAAAAAAGGTGGCATGAAACAATCAAGTAGAACTCACATAAAAAACAGAGAACGACAATGTTCAACTGAAGTCTATGCAAACTGGGCAAACCACAACATTCTATAAATGCAAAAATGATGAACATGGCATGTCACAGACATTCAGGGCACTCTGGACTCTTCATACAGGAATGGAAACTCTGAAAAGGGCTAAGAGAAAACAGGTTTTAGGAATCATAATTTTAAAAGAAACCATATGAAAGTAAGCAACTCACTTCTTTATTCTTTTTTCTTTTCTAAATTATATTTGGTTTTTACAGAAGAAAGGAACCAACTGAGCTTTTACTAGCAGCCACACTTACCATTCCACAGTCCCCCTCCTCCAAATAAAAACACCATGTGATTTACCAAGAAATTCTAAAGCAATAGCAGGATAATATTGTGAAATATTCATTGACATTTTTGGTCCAAGTTTCCTGTGTTCACTGCTCTCTCTACTCCTAACAGTTGGACAGAGGTGATAGCTTTCCATTTCCCTTGCCGTTAAGAGTAGGCAGGAATAAACAGCAACATTCTCTGTCTTGGTTATTGAAAACTTATTGAAAAGGCAATTTATTGAAAGTAAAAAGACTTGTGATTTATAACAGTTGTGACTTTTGAAAGAGAAAAGCATTGTAAAATGATTTAAAATGCAAGATCCAGAGCTTGTAGATTTAACACATAGCTTTTTAAAAAATATATAAATTTATTTATTTTAATTGGAGGTTAATTGCTCCACAATATTGTATTGCTTTTGCCATACATCAACATGAATCCGCCACAGGTATACACGTGTTCCCCATCCTGAGCCCCCCTCCCTCCTCCCTCCGGGTCGTCCCAGTGCACCAGCCCCAAGCATCCAGTATCATGTATCGAACCTGGACTGGCAATTCATTTCATATATGATATTATACACGTTTCAATGCCATTCTCCCAAATCATCCCACCCTCTCCCTCTCCCACAGAGTCCAAAAGACTGTTTAAAACAAAACAAACATAGTGGGGAGGATACAGGCAGATGACATAAGAGTTGACTTCCTATCAAAGAGCCAAAAGGCAGATAGAAGCATTTCCAATACTCAAGCAATGAGCTAGGAAAGGACTGGGAAATAGGACTAGAAATGTCTCTATTCTCTTCCTATGCCCACAGTTACTCCTTGACAATACAGTGGCTGAAACCTCAATTAAGGATGGAAATAAGGAAGCAGAAAAGGCTTTCATGTCTCAGTTTCCAGTGAGAACTCCCAACATAAAGTGACCACAATAGATTATAAAGGATGATGTGTGTTCTGTCACAATACAATTTTTTGAGAAGTTATCAGAGATGGGAAAAGTATTTAGATATACAGATGTTATAAACAGTGAAACATCCCAGAAAAGTCAAGTCAGAAGCACTTCTAGAATAGTGATGTGAGGAACTCTGTGGATCCTCTTCCCAATAAAAAGCAAATGATCAAAGAATGAAAAACAAGGTAAATATCTCTGGAAGTCATCCTGAGGTCGTATAACAAATGGAGAAACACTTATTCAAGAAAATCTACTAACTTTTGGAAGAACAGAGTCAGTGCCATTTGAACTATGACTTCCCCCCTTCCCTTCCCAGGTAAAGTGACAGGAAGTCTACTCTCAGTTCAGTTCAGTCGCTCAGTCGTGTCCAACTCTTTGCGACCCCATAAATCGCAGCACGCCAGGCCTCCCTGTTCATCACCATCTCTCGGAGTTCACTCAGACTCACGTCCATCGAATCAGTGATGCCATCCAGCCATCTCATCCTCGGTCGTCCCCTTCTCCTCCTGCCCCCAATCCCTCCCAGCATCAAAGTCTTTTCCAATGAGTCAACTCTTCG
>SJYT01054792.1:824788-889669 GCA_006410635.1 Cephalophus harveyi | reverse complement strand
TCAGCCTTCTTCACAGTCCAACTCTCACATCCATACATGACCACAGGAAAAACCATAGCCTTGACTAGACGGACCTTAGTCGGCAAAATAATGTCTCTGCTTTTGAAAATACTAGCTAGGTTGGACATAACTTTTCTTCCAAGGAGTAAGCGTCTTCTAATTTCATGGCTGCAGTCACCATCTGCAGTGATTTTGGAGCCCAAGAAAATAAAGTCTACTCTAGGCATGTGAAGTTAAGGTGGAGTAAGTCTTTCATGACAGTCCAAGCCTAGAATTATGGTATCTGCGCAAGAGGAGCAGACCACCTATTTCTCATCCTTTCCTCTCCCAGCTTCATGTGGCAAAAGCTTTATTTCAGGCAAAAATGACAGAGAAGAAGGTAGAGGCCCTCTTCTTCTACCTAGGCCTTGTCATAGGACAAAACTTCTATATCAGGCATGACAGGCTGAGAATACTGGACCTTTAGCATCCTCGTCTTAGTTCACGAGTATAGCTAAGGTTCCTTGTTAGGAGAAGAAAGCCAAGAAGACCATAGATTATCTTTGCCTAGAACTCTGCTTGTAGAACATGGGTGTCTCTGCAAGAGAAATAGGGTGCTGTCCTCACATTAAACTCTGAAGCAGTAGCAATTACATTCTGCCCAGGAAGAAGAGGAAGGCTAAAAGAACAAAGCACTCCATACTTCTCCCTAAGAGGACTCATCTTATATGGAACGGAGTGTGGAGAGGTTCAAGCCTAAGGACACTGGAAACAACAGTGGTGATTTTGGTGATGAGGAAATTAGTTGGGAGCTTATAGCTCTGTAACAGCAATAAAAGAAAAGGCAGAACATCTAGAAGGTTAGTAGAAATAACTGAGAAAAGAAGCAGTAAAGAAGAGCCCTCCTGGGGGTGGAGGAAGCCTTAAAATGTGGCCTCAAAGACAACTTCTACAAACTGGAATCAGATTGTTTCTGTTCAAGCAGAATCAGATCAGACTTCAGAGTAATTTATTTACCAGGGTGTTGTCAAAACAATAGAGCAATCAGCTAGAAATTAGCATAGGCTAACTGTGGCATCCAATACCAATGCAGATGACATTTCATCTGCAACGAAAGCAGTAGAGTAAAAGGGAGTTCATAGAAAGAGATAGTCAAAGAGGACAGAGGTAAAACCATTTTAACCTAGTGGGGTAGGAGGAGTCATACTCAAGCCTGCACTCTCTGAGTGCAACATTAAGGGTTGCACATTTGGGAAAAACTAATTTCACTCAACTAAAGCAAGCAACTAACCAGAAAATAAATGCAAACAAACAAGTAGACTAGCAAACAATGATAGTCCTAGAAATAGGGTGTTAGTATCATAACTGCTACAATATATTATCAAATATCCAGTGTGGAACCAAAAAATACCGACTATGAGAAAAGCAAATAAACAAAAAAGCATATTTTCAGGATTTAAAAGAACAGGCAAAAGAAACTGCATTTTAGAGAGTCCAAATGTTGTACTTTGAGGACAGAAATTTTAAAGTAGCTATTACAAATACGTTCAAAGAACTAAAGAAAGTCATACTTACAGAATTAAAGGAAGAAATGATGATAATGTCTCACCTATTATAAAAGATCAATGAAAAATAGGAATTATAAATTGAACCAAAAGGAAATTCTGGAGTTCAAAAAGCCCAATAGCCAAACAAAAATTTTTCTTCAGAGGTCAACAGGAAATGGGAGTTAGTAGAAGAATAAACCAGTAAACACGAAGACAGATTGATAGAGATCATAGAATCTGAGAACAGAAAAATATAAGAATGAGAAACAATGAAAAGAGCCTTGGAGAAACGTAGAACACTATTGCGCATACTAACGTACAGTTGCTTCTCATTATTCATGGATTCTGCATTTGTAATTTTGACTACTTGCAAAATGTGTTTGTAACCCCCCAAATGGATACTCAGGGCAAGTTCACAGTCATTTACAAACTTATGTAAAGTAATGAATCATCTGAGTCACCCAACACATGTTCTAACTGAGGTCAAATCAGGCAACACATTGCCCTGTCGTGTCAGCTCTCACACATAACAAGCTTCTTTTCTGAAATACATTTAGTGTCAAGTTTTAAACGTTTTTGTGCTTTTTGTTGGTGATTTTGCTATATTTTAAATGGCCTCAAGTATAGTGAAGTGCTGTCCACAAGCACAAGAAGGCTGTGATGTGCTTTTTAGGAAAAAGTGTGTTTTAGATAAGCTTCATTCAAGCATGAGTTGCAGTGCTGCTCACCGTGAGTTCAATGTTAACAAATCAACAATACTTTGCATTCAGGAAAAAAAAGAAGGGATTTGTTTTGCATGTGACACTGCTCATAAAGTGCTAAGGTGATATCCATAGCACACGATGAAGCTACAGAAAGGCAGAGTTTTATGGATAAACTTTTCAGATACGCTTGTAAATTTGTGAGTTGATGAACAATTTTTTAAAAATGTAGTGTACAGATTGCTTTGTGGCTGAATTCCAAAGAATTTTATGATCAGTTAATGAAAACATGACCAATTCCTTACAAAGTCTTTTAAAAAATAGAAGTGGAAAGAATACTTTTCAACTCATTCTATTATTTCAGTTTACTCTAATGCCAAAACTGGACAAATATAAGAAATACCCATATATAATTTGAGATAATGTGGGTGTGGGATTTGATCTATTCTTAAGAATGAGGACTATTTCTGGCTTAGAAGTGAACCATAGTTCTGATGATAATAATTCATATGTGTCTGTGTTGTAGTGCTCAATTGTGTAATCTTCAGTCTTAAATGTTGTTTCATGGCTGCAATTCCATCAAACAATATTTATATAATAAATTATCTTCCCCCATATAGAAGAAAATCTTAAACACCTGCAGTGATTATTATCAGAAACGTTATATGCAACCATAACATCAAACAGTGTTGCTGTGCTCAGTCACTAAATCATGTCCGACTCTTTGTGACCTGAAGGACCGCAGTATAGTATACCAGGCTTCCCTGTTCTTCACTATCTGCCAGAGTTTGCTCAAACTCATGTCCATTGAATTGGTAATGCCATTCAACACTCTCATCCTCTGTGGCCTCCTACTTCTTCTGTGCTCAAATCTTTCCCAGCATCAGGGTCTTTTCCAATGAGTTAGCTAGCTCAAACAGTGATACACATGTAAATTTATCATGTGATCAGATGACAATAGTCTTCTTCAGCCAAAGCTGATAAATCACAAAAACGAAGGACAGAAATCTGATACCAAAATAATTTTCTCTTCCTGTGTTAAACAATACAGAGACTGAGCATACTTCCTCTGACATTGTTAAACAATACTGAGAATAAGCAAAGTAAAATTAGGTTTTTGCTCCAGGGAATACTTGCTCCTGGAAGATAAGACTGAGCAAATAAGAGCAGCTTACTTATGGAGACTAAGCTTACTTGTCATACCTTACTTCAAAACCCTCACATGCCAATCCAAAGCAGTTATGTCATAAACTCTGCCTGGTCCCAGCTAGTTCCCCTTCTTGCAAGATTCACCTGAAAATTACTCTTTAAAATTCTAAAATCATGCAAATATTTCCCATCTCCCCAGTTTTTCCCTTCAGAGATGTTACCAAGAGTATGACAGCTATAGTACATTTTCCCTTACTGCAATATGTCAAATAAATCTAGCTTTACTGAATTCAGGATTTTCTGTTGGTCTTTTGGGGCAGTTGTCACACCTCTTAAGATGTTTATACCCTACTGGACAGTGAGTTTTTAAAGACAGACTCTTATACTCTACTCTCCATGTATGTCAGAAAGTACCCCCCAAAATAATGACTGCAGTCACCAGGCAGTTAGAGAAACCTATGAAACTGAAACACTGCCTTTTATTTTACCAACAGCTATAGTGGAAGAACAAATGCATTATAGTCTCATGCTTTAGAAACTAAAAATATTTTGTTTCATTGCTTTCTAATCAATGTGGAAATTATCTAAAATGGAAAAATTGAAACTCAGAGGATCATATCAGCTAGAAAAGCAGTAAAATTTGCCATGTTTTATAAAGACTGCATTTTAAAGAGAAAAACAGAGGAACATGTAGAAGGGCTTTGAACTAAATCATTCATAATATGATAAGTAATCTATTCCTAAGAGAGGTTTAAAGGTATTTGACAGTATGGGAATATACTTATTTATTCAATAAATATGTTTTTATAAGCACTATAGGCTGAGTGAAGTCTTTGGAATTGGAGCATAATGGTTAATAAAGCAAATGTTCTCTAAATACATGGGACTTGTATTCTAGTTGTAAGAAGGCAAATCTTTCAGAAGTTAATACATACATAAATATAGAATTACCATTTGTGGTAAGTACTATGAAGTGTAGTGAAAGTGACTAAAAACAGACTTAGTGGGTACAAGGAGATTAAGTAGATGTCGAAGAAGACCAGGGAATGTACTGATATTTTTCTCTACCTTGACCTCAAGGATTAGGCTAAAGCTCCCAGCAAGTTAGAAATGTACAATTTTCCCAAGATAGAGGAGGAAAAACAAAAGTGAAATTTCAATTATCTTACATAATGGATTGACTAGTTTTCTGTGAGTATGGTTTCAGTGTGGCTGCCCTCTGATGCCCTCTTGCAATACCTACCATCTTATTTGGGTTTCTCTTACCTTGGGCGTGGGGTATCTCTTCACGGCTGCTCCAGCAAAGCACAGCCGCTGCTCCTTACCTTGGACGAGGGGTATCTCCTTACCGCCGCTGTTCCTGACCTTCAATGTGGGATAGTTCTCTGAATGATGCTAAAGCTGAAACTCCAGTACTTTGGCCACCTCATGTGAAGAGTTGACTCATTGGAAAAGACTCTGATGCTGGGAGGGATTGGGGGCAGGAGGAGAAGGGGACGACAGAGGATGAGATGCCTGGATGGCATCACGGACTTGATGGACGTGAGTCTGAGTGAACTCCGAGAGATGGTGATGAACAGGGAGGCCTGGCGTGCGGCGATTCATGGGGTTGCAAGGAGTGGGACGTGACTGAGCGACTGAACTGAACTGAACTACATAATAGAAATAATAGATGACAGGAATGAGACATGTTTCATCAGTCTTAAATAAAGCAATACACTAGATTGAGGAAGAAGGATTGAGACCATGTATAAGTGAGCATTCCATGGTTCTGCAAAGAGTTGGACAAAACTTAGCACATGACACACAGGAGATACAACTTAGCACTAGAAAATTTCTGTTTCCACACTGCATTTCCAAAAGCTTTAGACAAAGTTATTCTGAAAGAATTTGCAATTGGGACTTGTTATGAAACCCTAAAAGAAACCAAAGTTACTGATAGGATACAGCATTCTAACTTGCTGAGTGAACAATGCATTTTCAGTAAATACACGTCACATTGCTTACCTAGGATGTGCAGGACATAACCTGTTCTGTATTAATGCATTTAGGTATCTAAACTCCAAAAGAACATACAGATGGGATAAAAATCACTTAACCATGAAACATACACATTTACCTAATCACAATTTAGTACTAAATAAAGAGTTTAAATCGTTTCTAAATTAAGTCTTATATGCATACTAAATGGCAGGTACTTCATAAGATTTTCAGTAAATTCAACAATTCAGTAATTTTATTTACAGAAGAGAAATCTAAAGCTCAGAGAAACGAAATAAATTACCAAAGGTCCACCACAAAGTAATTGTGTAAATGGGTTTTTAAAACAGGTTTCCACACTTTCTTTTCTTGTCCACTTGTTCTCCCAAAGTGACCCTGAACTTATTATTTGTCAAGAATTTTTAGGTATGTTCCAATAAACAGTTAGAAGTAGGGGAAACTAAGATCCAACCTATTACACCTTTAGGCAGATATAAAGCCTACAAAAACATATGAGTTTTCACTATCACATCAGTGAAAATAAAAAAGTTTATGAACACATTGTTTTGATCTGTAAATCTAGGGCAAAGAGGTCATTTTATACATTGTGGATAGATGTGTGAATACATGAAATATCTAAGGAGGTAAAACTGGAAGAATCAAAATTACAAATACACAAACACTTCATTCCAATAATTTAAATTTATTATTATTATTATTATTATTATTTTTTTTTTTGGCTGTGCCACTTAGTATGTAGGATCTTAGCTCCCTGACCAGGGATCAAACTTGTACCCCCTGCACTGGAAGTATGAAGTCTTAACCACTGAACTGCCAGGGTATTCTTCCAATAATTCTAAATTTGAATTTGACATGCCTCTGTCCTTCTGGTAAAGAAACCCTCTGGTGATACTCTGCCCAACTCTCACAAAGCTGCACAGTATTTTCACCAGTTTCTCAACCACTGTCTCATTTCTCTTCTGAGTACACTGATTACCTGGAACCATACTCTTAATAGTCATGACCTTGATTATTGCTTGGAATCCCTGTCTACCCTGCCCAGTTCACTTGATGAGACTCCCTTATGTACAAACATTTGCCTGAATGAAGTCTGAATTCATCACGACCTTCCTACAATTAGCATTAGCAGCTGGTTACAACTGCTCCTCAACAGTCAAATTTATAATCCTACCTCCATCTCCATTTTCCCAGTGCTGTTGGGAAGTCAAAGCATACTCTCCAACTCAGCCTGTCCAATATATAATACCTTTTAAAATTAATTGTATTATACCCCATTGTGCATAGCAACTAAGCCATCAAGTACAAGGAAAGGGAATTTTTGAAATACTTTCCAGAAACGGTCATTGGCTAGCAACTTCAACATATTCTACCTGATTCAATCTCCATTGCAGACCTGTAGTGTAGATATTGTTTTCTTCATTTTCTATTGAGAAAACCAAGACCTAGTGAGAGTACCTTTCTTAAGGCCATGTATTTAAGGTTGAGCTGTGATTATAGCCAACTCTCTTGACTTTCTATCTAGTACCATTTTTAATTAAACTGCATGGCCTTTAAACCACCTCCCTTTTAATCAGAAAGGGATATTCAATCAGAACTATTTCCATTTCAGCAGCTTCAATGAATATAGAAGAATTAATGTTTTATTTTTCCATATGGCAATTTTTTTTTATTTCTCAGGTACTGTATAAATTCATTGTCAAATGGCTTTAACATCCTTTAAATATTCCTTCATATTTTGTTACACTAGCCCTTTTTGTTTGTTTTTGTTATCTACCACATACAATCTAGATCAAAGTCATAACATGATACTTTCTTCATATATGGAAACTTGTAGATTATTTTTCTTGTAAATCAGTTATATGCTATGTCTTTTCTAGGTGTGAAAAATACACAATCTCTATTTTGGCAGCACATGAGATGCTTACTCCTTGGAAGGAAAGTTATGACCAATCTTGGCTCTAATTATAAAAGTGGTATGTACTATATAAAGTTATGGTTAAGATAATAAATTTGGTATTTATCCAAAAAAATAAAAATAAAAAGCACAGACATTACTTTGTCAACAAAGGTCCATCTAGTCAAGGCTATGGTTTTTCCAGTGATCATGTATGGATGTAAGAGTTGGACTATAAAGAAGGCTATGCACAGAAGAATTGATGCTTTTGAACTGTGGTGTTGGAGAAAACTCATGAAAGTCCCTTAGACTGCAAGGAGATCCAACCAGTCCATCCTAAAGGAGATCAGTCCTGGGTGTTCATTGGAAGGACTGATGTTGAAACTGAAACTCCAATACTTTGGCCACCTGATGCGAAGAGATGACTCATTTGAAGGGACCCTGATGCTGGGAAGGATTGAGGGCAGGAGAAGAAGAGGATGACAGAGGATGAGATGGTTGGATGGCATCACCGACTCAATGGACATGGGTTTGGGTAGACTCCAGGAGTTGGAGATGGACAGGGAGGCCTGGCATGCTGTGGTTCATGGGGTCGCAAAGAATCAGACATGACTGAACGACTGAACTGAACTGGCTCTTAATTCCAATTGGTATGGACTGCTTCATCAAGTATATGTACCTGGTTTGAGGCACTTTAAAATGCCCCATTTCTGCTTTAAATTTTCTCATTAGTGTAATAGTTAGCTTTCAAATCCTCAACAGAATTCATGAAGTTTCTTCCTTTGTTTATTTTATCCTTCAGTCTTTCATTCAACAAAAATGCCTTAATACCTACAATGTAGCAGGGACTAGCAGTCATCTGGTTATAATGTTGAACAAAAGAGGCACAGTTCCTGACATGAGAGTAAAGACCACATGGGAGAAAATTCAAAAACATGAAAGAGTTTAAGCAATGGCCCTCGGTAGGGGAAAAAATGGGTATTTTTAATGAACAAAATGATCAATAATGTAACTGGACTACAGTAAAATTAGGCAGGTTGCTCAGGGTGAGTCTGTTTAATGGTCTGCTTGAACTTCACAGAGAATTTGATTTTATACTATTGTGGGAGTGACAGAGTGATTAATTTTATAAGAATATAATTCTCATTACTAAATGGAGAATAGTTTGAGAGTCATAGGGTGGATAGCAAGAGATTCAGTTAGGAGATAAGCAGAGTCAGGCAAAAGACAATGACAGCCTAGTCTAAGTAGAAGACAGATTAAAGATGTAACTTGAAAAATAAGATTAGCATAAATTAAGGAGGATATGAAATGGAAATTGAGGACAATAGAGATTCAAGGTAGACTCAGATACAATGACCCCAGCAGTAAGAGATAGGATAAAGTCAGGTGACATTAATAAATAACCTCTGAAACCACATGGCCAGAACTTCAATATTTATTTTCTGCTCATGATACATGTCTATTCAGGGGTTGGTGGGGGTACTCTGCTCATTGTAGTCTCTCAGAGATTTGGGCTGATGGAACAGCCAGCCTCCATGACCTGAACACTGCAGGTCATGGTGCTAAAGGAAAAAGAGCTCTTCACTTTCACACACACATCAGCTGCTACATATCCTAGCCCATGAGTGATCTATATCACACTCAAAGAGTTCCATACACAACTATTCGGCCAAACCTAATCACATGTTTCCACCCAAACACAAGAGCGCTCAGGAATACAATCCTACACACGCTTGGAAGGCAGAATGCTGGAAAATATTTGATGAAAATATTAATGATTAATATCATGTTCCCTCTTTGTAAGATCCTATTTTCATTTTTGAGAAAAACTTGGGAAATTTGTTGAAAACTGTAGTCACACTGTTCAGGTGGTATGAACACCTGGGACACTGAATTCCTAGACTGTAAATAACTGCAAGTCCAGAAGGGCACTTCTCTTGTGATGATGTCTCCCAGGCATGCTCGAGTCCTCCTTTAGATATCACTTACATTCAGATTGTCATCTGTGCTATTATCTGTGATATTATAGATACAGTGAAGTACATGGCTAGGTCTTGGCATTTTGGGCAAATGATCTTTTGTAAAAGAAGTATAAAAGTTGACTTGTCCAATGTACATTTGTAAGAGTCAATTTACATTACATTTCAAATCCTTTCATGAGTACTCAATATATTGATATAACAGATACAAAGGTATATTTCTGTAGCATAATAGACTGCAACTTGGTCAAGACATTCTGTTCACCACTGCATTCACTTATATATAGAACAGTGCCTGGCACATTGCTGGATGACTAGCAGTGAGTATTTAAATACATATATGACATATAATAAATTCACATGTAGAACATGATGTCCAAATTCCATAACATAAAATATATTTATGCTTCCTGTAAAATAAAATGGTATGTAATATATATAAAATGCATATTATTAACATTTGTCTTATACAAATAATATTGAGTATGTATTATATGCCAGGAACAGTGTTGGTGATTTGGCTTCATCTTATTTATTCTTTGTGACAACAAGTTGGTTTTAGTATTTTTATTCCCATTTTAGATATGAAACTACTAAAGTTTAACCTACGCCTTGCATTTTTAGAGGATACATGTTTTAGAGAATTTCCTGGACTTTACTCCAAAATTGTACTTTCTATATTGGATAAAAAGTGATAGGATATGCTATGGGAAGTCAGAGGATGAATGCCCCAACAATAATTGGATCACCAATTTTACTTGAAGAATGTTTATAAAAAATAAAAAAAATGGCATTTTATATTATAATTAAATATTTTATATTATAAAATATGAATTTTATCTTTAATGTCTCTCCTAGTGACAGCACTGGGAGTCTGACTCCTTCCATCACTGAGCTGAAACATCCCATTGTGTGCTTGTAAACTTATAGCCACATGATAGTTCTTATTCTGCATCATCATTGAATCTGTATTCAAAAAATAAAGGAGACTGGAAGTCAAAAAGCTAAGGGACATACCAGCCAAATCTGTCTCATTTTAGGGGATTTCTTGAGAAGCACTAACAGAAACTTTCAAATTCACTGGTCAGAACTGTTTCACACAGGAAACTTCAGCTGCAAAAAACATTAGAAAAAGATTTTTGGCTGGGCAACTAATGCACCCAATAAAATTGGGATTGTGATAGTAAGGGAGTAAACAAGAACTAGATATTGGGCAGGGAGCAGTTAGCCACCCAAACAATCTGAATGCAACTGAAGGCCGGAGTGGGGCTCCATCATGCCTTAGAAACATGTCCATTGGTCATCACAGAGTGGCCACCCTAAGGACTGGGCCTCTTGGAAATGAAATGAGTTTTAGTTTAAAAGTTTAATAAGGATTGATTTACAATATATGCTCTCTGTATGGCCCTTCCCTTGCAGAATCTACTGACAGTTGCTTGAACTTGCAAGCAGCTCACTGGTTAACCCTCCATAATGAGTTGAGGCTACATATGTCTGAAAATCACTACAGACATCCAAGTTTAAGAGTTCTCCATTTTTCTGCTGACCCTATGAGTGTACTCTGCCTTTTGTTGGAGCATTTACAGTGAAAGTCGTTTCCTTAGTTTCTGAGAATTTGGACCAAAGAATTTAACTGTTGAGTGAATTTGCCTGGGCCATGAAAACATCTACTTCAGTTGAGTGAAAAGAACTCTACTGTTGACTAATGGCTCTAAACATCCCATTGTGTGCTTGTAAACTTATAGCCACATGATAGTTCTTATTCTGCATCATCATTGAATCTGTATTCAAAAAATAAAGGAGACTGGAAGTCAAAAAGCTAAGGGACATACCAGCCAAATCTGTCTCATTTTAGGGGATTTCTTGAGAAGCACTAACAGAAACTTTCAAATTCATTGGTCAGAACTGTTTCACACAGGAAACTTCAGCTGCAAAAAACATTAGAAAAAGATTTTTGGCTGGGCAACTAATGCACCCAATAAAATTGGGACTGTGATAGTAAGGGAGTAAACAAGAACTAGATATTGGGCAGGGAGCAGTTAGCCACCCAAACAATCTGAATGTAAGGGATGGCCGGAGTGGGGCTCCATCATGCCTTAGAAACATGTCCATTGGTCATCACAGAGTGGCCACCCTAAGGACTGGGCCTCTTGGAAATGAAATGAGTTTTAGTTTAAAAGTTTAATAAGGATTGATTTACAATATATGCTCTCTGTATGGCCCTTCCCTTGCAGAATCTACTGACAGTTGCTTGAACTTGCAAGCAGCTCACTGGTTAACCCTCCATAATGAGTTGAGGCTACATATGTCTGAAAATCACTACAGACATCCAAGTTTAAGAGTTCTCCATTTTTCTGCTGACCCTATGAGTGTACTCTGCCTTTTGTTGGAGCATTTACAGTGAAAGTCGTTTCCTTAGTTTCTGAGAATTTGGACCAAAGAATTTAACTGTTGAGTGAATTTGCCTGGGCCATGAAAACATCTACTTCAGTTGAGTGAAAAGAACTCTACTGTTGACTAATGGCTCAGAAGAAGGCCAAACTGGCTCACTTATAGTGCTCTGAGTTAAAAGCAGCGCTGCCTTGGAGATGACTATAGTATTTATTCCCCTCAGAAAATTAAAATCTCTGAACCAAGATTGATAGGACTGTTATGTCTTCAGGTGCTTTTTTATACTCTTATGATTTAATCATGTTATGGTGATAGGTGAACCAGGCCTTGCTGATGACAAGGAAAAGAGCATTCATTTTCAGAAATCTTTCAGGCTGAGTTCAAAATACAAGGAATGCTTCTCAGTATACAAAGCCTAAGATTTGGATGCTCAACAACAAACTCAGGGATGAGCTCAGGCCTGGCTATTTTAGGGGAAACAAAACTCACTTTTCCTAGTGGAGGCTGGATTCAGATCAACACCCCACTATAACCTAGGGTTTTCAGTTCAACCAAATCCCACCAGAAAACATAGAATTTGAAGGGTACAGGGAAAGTAGATAAAAACTCTGTAATTAATAATATAATACTTCAGCTTTCACAGAAACAGGTAACTAAAATGGACAAACCACGAACAACTCAAAGGGACAAGACAAAAACGGCCCTGCAGTGCCCCCTAGCAAACACTGCAAAATTCCTCTCCCTAACATGGCTTCCCTGTTACTGCAAACCTGGCGCAAGCTATTTTGAAGCCACAACCCAGACAATTCTTGTTCCTAATCACCAATGAAACAATTTTCCAAACTATTGAAAAATATGCTGATATCCATTTAATATTAGGCAAGCAAACCAGAATAATATTCTTTGATTGCGATCTGTAAACATACACTCATTGGGCTGACTTCTTTTCTACTTTCATCTTTCCTTTTTAAACATTGCGCTGAGCCTGAGATCTTGAACCTAAAGCACACTAAAAGTAAAACAAGGCTGCTAAGATTTCAAAGCTGTTTTTTTCTCTTCTGGAAATTCACACCTGTTAATTTAGCTTATCATTCAATCCTAAGCTGACTTTTTATATAGGACTAGCTGCATTTTACAGTCAACTTCTCTTATACCTTTTAATTAAATGGCCTCTACCTGGTTCCTAGTCCCTGTTCCACTGTTTTATGGAACGGATCTGTTTACATTTTCCTTCTGATTAAGAATAAGATGTGGCTACAGGGAGTGAAGTGGAAATATGTGAAAAATCACAAGGTACAGCAATTTCATTTTTCAACCTGGATGGGTCCTGGGCTTTTCATTAAGGTCAGCTGAACTTCTAAATACTGTGAGTGATTACTAATCCCACTTGGTTTTCCCAGTGAAGCTAAAGATGATGACGGAGGGAGAAATTTGGGGGATAATTAAAAGATGGATAGAAACATCAAACAATAGTGTTCTATTTCAAGAAAGTCAACAGAAATGTTAAAAAATAGCTAATTCTTCTGGGTGTCATGGAAAATTGTAGAGTGGAAATAAGAGGTAGATGACATTTGATTAAATATTTAATTAAGCTAAATACACACAAGCCTCTTAATTGTGAATCTGTTCTGTGTGATGGTATTCCACCAAAGTGAAGTAGGGAAACATTTTTAAACAATTCTTTCTTCTGATTACATTTAACTCTTGACTTGGTCAGCCGAGTATGTCATCCAACATTACTCCCAAACAAAGTCATACTTCATAGCGCTATTCCACCTATTAGACCCAGTTTTACCAATGGGATGATGCTCAGAAATCAAATTTCCCCTGCTTATTTACAGTACTGACTTATTAACATTTTGCCTTCTCAATTAATTTAAATGACTTTGGAAAGGTTTACCCTTTGACACTCAGGGATCAATGTAATTGCATGATAGGCAACTCTTACCATTGCTGATATTCAACAAGAAAACAAAAAAAAAATTATGATGATTATCTGGATAATGTTGAACAGGTGATCAGTAAGAACGAGGGAAGTATCCTGGATTAGATACTGAAGCTCAGTGCTTTTTGGATAAAGGAAGCTCCAAAGTGGAGATCTAGCATCTGGTCCCATCGAATTCTACTCCAGAAAATATATTCACACAAATGAATTCATATTCTCATTTCCCTTTCCCATTTCCATTCCATATGAGATTTTAAAAAAGAATCCAAAATCACTAGAAAATGGTGAAAATAGATGCATGAGTACAAGGAATTTTTAAATGTTTTAATGTAAAATTTTAAACTTTTACATATATACTCTTATGTACATTATCCTCAGTTACAAAAATTTGACCCTGTGATCAGTTCAGTTCAGTTGCTCAGTAGTGTCCGACTCTGCAGTACACTGGGCTTCCTTGTCCATCATCAGTTGCCGGAGCCTACTCAAACTAATGTCGATCACATCGCTGACGACATCCAACCATCTCATCCTCTGCCGTCCTGTTCTACTCCCGCCCTCAATCATTTGCAGCATCAAGGTCTTTTCCGATGAGTCGGTTCTTCACATCAGGTTGCCAAATGATTGGAGTTTTAACTTCAGCATCAGTTCCTCCAATGAATATTAAGGACTGATTATCTTTAGGATGGACTGGTTGGATCTCCTTGAGTGCAGAGGACTCTCAAATGTCTTCTCCAACACCACAGTTCAAAAGCATCAATTCTTCAGTGCTCAGCTTTCTTTCAAGTCCAACTCTCACATCCATGCATGACTACTGGAAAAACCATAGCTTGAATTGGATGGACCTTTGTTGGTAATGTCTCTGATTTTTAATATGCTGTCTAGGTTGATCAAGGAACAACAGACTGGTTCCAAATACAGAAAGGAGTACGTCAAGGATGTATATTGTCACCCTGATTATTTAACTTATATGCAGAGCACATCATGAGAAATGCTGGGCCAGAAATGAAGAAATGAAGCACAAGCTGGAATCAAGAGTGCCAGGAGAAATATTAATAAGCTCAGATATGCAGATGGCATCACACTTATTGCAGAAAACAAAGAAGAACTAAAGAGCCTCTTGATGAAAGTGAAAGAGGAGAGTGAAAATGCTGGCTTAAAACTCAACATTCAGAAAACATCTGTTCCCATCACTTCATGGCAAATAGATGAAGAAACAGTGGAAATAGTGACAGATTTCATTTTGTTGGGTTCCAAAATCACTGCAGATGGTGACTGCAGCCATGAAATTAAGACGCTTGCTCCTTGGAAGAAAAGCTATGACCATCCTAGACAGCATATTAAAAAGCAGAGACATTACTTTGTCAACAAAGGTCCATCTGGTTGAAGCTATGGTTTTTCCAGTAGTCATGTATGGATGTAAGAGTTGGACTATAAAGAAAGCTGAGCACAGAAGAATTGATGCTTTTGAATAGTGGTGTTGGACAAGACACTTGAGAGTCCTGTTGACAGCAAGGAGATCCAACCATTCCATCCTAAAGATAATCAGTCCTGAATATTCATTGGAAGAATTGTTGCTGAAGCTGAAACTCCAATAATTTGGCCAACTGATGCAAAGAACTGACTCACTGGATAAGACCCTGATGCTGGGAAAGATTGAAGGTTGGAGGAAAAGGGGACAACAGAGGATGGGATGGTTAGAGGGCATCACCAACTCAATGGACATGAGTCTGAGTAAATTCCAGGAGTTGGTGATGGACAGGGAGGACTAGCATGCTGCAGTCCATGGGGTCGCAATGAGTGGGACACAATTGAGTGACTGAACTGAACTGATGTTGATCATAGCTTTTCTTTCAAGGAGCAAGTGTCTTTAGATTCCATGGCTGCAGTCACCATCTGCAGTGATTTTGGAGCCCCCCAAAATAGTCTTTCATTGTTTTCACTGTTTCCCCACCTATTTGCCATGACGTGATGGGACCATATACCATGATCTTAGTTTTCTGAATGTTGAGCTTTAAGCCAACTTTTTCACTCTCCTCTTTCACTTTCATCAAGAGGCTCTTTAGTTCTTCGCTTTCTGCCATAAGGGTGGTGTCACCTGAGTATCTGAGGTTATTGGTATTTCTCCCCTAATTCTTGATTCCAGCTTGTGCTTCATCCAGCCCAGCATTTAGTATGATGTACTCTGCATTTAAATTAAATAAGTAGGGTGACAATATACACCTTTGATGTACTCCTTTCCCAATTTGGAACCAGTCTGTTGTTCCATGGCTACTTCTAACTGTTGCTTCTTGACCTGCACACAGATTTCGCAGGAGGCAGGTCAGGTGGTCTGATATTCCCATCACTTTCAGAATTTTCCACAGTTATGTTGTGATCCACACAGTCAAAGGCTTTGGCATAGTCAATAAAGCAGAAATAGATGTTTTTCTGGAACACTCTTGCATTTTCCATTATCCAGTGGATGTTGGCAGTTTGATCTCTGGTTCTTCTGCCTTTTCTAAATCTAGCTTGAACATCTGGAAGTTCACGATTCACATACTGCTGAAGCCTGGCTTGGAGAATCTTGAGCATTACTTTGCTAGCATGTGAGATGAGTGCAATTGTGCAGTAGTTTGACCATTTTTGCCTTTCTTTGGGATTGGAATGAAAACTGACCTTTTTCAGTCCTGTGGCCACTGCTGAGATTTCCAGATGTGCTGGCATATTGAGTGCAGCACTTTCACAGCATCATCTTTTAGGATTTGAAATAGCTCATCTGGAATTCCACCACCTCCACTAGCTTTGTTCGGAATGATGCTTTCTAAGGCCCACTTGACTTCACATTCCAGGATGTCTGGCTCTAGGTGAGTGAGCACACCATTGTGATTATCTGGGTCTTGAAGATCTTTTTTGTATTGTTCTTCTGGGTATTCTTGCCACTTCCTCTGAATATCTTCTGCTCCTGTTAGGTCCATACAATTTCTGTCCTTTATTGTTCCCATCTTTGCATGAAATGTTCTCTTGATATCTTTAATTTTCTTAAAAAGATCTCTAGTCTTTCCCATTCTATTTTTTCCCTCTACTTCTTTGCATTGATCTCTGAGGAAGGCTTTATTATCTCTCCTTGCTATTCTTTGGAATTCTGCATTCAAATGGGTTTATCTTTTCTCTTCTCCTTTGCCTGTTGCTTCTCTTCTTTTCTCAGATATTTGTAAGGTCTCCTCAGACAACCATTTTGCCTTTTTGCATTTCTTTTTCTTGGGATGGTCTTGATCACTGCCTCTTGTACAATGTCATGAACCTCCATCTATACTTCTTCAGGCACTGTCTATCAGATCTAATCCCTTGAATCTATTTGTCACTTCCACAGTATAATCATAAGGGATTTGAATTAGGTCATACCTGAATGGTGTAGTGGTTTTCCCTACTTTTTTCAATTTAAGTCTGCTTTTGGCAATAACGAGTTCAAGATCTGAGCCACAGTCAGCTCCCAATCTTCTTTTTGGTGACTGTATAGAGCTTCTCCATTTTTGGCTGCAAAGAATATAATCAAAATAATTTCAGTATTAACCATCTGGTGATGTCCTTGTGTAGAGTCATCTCCTGTGTTGCTAGAAGAGGTGTTTTCTATGACCAGTGCTTTCTCATCACAAAACTCTGTTAGCCTTTGACTGCTTCATTTTGAACTCCAAGGCCAAATTTGTCTGTTACTCCAGGGTAGCTCTTGGTTTCCTACTTTTGCATTCCAGTCCCCTATAATGAAAAGGACATCTTTTTGGGGTGTTAATTCTAGAAAGTCTTATAGGTCTTCATAGAACTGTTCAACTTTAACTTCTCCAGCATTACTGATTGGGGCATAGTCTTGGATTACTGTGATATTGAATGGTTTGCCTTGGAAATGAACAGAGATCATTCTGTCATTTTTGAGATTGCATCCAAGTACTGCATTCTGGACTCTTTTTGTTGACTATGAAGGCTACTCCATTTCTTCTAAGGGATTCTTGCCCACAGTAGTAGATATAACGGTCATCTGAGTTAAATTCCCTCATTCCAGTCAATTTTAGTTCATTGATTCCTAAAATGTCAATGTTCACTCTTGCCATCTCCTGTTTGATCACCTTCAATTTTCCTTGATTCATGGATCTAACATTCTAGGTTCCTATGCAATATTGCTCTTTACAGCATCAGACTTTACTTCCATCACTTGTCACATCCACAACTGGGTGTTGTTTTTGCTTTGGCTCCATCTCTTCATTCTTTCTGGAGTTATTTCTCCACTGATCTCCAGTAGCATATTGGGCACCTACTGACCAGGGAGTGCATCTTTCAGTGTCCTGTCTTTTTGCTTTTTCATACTGTTCATGGGGTTCTCAAGGCAAAAATACTGAAGTGGTTTGCCATTCCCTTCTCCAGTGGACCACAAATTGTCAGAACTCCCCACCATGACCCATCCATCTTGGGTGGCCCTACATGGCATGGCTCATAGTTTCATACAGCTAGACAAGGCTGTGGTCCATGTGATCAGTTTGGTTAGTTTTCTGTGATTGTGGTTTTCTGTGATTCTGTTGGCCCTATGATGGAAAGGGATAAGAGGCTTATGGAAGCTTCCTGATGGGAGAGACTGACTGAGGGTCAAACAGGGTCTTATTTTGACGGGTGGTCCATGTTCAGTAAATCTTTAATTAAATTTTCTGTTGATGGGTAGGGCTGTGTTCCCTCCCTGTTGCTTGACCTGGGGCCAAACTCTCATGGAGGTAATGAAGATAATGATAGCCTAGTGTAAGTAGAAGACAGGTCAAAATGTCCCATGCACACACTGCTAGACTCAGTGCCTCCAACCCTGAAGCAGGTCACCGCCAACCCCCTCCTCTGCCAGAGACTCCTGGACACTCATGGGCATGTCTGCCCTGTGACAGTCACAGTGTTTTCTTTTCCATATCAGTCATGACTGATATGCTTAATTAGTTATATGTTTATTCCTACTAGACTATGAGTCCTTCAGGACAGGATCTGAGTTGTAGTCAAATTGTATGGCAAGTTGTGCACACTGCACAATGTAACTGGTACATGGCTATTGATTGAATTAGATTAAACTGAATTAAGTTAATACTGGTAAGTGTCACAGCAAGGAGATCCAACCAGTACATCCTAAAGGAAATCAGTCCTGAATATTCACTGGAAGGACTGATGCTGAAGCTGAAACTCCAATACTTTGGCCACCTGATGCCAAAAACTGACTCATTTGAAAAGCCCCTGATGCTGGGAAAGACTGAAGGTGGGAGGAGAAGGGGATGACAGAGGATGAGATGGTTGGAGGGCATCACTGACTCAATGGACATGAGTTTGAGTAAACTCCAGGAATTGCTGACGGACATGGAGACCTGGCACGCTGCAGTCCATGGGGTCGCAAAGAGTCAGATTGAACTGAACCAGTCAGCAAAGACTGGAGGCTTGTATAAGGCAAAACATACTGGCTGGTCTTATGACTAGATATTCTGTTAAAAAAAAAAAAGAGAAGAAGAAGGTAGGTTATGTTGTTTTGATTTAAAACTGATACTAGATTTTTCTAAGCATATTAATGAACTGTTAATTGATTCCACAATTCCCTTCAACCTCAAATGGAACTGGGTATCTATCACGTAGTCATCTTCAACATTCCAGTACTCTTTCCTACAGCATAAAATATCCTAGCCCTACAGAGACCATTTATGAATGTACTTTGTGGGAAAAGCACATCTATCTTGCAAATCAATGTTATAGGTGCTGTAGTTAGAGAGTCATTGACCTCCACGTATCCCCAGAGTGCTTGACACTTAGCAACCCTTTTCTTAGTGTCATAGCCTGTGGTGCACTAAAAGAAAATAAAAATCATAACTGCAAGGCTAAGGCACAATCAGACAAACAAGAATGCTTTGCTAACAATCAACATAACTAAATAAAGACTCTTAACAGAAGAATTAAGAAGAAATCTTGTGAGGCACATGAAGTGGTCTGTGTCATGATTAAGAGGTGTTCAACGCTGGATCCCTGTATCAGGAAAGAGGGTTTAAATTAGGCTCTTTGTGTACTGATGTTGGGGGCCTCACCCCTGTGGTTGGTGCTGTGAGCAATGTGCTAGAAACAGTCTGGAGGGACCTGAGCACACCAGGTGCAATGTAGGTGAGAATAAAGAAAAAGAAACTAGAAATGATGCAGAAATGCTGTCAATGTAATGGTTAAAACCTCAAAAGACAGGAGCCACTAGACCTATCTAAAGACACAAAGAGAGACTTTCCTCTGGCATGCATTGCCCCAAAGAAAATAATGCTATGGAGTAGAACACAATTCATCCATAAGCCCTAGGGATCAGAAGCATCAATATACTAATCCTTAGGTCATAGGAAAGTTATGCAATTCTTGTCACTCTGCTTTTCCTTATTCCTCCAACACACACACACAGACACACAGTTTGTCTCAGGGTTAGTTTCATGTTACAAGTTAAGATACATCAATATTTGAATTGTAATCCCCTTGATTAAGATTATTCACCAATTCAACTAATATCTATAGCAAATTCTTAAAAATCTGAACAATCTACCATCCACTGAGTAGATGTCATACATTGGGTAAATTCTTTACCCAATTCCTTAGGATAGAACAAAATTCTTCCTTTTGTAAAAATGTCATTTACAAGAAATAAAGGTATGACTCAGGATCATTTTCTTAAGCACTATAGTGCAGTTTGTCTCAAAATCATGGGTAGTATTGACAGTATCAAATGATCTACATTTCTATTAGTAAATGAAAACATTATACCTGGGAGTGGCTATGTTTCTTTCTTTTCAAATCATTTTTAAATTTTTAGATTCTAATGACTCATTGGAAAAGACTTTGATGCTGGGAGGGATTGGGGGCAGGAGAAGAAGGGGACGACCGAGGATGAGATGGCTGGATGGCATCACGGACTCGATGGACGTGAGTCTGAGTGAACTCCGGGAGTTGGTGATGGACAGGGAGGCCTGGCGTGCTGTGATTCATGGGGTCGCAAGGAGTCGGACACGACTGAGTGACTGAACTGAACTGAACTGATAATGAATGCACATAATTTTAAATCACCTATTTACTAATAGTTCATTACACATATAGGTGCCCCCTTCACTTTTTCTGTACTCAACTTCTTCCCCAGAAGGTCTAAATTCTTTGGGCTGTTTCTTACATTTATCACAATATTATAAAATAATTGATTGGCATTACTACTTTTTTGGTTATCAATTTCAGATATCATCAGTTTAATTTTGTTACAGGAGTTAAGCTCACCCTGTCCCCAGTCAAATATACATATTAGCATGTAGATATATAGACGACACAGTTACACACACACCCTCTCAGTCTCCCAATGTCATTTAATATTTTTCATGTCAAATCAGGGTTGCATTATTTAATATGCCTTTGTAGTATATATTATGATTGAATTTCTTCTCCTACATTTTGCCATGGAGTTAATAATTGCCTCTTTCTTCCTATTTTCTCAGCTTAATTTAGAATCATTATTACATTTTGCAAATATTTCAACTGACCTTTCAAATGCCTATTGGTATATTTTTAGGTTAACTAAACCAGATTTTTTTTTTTTTAATTGAGCATGATTGTTTTTTCAGAAGACCTTGGCTCTGCAGCAAACCAGCCCACTGCTCCAGTCTGCACCGGCTGCTGACCGGTGCTCCTGTATAACAGTCAGAGTGAAACTCCATAGCACTATTGCTATGGACTCACCCTTTGTCAGATTTCAAGTCCTTCCTGTATTTTGTTTACTTCCTTGTTTTGCAGAAACATATCCTATAGTAGCTTCCTAGGAGGAGAATCAAGAATGATTAATTTTAAGAACCTGTATCCTTTAACAAGAATTTATTTTCACGTCACATTCTATGGATAGTTTGCCTGAGTATGAATCCTGGATTGAAAATACTTTCCCTCAGAATTTAAAGACATCACTTCTTTATTTTATAATAGGCAACATTTCCATTAAGAAATCTACGGCTGCTGAATTCTATTTTATTATATTTCATTATTTTTTGATAATTATTGTTTCCTCCCATCAGAAGCTTCTAGTATTTTTTTCCTCTGTCCTTAGATTTTCTGATAGACGTAAGTATTTTTTAAAAACCTGATGCATTTGTCTGGCAAATGTATTTCCAATACAAACTTTTCCAATATGAAGATGTATGCTCTTAAGCTCTGGAAATACTATTTCTTTGATACATTTTTTCTCTTTTGTATTTTCTGTAGACCTTTTTCTATCTCCTTGTGGTATAACTCCTGGAATAATCTTTTATTTCCTCATGTATATTATTCTTTTTATCTTTTTAATTTTCAAGGTTTTTGTGCTTTATCTTTTAATCTTTCTATTGAAAATTTTACTTATTTTAAAAATTCCACAATCTCTTCCTGTTTTCTGAATATTCTTTCATTGTAATTTGGTCTTGTATTATAGCTGTAGCTTGTCTCATGTTTTGGAAGAAACTAAATATACATGTTTTAGAAATTTAGTTCTATTGCTTGCATTGTGTCTGCTTATCATAGGTTTTAAAAATTCAGTTTGTTTCTTTTTTTCCTTGATATTGCTTTTCCTCTTAGAGGACCTGTACCACAGATCTCTCTTAGTTATAAATTTATAAATTTAGTACTTTTCTCACCTTCATGTTTGAATGATATAAATGCCTTAGCTGATGGAAGGAAGAAAAAAATACAGAGCATTAGGAAGGAGCAGTTTAGAGAAAAGTGTGTTGCTGACTTGTGTGTTTGCAAGAGTTTTTAAACTTTCCTCTTTTATTTAGCTATTATTTCTTCACATTCATAAACATGAAATTCACTTATGGTTTAAAAGTCAAATATATATTGTTATCGAAATTCAGTTGAAATGAGAAAAAATTTAAAAATCTAACTCTAAAACTAATTTTAAGACTCATTTCAGTTCAGTTACTCAGTCATGTCTGACTCTTTGCAACCCCATGAATCGCAGCTTGCCAGGCCTCCCTGTCCATCACCAACTTCCGGAGTTCACTCAGACCCACGTCCATCAAGTCCGTGATGCCATCCAAGCATCTCATCCTCTGTCGTCCCCTTCTCCTCCTGCCCCCAATCCCTCCCAGCATCACAGTCTTTTCCAATGAGTCAACTCTTTGCATGAGGTGGCCAAAGTACTGGAGTTTCAGCTTTAGCATCATTCCTTCCAAAGAAATCCCAGGGCTGACCTCCTTTAGAATGGACTGGTTGGATCTCCTTTCATCCAAGCATCTCATCCTCTGTCGTCCCCTTCTCCTCCTGCCCCCAATCCCTCCCAGCATCAGAGTCTTTTCCAATGAGTCAACTCTTTGCATGAGGTGGCCAAAGTACTGGAGTTTCAGCTTTAGCATCATTCCTTCCAAAGAAATCCCAGGGCTGACCTCCTTTAGAATGGACTGGTTGGATCTCCTTGCAGTCCAAGGGACTCTCAAGAGTCTTCTCCAACACCACAGTTCAAAAGCATCAATTCTTCGGCGCTCAGCTTTCTTCACAGTCCATAGACTAACCAATGCTAAAACAAATCAAAACAAAAAGAAATTCACAATGGCTGTGTGATCCTGCACTTTCTTTGGGGGGATTTTAATTTAAAACATTTTATACCCCTTGCCATTTTAGTTCAATTCCAAGTCAATATATTTTTCAGTCAAAACACATAATTAGAATGAGAATGAGAAGGTATAACAAAGGAACATCATCAAACTTAAAATGAGAATTGAACTGATGGAGTGTGGTAGTATCTTGCCACATGTGTTGGTCTCAAGGTTAATAGGAAAAAGACTGCCCAGCATGTTGACTCCATCTCATATTTGAGAAGCCACCTAGCAATCAATGGGAGGATTTCATCGTACCACAATTTTATTTCCTTCAAACTTACAGCCTTGCAGCAAATTCTGTTTTCAAAAGGGAAGTTGCCATGACACCAGGCAGTACAGAGCTGGGAGTGCTACCGTTTCTGACAGCCTGCCACAGTGACCCACTCAGAGTGGGCCTCAGCAGCGCTCCTGGTAAAGAGCAGGTAACGAACGGTGCTCAGCAATTACTTTTCAAAACAGAGAGAGCAATTTAAGCTACTCTAAAATACACAACCACATTGCAATTAAGGTGAGGACAGAAAAAAGTCCATTCCTCTAGTAATTCCCGTCTCTCATTTTCACTTGTACTCAATCTGTTTCTTCTCTTCTTCTATTATTTTATACCTCCATCTCTTCTTCCTCTCTTTTCTGCCTTTTTGTGAAGTGTTTCTTCTTGTTTTCTTTTTTTCCCCCTGTAGATTTTTTTTCCTTTTTTTTTTATTTTTTAAATTTTTATTTTTATTTTATTTTTCTTTACAATACCATATTGGTTTTGCCATACATTGACATGAATCCACTATGGGTGTACATGAGTTCCCAATCCTGAACCCCTCTCCTACCTCCCATCTGTCATCTTTTTCCTTTTTATCTTAATTGATCTCCCTTTCACTTTCACTCTGTAACTTTCGTAACATTAGTACATTGAGTGAAATGTATTTGTGGGCTGCATTTTTGTGAGCATTATACTCATTGAATACAGGCTAATACTTTACTAAAAATTTTGTCATTTAAACTTTTTCCCTCATCTAAAATAAAGTCTTAACTCATTTAATTATTGATACTTTAAAACATCCACACCATACTTAATTGATTTGCTTTAATATATTAGCAGTTAAACAGAATAACTACTTTTCACTTCTGATTTATAGTAATAAAGAACGTTAAGAAATAGAGAGTTCCCAAGATGGCAGAGTAGGAAGACTCTGAGCTCATTTCCTCTTATGGGCACGCCAAAATTAAAACTATTTACAGAAAATTATTTATGAAAAAGATCAGGATCTACAGAACAGATCTTTACAACTAAAAGTATAAAGAAGGAACCACAATGAGGTAGGCAGGAAGAGAGGAGTAGTGGTATAGTCAAGACCCAAACCCCCAGGTGGGTGACCCATAAACAGATTACAATTGCAGAGCTTCTCCCCACAAGGAGCGAGTTGTCTTGAGGCCCTCTGTGCTGAACAAATTCTTAGAAATGTACATACTCCCAAGTCTGAGTCAGGAAGAAATACAAAATATGAACAGGCTAACTGCCAGTAATGAAACTGAATGCTGATGCTACTGCTGCTAAGTCGCTTCAGTCGTGTCCAACTCTGTGCGATCCCATAGACGGCAGCCCACCAGGCTCCCCTGTCCCTGGGATTCTCCAGGCAAGAACACTGGAGTGGGTTGCCATTTCCTTCTCCAATGCATGAAAGTGAAAAGTGAAAGTGAAGTCGCTCAGTCGTGTCTGACTCTTAGCTACCCCATGGACTGCAGCCTACCAGGCTCCTCAGTCCATGGAATTTTCCAGACAAAAGTACTGGAGTGGGGTGCTATTGCCTTCTCCGACTATATGCATTATAGCAACTAAAATCAGTTGGTTCCTCTTCCTAAGACTTCCCGTGTCAGAAGTATGGGGAGAAAGAGGCTTCAGCTGTCCATTCAAGGGATGGAAATTGGAATTTCCTTTTGCTAACTACTGGCTTGACTGTTGATCTTCAATTTAGGGTTATCTCAATAAATTGTTTTTTTTCAAATCCAAATATAACTTGACCTTTAAACAATGCAGGGTTTAGGGACACTGATCCTCTACGCAGTCAAAAATTATGTATAACTTATAGCCAGCCCTCTGTATCCATGATTCCTCTGTATTTGCAATTTTGCTTCTATGCATTTAACTAACCAACAGTTGTATAATATTATGGTATTTACCACTGGAAAAAAAAAAAATCCACGTATAAGGTAATCTATGCAGTCCAAACCCATCTTGTTCAAGGGTCAACGGTGCTATTGATTGCTCCACTTAGAATGCTCTTTGCAGAGCTACAGGTCTTTTCAAGTTTCAAGTACTCATAATTTTACACTTCTCATTCATCTTAAGTCCACAAGAATAAGACATAATAGGGACACAAAAATCAAGAAATACATCTTTAAAGTTGTAAGTTCTCCATTACAGGTTGACAAACAATACAACTAAACGAGGTAGATTTCATTTTTTAAAAAATAAGGATGATTACTTGAAAGATAAATTTAATAAAGAGCATACTACATAACTTGGGCACAAAGCAGTCAAAACAAGGTCTAAATTGTCACCCACCTGTGGATTCTTCAATTTAGTGATAACTTTCCAAGCTTCATTGAGGATCTGAAGTCGATCACTCTCAGGAGGATCAGCCAAGGCCAAGTTTAACCCCAGGGGAGCAAAAAAGGAGATGCTTGGGGAAACCAGACTGAATAGATAATTTTAAAACTCCCCCCAAAACAAAACTCCAAGACTAGATAGATTTACAGGTGAATTCTACCAAACAGAGAAAAGTTGCCATCTATCCTTTTCAAGTAGACTCAAATACTGTCAGCCCACAGGCCATACTTTGAGCAACAAGTGTGTAGGAACTATAGCAATAGGTATGTATAAGCCAGTGTCAGTTCCCAAGGAATTTAGATAGCAATCAGCAGGAAATTATTGAGCAGGTCTGCAAATCATTTTGGATTTTTCCTAGAGGATTTGATCTTCATCTGGAAAATGTAGATACCCAGAGTCTCTGTCCTGATTTAAGTACGATGGACCAGAGAAAACAGGCTTTATGTAGTATATCCTCAACCACCATAAATGTTGATAAGATCAGCAAGAGTCAGAATTGGTTTTTTTGTTTATTATTATTCATCCATATATGCACAGTCTCTGAAACAGAACCTTCCTTTACTAAGAGTTCAATACGTGTTTGTTGAATTAGATTGAAAGTAAGTGAAATCTTTCTGGTCTTATTTTCTAATTCACCTTAAATTATTAAGAATTCTAGTGACATATGGGCTGATTCTCAAAGAGTGTACTTGCTGGAATCATGCTTTCAGATTCTTGCTGTTCATACAGATAAGAAATGTCTCAATATTTTTACTAACTTGAATTCAGCAGCTTATTCTTACTGGTTTTCTGACATCAGAAATACCTAACTTTACTACTTTTCAAAATCATAACATGGATAAATCTAAAGAGCTTTTCTATTTAGCATCTCATAATCATAAAATTCTTATTTTGTTGGAAAGATTAATAACAATCCAACAGCAGTCAGTAAACACATTAAAACTTCTTAATAAAAGGTATAATTAAACAATATTTTAATGATGCTAGTATCTCCTTAGAATTTTTAATGTGATAGAAAACTCAGTGCCCTGAGTTTATCATGGAAGCCTAGATAAAAGCCTGTCTCATTCTTCAGCAGTGTAGACCCTCTGTAAAATAAGAAACAAATATTATATGTATGCATATATATTTGTCAGGCCCCCAGTGCCTGACACAGAACTCTTGAACTTGTAGATAGAGATACTATCATTACACTTTGACCCAAGTTCCTGACACAAAGCTCTTGAGACTTTTGTTAATTTACTGAGTGATGGGACCATCTGACACAGAGCTCTTAAGTTCTTTGTGATTTCCTAGGTGATAGGAATGTCTTTCTGTTCTAATGAGATTGCTCTTGGATGGAGGATGGTCACCAGAAAGATCAAGCTGTGAGCAGAAGCCTGGGACTTTTGGTCCCATCTCCTATTTTCCAGGAGGGGGAAAGGTTGAAAGTGCAGTTTGTGATCATGCTAACATGATGAAGCCTCTAGAAAAACCCTATAAGTACTGGGTTCAGAGTATTTTCCCATTAGTAAACACATCTACGTGCCTGGAGGAGAGTGCACTTTAATTATAAAAGGTAGACTCTTACACTCAAGATCTTTCCAGACCTCATCCTATGTATCTCTTCATCCAGCTTTTCATCGGTATCCTTCATAAAATAAGTGAACTGTTTTCCTGAGCTCTATGAGCTGCTCTATCAAATTACTGAAACCAGGGAGGGTACTGTGGGAACCTCCAATTTGCAGCCAAGTTGGTCAGAAATTTTAGGTAACCTGAAGACCTACTACTAGTGATTAGTATCTGAAGTTAGGGGTTGAGGGAGGGGTCATCTTATAGGACTGAACCCTTAACCAGTAGGTTCTACACCACCTCTGGTTACTGTCAGAATTGAATAAAGGATATCAAGTTGGTGTTGGAGATTCAGCATGGGAAAAATCCCAGACATCTGGTGTCAGAAATGTTGTGAACACTAATAAAGAAGAAACACAGCAAGTTGGCCTCTGTTGTTGTTGATGCTATTTAGTCACTAAGTCAGATTGAACTGTTTTGTGACCCCACCAGGTTCCTCTGTCCATGGGATATTTCAGGCAAAAATTCTGGATTGGGTTGTCATTTCCTTCTCCAGGAGATCTTCCCAACCCAGGGATTGAACCTTCAGCTCCTGCCATGTCTCCTGCATTACAGGTGGATTCTTCACTGCTGAGCCACCAAGGAAGCATTCAGTTCAGTTCAGTCGCTCAGTCGTGTCCGACTCTTTGCAACCCCATGAATCGCAGCACGCCAGGCCTCCCTGTCCATCACCAACTCCCGGAGTTCACTCAGACTCACGTCCATCGAGTCAGTGATGCCATCCAGCCATCTCATCCTCGGTCGTCCCTTTCTCCTCCTGCCCCCAATCCCTCCCAGCATCACAGTCTTTTCCAATGAGTCAACTCTTCACATAAGGTGGCCAAAGTACTGGAGTTTCAGCTTTAGCATCATTCCCTCCAAAGAACACCCAGGGCTGATCTCCTTCAGAATAGACTGGTTGGATCTCCTTGCAGCCCAAGGGACTCTCAAGTAAGCACTAAACACCCACATATCAAGTGGAAATCACAACTCAGTTGAGACTTGAGCTGAAATCACAAAAGTCATTCTAAAAGTCAAGAGATTCATAAATGTAAAGAGTATACCAAACAGGGGTTGGCACAAGAGTCAGAGATTTTTTTTAAGCTTGAAAAGCACTTTAACATTGGTTATCCTGTTTGAATTACCCCATGCATTGGAGAAGGAAATGGCAACCCACTCCAGTGTTCTTGCCTGGAGAATCCCAGGGACGGGGGAGCCTGGTGGGCGGCTGTCTATGGGGTCGCACAGAGTCGGACACTACTGAAGTGACTTAGAAGCAGCAGCAGCAGCAAGAGCATTTTCTAGTGGCAGTGTAAGGGTAGGAACAGCCCTCTTTATTTGTGAATATCACATACAAGCATACCTCATTTGATTGCGCCTAGTTTATCAAGCTTCACATACATTGTGGTTTTTACATATTGAAGGTTTGTGGCAACCCTGCGTTGTCAAATGATGGTTAGCATTTTTTAGCAATAAAGTATTTTCAATTGAGATATGTACTTTTTTAGACATACTATTGCACACTAGACTACAGGACAGTGTAAGCATAACTTTGCTGTGCATTCAAGAGACCAAAAGAATTCATGTGACTCACTTTATCATATTTGCTTTACTGCAGTGGTCTAGAACTGAACCTACAGAATCTCTGAAGTGTGCCTACATATAAATACAATGAAGTCCTAAAAGCCTAAGTCTAAGAGCAGGGGACTTCTCTTTGAGAATTACGTCATTTTGGTGTTTTTGAAACATGTGAGCAATGCCTTGTAATTATTTTTCCCACCATCATTATTTTATTTTTAACAGCTTTAATGTGTGCCCAGATTTCTAAAGTCACTAAACAAACAATATATTCTAAAAAGAAATGGCCCTGAGACAAAAATTGCTGGTCAGTTTGTTTTCTATCATTGATATCTATTGACACTTAACATAATATGCCAATGGTTGTGCTATCAATGTCATTTCAAATTTGTATCCTTACGTTCTCAAACACAGACATGAGTAGACATTTTATTCATACAAATGGAATCTTTTTAACTACTTTTAAACTTGAAATCATAGTACTTATAATAGTGAGAAATCTACAATTAATTACAACACAATTCGTTTAAAACCTTTTTTGAGAAAACTCAATTTTTGAAATGTTAGTGTGAGAATCATATAATCAGGCTCCCCTCTCCTGTAGAATTTTGGCCTGGAGTTTTTAATAATTATTTCAGGAACTATGTTAAATGAAAGAAATTATAAACACATTTCACAGAACTTCTTATATATATGGTATTATAGTATATCAAACCAAGAAAACAATTCTGCAACAATAAGCAATAGTCTTATGACTTGAGATATGCTTACTGATCATTTCTGATCAAGTATGTAATATTTAGTATTTTGATAACAAGAATGGTATGAGACCATCTCTATTTCTTACAATGGAAAATAAAACAAGTTATTATGCATTCCTCCTTCTTATTTCTGTATAATGCTTCCCCTGCATGCACTGTGGAGCCAAAACCTGACATGAAAGTTTATGACAGAGTGAGATTGTAAAAATGTATTTTTTATTTGAGACAATTTTGCAATAAAAGCACATTTCAGTCCTTTAAAATAACAGTCGACAAGATTTACTGTATCAAATGTAAGTTTCACACCTCAGTCAGTGGTTAAGATTTCAAACAAACCCCAGCCGCTAAGCTGAAATTGGGTTTTAAAATCTTTAAGTTAGTTTGTTCCCAGATGAACATTTTTTTTAACATGAAAAATCACACTTATCATGCAGCTTGCAAATTCTCTGGTTTCCATTTATCCATTTTATTATCTTTTTATTATTGACAGAGACAGGAGCCAAGTCAGAGCTACATTAATCCAGAAACCAAAAGTAAGTAGACAATATTGTGAATATTAATGCAAGGTGGCAGCTCTTATTTTTCACCATCCCATCCTATTTTTCCTTGGAACCAATTTGTACAAAATGTATTTAAAAATCAGAAAGTTAAAGACAACGAATTTTCAACTCATTGACCTACAAATTTGTCTTTGATTGCAGTGCACTTCTGTTGTAGCAGGGAGATGAGGAGTGGGTGCTTGAAACTGCAGATCCCTTGGGGAGGGTACAATCACATGCTGACAATGCCCCCGAGCTGCTTAATGTCCAGGGTAGGAACTGGAGGACATCTAGCCAGTTTATGAGTCCCCAGAGAGGGGGCAATGGATATCCATAACCGTAACACCTCACTCTGTGGGGAGCCTGTCTAGTTCTTGGCAAGAATTTTAAGCTTAATTTTTCCTGGATAGCTTTCCCCTCTCTTTTTCCTTCACTCTCTTGTTTTCTAAGTAAATAAAAGTAGACCTAAAAGTACATTCACACACACACACACAGATAGAGAAAAGAAAATTAAATGAAGAAAATCTCAACAGATTCGACCCTAGATTTATTTTAGCTATTGTGAACACTCAGACTTAGCACCCACTTGCTTTGCAAGTTTATCCCTAATAATGACCAGTATTTGTATACTGCCCTTAGGATTACCAAAGTGAAAGTGAAGTCACTCAGTCACGTCCGACTCTTTGCGACCCCATGGACTGTAGCCGATCAGGCTCCTCCATCCATGGGATTTAACAGGAAGGAGTGCTGGAGTGGATTGCAATTTCCTTCTCCAAGGGATCTTCCCGACCCAGGAATCAAACCCCGGGTCTCCCGCATTGCAGGCAGACGCTTTACCATCTGAGCCTTCACAAATGTAACATCTACACAATAAAAAGTTTTTGCAGCAGGAATATAACTCCATCATACATATTGCAAATTTTAGTCTTGAAGATAGTTTTTTGAAACAAAGTCCCTGAGATAGTAATTAAATCTACTTTTCCAGAATTCAAAGTCCGATGATCTTTTCTCTATACTAAGTTGATATTTTTAACTTTGAAATGTTTATTAATTTGTGTGTATTTATATAAAAAATAAATGAACATTAGACTTCCTACATTTAGCAGAGTATCCAAGTAATAAAAATACTAAAACACACAGTGTAAACCAGATAGAAGATGGATGCCAAGTGTCCTCTGATTGTTTCCTTTCCTTTAAGAATAAGTCCATTGAAATGTGAAGGACTGGAAAATAGGGGAAGACGGCAAGCATGAGACACTGTGCCCTTTGGTTTTGTCATTTGTGTGCTCTTTTGGGAAAATGTGGGACTGAGTATGATTATTTCTAATAAACCCAAAGTGAAAACTACCCAAGTGCCCATGAGTAGTAGAATGGATTAATAGATTGTGATTTACACAAACAAGAAAATAACACACAGCAATGAGAAAGAATCATCTTCACTTCACCCAACAGTGAGACTTTCTTAAATACACTAATTAGCAAAAAAAAAAAAAAGAACCAGACACAAAAGAATACATACTATATTATCAAATTTATATAAAATGCAATGCAGTCAAGCCAGTCTATAGGTTAAAAGAGGCTAGGAACAGTCCACTGTTGAAAGGAATTAGTATAGGGAGTATGGAGGACTATGTCTTTATCTGCATGATGGGTACATAGAAGAAGTAAAGTAAAGTCGCTCAGTCGTGTCCGACTCTTGGCGACCCCATGGACTGTAGCCTACCAGGCTCCTCCATCCATGGGATTCTCCAGTCTAGAATACTTGAGTGGGTTACCATTTCCTTCTCCAGGAGATCTTCCCCACCCAGGGATTGAACCCGGGTCTCCCGCATTGTAGGCAGACACTTTACTGTCTGAGCCACCAGGGAAGTAGTTGCAGTTTATTTGTCACAGTCTTTGAAGTGAAACATTTATGATATTTGTACTTTCCTCTACACAGAATATACTTCAATAAAACTTGCAAAGGAAGAACATGGTTGGACCTTAAGACTGCATCTGTACAACCATGGATATCTTGGTGTGACTAACTGTAGGCTTTTTCAGGCAGAAGAACATTGGAAAAGTGTGGGCTTTGGATCCATTTGCCTGAGTTACAAATCTCCACTGCAATTGTGACACCCAACTAGCAATGTGTTCTAAGGGAAGTTTCCTAAACCTTGGTTTCTCCAGTAACTTTTTTATGGATTTGTGCCCCTCAACTACTCAGTAGGGACAAATAGCATAAATAGGAAAAAAACATAAACGCAAACCATATAAACTGAGAGACTGCAAACAAATTGATGGCATCATTTTTCCTTAGCCTTTAAATATCTTTGAGTTAGTGCTATCATTAGCAAAAAAAAAAAAAAAAATTAAATTCTGTATTAGGAAGGTTTGGTAATAATTCAGTAATTCAATAATTCAACTCTCCATAGTTTAGTGGCTTCATACAACAGATATTATTTCTGACACTTGAATGTTCAGTTGGGGTTTCCTCATTTAAAGGCCTTCAGGAATCCTGTCCCTGGCTCAGTCTTTGGGATCCACTCACTTTTTATTTGAATAAAAGAGACCTTAGAAAAGGTACATCTATTCTTAACTGCTTTGTCCCTGAAGATGTATGTGTTTTTCTCATTTACATTCATTTTAGGGGGAAGTAGCCACATAGCCCCATCTCTCTGCACACAATCTCAGGAAAATATGGCTTATCATTAGTCCATTAGCCACATCTGCCACATTGCCCTTATGTTCTCCTACAGAAACTACAGATAATTTCTGAGGCTCTATCAGTTAGGCATTTCACAACAAAGTCATAGAAAACGCCAGGATCATTTGATCTACAAGCGCATGTAACTTCCTGAAATAAATATTCCAACTTGTTGACTTTAAACTCAATCTAAATACCAACAGATCTACTCGCACTTCTGAGACACAGCTTACATTCATTAACAAATGTTAGTTAGCCTAAGTCTCAACACCAAGGTGTCAGGTCATATCAATCTGAATTGAACACACTTTACTTTTTTGATTTTTAAGGTGAGCGATATCTTGGTGTTGTAGAAAGTACCCAGCACTGGTAACTGGAGTCATTATCCACCTTCTAAATTTATAATCAAATTCCAATATAATCAAAACTAGAGGGAATTCTTATATAGGACTTTTAAAAAATCTTCATAAACTTAAAACCACTGTTAAATATTGTTCTCTAAAACTTTGGAAATGAAAGTTTTACTTTTACAACAGAAGGCTTATATAAGATACAGGACTTATTCCAAATTACAAACTTGGAACCAAAACTTGAGGCTCTATATTACCAGTCTAATATATACTTTACTTCTTAGCAAAGCAGGAAAATGTCAAAAGTAAAAATGTAATAATGTTTGCATGTAGGATACGCTAATGATCAAGTTTAAGAAAAAATTTGATAAATCTGATAAGACAGTTTTACTGCTGAAATTCTCCCTGCTCCTTGATAGTTGGCCCAAGTAGTACCAGGAACTGCAGTTATATCAATAATCATTATAAATTGTATCTATTTCTCATTCTTCAATTTTTTTTTTTTTTTTTTTTTGTACTTGCAGGCTTAGGATTGCAAGCCATAAGGCAAAAGGTATCACTTTGAAGAGTTTTCGTCATTATAAACTTTTGGTCCCAGGAAATGGTTATTTCATTTTAATAGTCCTGTTTCTATATATATAGGTGTCTCATGCCTGAAATGAATTTTCAAGACTGTCTTTATGCTAAGTATCTGGCAATCCAAAAACTATTGCTTCTGAAAATATGTATAGAGCAGGAATGAAGTGTTCCATTTTTACAATGAGATGCAGATTTCCCATTAAAAAGTAAAGCTTTCATTTCCAATGTTATAAAGGACAGTATTTGAGTTTTGGTGAATTAATTTAGGAGGCTATAGAAGTCCTATAAAAGAACTTTTTCTAGTCTATGTATTTACTGTTGATTATAAATTTGAACATTACTATTACTGTCCAGCTTGTGACTTTGAATATTTGGGTCAAATAAATATTGCTAACTGGTACTTAATCATTTTCAGTAACACTATTTTCAATTAAACTTGATCTCACAAGTTTATATAATTTTACAATTTAATTATACAATTATCTCATACTATTTGTACAATTTCAGGGATCAATTATCAAAATGTGTTGATACTATTTTTTCACTTGTCTCTGTCTCAATAATACTGTCTACTGTTTTCAGTGCCCTTTCTTCCATAAAGCAAAAAAGGAGAAAGAAAAAAAAAAAACAGGAAAGACACGTGAGAAAGTGTGGAGGTTATTTCAGGGCTGAAGTAAGATATGAAGAATTGTTCTAATCTTCCCTCCAGCTTTTAACAGTGTTTCAAACTCTATCAAGTAAGAATAGATGACTGTTATGCAATGAAGGGCATGTTGGGCCTGGGGTCTTCAATATTTCTCTAAGTTTGTAGATTTCATGGTCACAAGTAAGTACAAGTAGTTAATAAGCTCTATGCACCATCTTCATTAACCCTACATACCTGTGAACCAGCAAAATGTCTAGTACATAATACTTGATTAAAAATTAATGAAGTATGGTTAGCAGCAGTTCTTCTACCTCTTGGCCAATCCTGACTTGTACATTCTTCTCTCAATATTATAGGTAAGCCAAATAGACAATCACCCTGAAAGTTATTCAAAGGGCTAAGAAAACTCCTATGTCCCAAACTATACTGTCATCTGAAATTCCACTTTTGAGTTTCATTCATTTAGCTAAAATGTTGGTCTTGTTAAAATGCAAAACAAATGTAGCAACAGAGAGTCAATAACACTTGAATCCCTTTTAAATTATTTAAACTTATGACAAATGAGTATCAGATTTGTTTTTCCCTAGTGCAGTCTGGCCAGAGGAGGGAGTCATTCTGTGGTCATAGAAGAAGGATGAGAAAAACCCAAGTCAGTAAGATGAGTTTAGATGAGTCAGAACAAAGAAACTTCTTATCTTACACTGTTGCCTATAGATGAAATAATACTAAAAGCATAGATATTATCTGGTTATTACCAGCACTTGTACATAATGAAAGTGAGATCCACTGATGTGAACTAGTTAAACAGCTAATCAGAATCAAGGTTAGTTTTTAAGAGACTTGACTTTTAGTTTGGTGCTCCTCCTTTCAACTTTGATTACTTATTTATAAATGCTAATCCTACTTCAAAGTAACCTAAACCTTATAAAATATTTTGGAAATTCAAAAGAACCTTAAAAGGAGTATCAACAAATTTCCTGCCTCTGTAATTTTGTATAGTATACATAAATAACTACTTAGGCTCCTTAAGAGTGATTTAATTTTCCAAACATGTAAACTATGATTAATTAAGTGTGAAGGTTTATGATTATGTAGTTGGAATATGGTTTAAAAATATTCTCCATCATTTTCATCAATACTAAATCAGCTAATTGAAATAATCATTGGGATCTACGTCTATGAAAAAAAAGAAAAATTTGTATTGCTGCAAATATAAAGAAAATATCTTTCCTTCTAATTAAAAAATGTATTCAATAAGGAAATTACTGTTAAATAAAAAATTATCATACCATGTTCCATAGTAGAGTGCTGAGATCAAAAAGAGTCAAAATTAAGAATATCAGGCAATGAATTACAGTTCTCAAGAGAAATGGGACCAATAAGGCATAAATAAATATGTATATATGTATATATGTGTTTATAACAATATACGTATATATTTATACATTCATTACAGGGAATTAGCTCCCATGATTATAGAGATGCAGAAGTCTCAATATTTGCAAGGTGGTAAGCAAGCTGAAGACTCAAGTCTAAGTCCACAATCCTGAGAATCAGGAAAGCAATGATGTTGTTATATTCTAAAAACTAGCAGGCTTCAAGGGTGGGATGATTTGGGAGAATGGCATTGAAACATGTATATTACCAAATGTGAAACGAATTGCCAGTCCAGGTTTGATGCATGATACAGGGTGCTTAGGGCTGGTGCACTGGGATGGGGAGGGAGGTGGGAAAAGGGTTCAGGATGGGGAACACATGTACACCCATGGCGGGTTCAAATCAATGTATGGCAAAACCAATACAATATTGTAAAGTAAAATAAACAATTAAAAAAATAAATTAAATATAAAAAAAAAATTAGCAGGCTTGAGATCAGGAAGAGCTAATGTTTTAGTTTGAGTCTAAAGGCAGGAGCAAAGTCAGTGTCCCAGTTCAAAGGACACAAGTTGGCAGAATTCCCTCTTCACAGGGGAAAGTCAGCTTTTCTGTTTTATTTAGGCATTCAAATGATTAGATGAGGCCCACCCACATTATGGGTGGGCAATCTGACTCAATATGCAGATTTAAATTTTAATCTCATCCCAAAACGCTCTAGGAAATATTTAGTGTCTTAATCTACTTGGGATGCCACAGCAAAATACTATAAATTGGACAAGTTATAAATAACAGAACTTTCTCACAGTTCTGAAAATTGTACATCAAAATATCAGAGTGATAACATGGTTGGCTGTTGGCTTTTTCTGGATTGTAGACTTCTTACTGTATGTATCCTCACATAGCAGGAAAAACAAGGGATCTCTGTGGGGCCTCTTTTATAAGAAAACTCATCTCATTCATAAGGGTTCATCTCATGACTCTTAAGTCACCTCCTTAGACCCCTAACTCTTAATACTATCATTCTTGGAGCATTAGAATTTCCACATATGTATTTTGGGGAGACAGACATTCAGAATGTAGAACCATGAATAATGTTTAACCAAATACCTGTGCATTCCATGGCCCAGTCAAGTTGACACATAAGATTAAGCATCACAGGAAGGTTACACTTTCCAAGTATCTTTCTGCATCACATTTTAAAATAGAAATACAAGAATTTCTTGGGAAAAAGGTTGAAACAGTTCTACAGTTAGGATTCAGACATACATAGGCATAGATGGCAATTGAATATTCTGGGATAGATGATAGAACCAGACTTTCAAGATGTTACATAGAGCTGCTAAGAAAGACATGTCCCAAACGTAGACTAAGTCAAGCAACATCATCATCATCAGAGAGAAGTGGTTTACCAGGTACAGATTAGTGACTATTTTACAAAATGGTCTGGATTCAGCCACCCTAGGATCTAGTCTCAAAACAGAAGGACTAAAAATGAAACCAAAGCAGCTGTCCCATTAAATCTGCTATTCCAGAGCTAGGCAACTTGGCTCTAGACATCTTTTACCAAGCACAACAGAAAGAAAAGAAGTAACTCTGAAAATGATCTCCAAGCCCATAGAATTGAAAAAGTACTAGATAACAGCAGAATTGGAGGGTACTAGAGAATGTGGGAGCCAAGACTGCTCTGTCATGGAAAGGGCAGACATCTCAATGGTAGCTGCATGCATGCTAAGTCATTTCAGTCGTATATGATTCTTTGAAGCCCCAAGGACTGTAACCTGCCAGGCTCCTCTGTCCATGTAATTCTTTAGGCAAAAATAATGAAGTGGGTTGCCATTTCCTCCTTAGGGGATCTTCCCAACCCAGGGATCAAACTTGTGCCTCTTATGTCTCCTGCTTTGGCAGGTGGGTCCTTTACCACTAGAGCCACCTTAGGAGCCCCCTATGGCACCTGGCATCTACATTAATCAGGGAGCACTGTAAGTGAGCCCTCTGTGATATCCTAAAACAGTGGGGGCAGCAGGAACATTTTTCATAGTAGGGTGAGTGATTCAAAATTTTATGTAGCCAAATAGTCTACTGATAAATAATTTTCATTTTGTGTTTTACTGCTCTATACTCACAAAAACATAAAAATGAGCTTCCCTACAGTACTCAAACCCTAACTCCCTTCTCTCCAGAGGCACAGTCAGCCCCACAGTTCCAGCTCTTAATTCTCCATATAACAAGGTGAATCAGTTCAGTTCAGTTCAGTCGCTCAGTCGTATCCGACTCTTTGCGACCCCATGAATCACAGCACGCCAGGCCTCTCTGTTCATCACCATCTCTCGGAGATCACTCAGACTCACGTCCATCGAGTCAGTGATGCCATCCAGCCATCTCATCCTCGGTCGTCCCCTTCTTGGACCTTAGTCGGCAAAGTAATGTCTCTGCTTTTGAAAATGCCATCTAGGTTGGACGTAACTTTTCTTCCAAGGAGTAAGCGTCTTCTAATTTCATGGCTGCAGTCACCATCAGCAGTGATTTTGGAGCCTAAAAAAATAAAGTCTGGCACTGTTTCCACTGTTTCCCCATCTATTTCCCACAAGGTGAATAGTAAATAGGATTCTCTTCATACTTCTTTAAAAGAAGACATACCCAGGACCATGGACCATGACGCTGACAGTTCTTACAATGGCTCTTTGTGTTTGGAGACTGAGGACACTCAAAGGCTTCCCTGGTAGCTCAGAGGGTAAAGGATCTGCCTGCAGTGCAAGAGACCGGGTTCAATCCCTGCGTTCAGAAGATCCCCCGGAGAAGGGAATGGCAATCCACTCCAGTATTATTGCCTCGAGAATTCCATGGTCAGAGGAGCCTGGCGGGCATGACCTTTGCAAATAAGGACCAAGTCTCTCTTCACTTTTTATGGTATAGAAGAAGCCTCCGATCTCTTCTACAAAATAATGGAAGGGTTTCCCACTATTAGATGATACTGTACATTTGCCCAACTTGGTGGTTTGTGTCTGGTTCCAAAATAAATGTTATTTATATGAAAAAATCTGATATTACTTGTACTCCTAGTATTGTGTAATGATTCATATTTGTTATTGCATGGGGAAAATGCCTTGTTAGTAAAAATTAAATGTGGTAGTAGGCATATCTCATAGGGATATTGATCATAAATTGCATTTATTACTAGGTTTCATATAGGCCAAATATTTGAAATATTTATATTGTCATAGAAAAAACAAGTGTGATTGATGTTTTAAATGCTTGCATCTGATTCCAGAAACTATGCTGCATAGTTATAATTCCCCCTCTATCTCTCAGAGTTTGTGAGACTAAGAAATGATTATACATGTGACATTGGGAGGAGAATTCACGAAGTTGGTAGAAAGGTCCTACAAACTTTCTCAAGACCCCCTAAATCATGCTACCTTAAAGATGCTCTAAGGATGGCTCAGATATTACAGTTAGTCAAATGCAGCTAATGAGTTAGTAAAATTAGGGTATTAATGTTACTGGGAATTTGTTGATCCTCACTGATTAGTGAGTTAGTCCTGAGAAAAACTGCCCTATCCATTGTATCCCAGGGTCTAACCAAGGAAAGAAAACCATTTTACAAGCAAGAATAAAGGGAATTAAGTACAGAAAATTGGTTATACCAGTCATGGAAGAGCTGTGAGACCAGACAAGGGATGTGTGACAATCTAGAGATTATCACCAACAGAAGACTACTATTTTCTTAGGCTGGAGGTCAAAGGAAGCAGGTTTTATCACCAAGAGTCAAGACAGCATCTATGGTCACCTGGCTGACAGGCTTTTTAGGACTTGGAGTCACAGAGTTGAAGACATTCCTGCCAGATATGCCAGCAAGACCGAGAGAGAGAGAGAGAGACTCTGGTTTCTCCCTTCCTCCTGTTCCTCAACTACATATCAAGGATTCTCATTAAATCTAAACATGTTAACAGTGGGTCCTTGTATGTGTAGCTTCTAGGGGGCAGAAAGAAAGGGAGAAGGAATAGATCTGAGGGAAAACAGGTACGGGAATAATATATCTAGCAAATCCAAAATGTGTATCTATATCTAGATGGATAGATAGATAAACACAGATTCCCCCTAACATCCATTAATTCTATGACAAGGTAAAGAAAAATAATTTTTTTCCTTACCTAAGTATATTATCTGGGCTTCCCTGGTGGCTCAGAGGTTAAAGCATCTGCCTCTGATGCGGGAGACCTGGGTTCGATCCCTGGGTCGGGAAGATCCCCTGGAGAAGGAAATGGCAATCCACTCCAGTATTCTTGCCTGGAGAATCCCATGGGCGGAGAAGCCTAGGAGGTTACAGTCCACGGGGTCGCAAAGAGTCGGACACGACTGAGCGACTTCACCTCACCTCACCTCAAGTATATTATCTAAATGAGCATTTAATTAGTTACTGAATTAGAAGTTGACACATTCAATTGCTATTTAGCCTCCTAAATGAGCACAAGATTGACCAAATATCATGAGAGTCTATTACTGATCCAAAAGATTTTTTTTTCCCATTATTCTAAAGCTCTCTATCTGTTCTCAAACTGTGAGAGGTACTATAAAATAGAAAATCAGATTGATTTGACAGTTAACCCACTCTTTTTCACCTTGCCTTCTTTCAAATATGCTGAGAAAAGTAAAATGGCCAAAAGGAAAGAAGGAGGAGAAGCACAAGTATACTCTACAAACTCAGTGATGGATGATTGAGAGTGACTCTTTCTCAAGTGCTTTTATTGGCCCACGTGTTACCCCTGCATCCCATGAAACAGCTTAATGTAACATGCCAATATTAGTGTCACTTCTTTGCCATATCCTCTTTTCACCATCACAAAAATAAGAGTCCATCAGAAAATACATAATATGTTTCCTAGAGTTACTTCTGTTTTATGCAGATCCTCTTTATAAAGCTATTCTTAGAGTCCTCTTCAGTATCATAAGCTTAAATTAAGAAAACTACCTTTCCTTCCTTTCTGAACATTATTTCATGAGGAATGAGTCCTGTTACTTACAAAGATAGGCAGAATTCTCTCAAAGCAGAAAAGCCATTTTTGCTTGCTTTCCACATGCTATCTATGTACCACAGTTAAGAACTTTAAGCACACAAATTTGTTCTAGAGAATTGGCAACTCAAAAATACAAATAATCTTTATAGTATCAAGTAACCCTTAAACTCTTTGAAAAATAACCTTGCTTTAAAAGTTAGAGTGCAAAATATTCAAAACAATTGGCACACCCCTCCAAAAAGATTCTCTAACATTTAGCAGAACTGAATTCACGCTGAATCTGGTTTATGAGTAAAAGACAAGTCAACTTTAAAGCCAATCATAGATGACAATGTTTCTTTTCAATGTGCCTGCTTTGGCGCCATAATTCTGCTGCTGCTGCTGCTGCTAAGTCGCTTCAGTCGTGTCCGACTCTGTGTGGCCCCATAGACGGCAGCCCACCAGGCTCCCCCGTCCCTGGGATTCTCCAGCCAAGAACACTGGAGTGGGTTGCCATTTCCTTCTCCAATGCATGAAAGTGAAAAGTGAAAGTGAAGTCGCTCAGTCGTGTCCGACTCTTAGCGACCTCATGGACTGCAGCCCACCAGACTCCTCCATCCATGGGATTTTCCAGGCAAGAGTACTGGACTGGGATGCCACTGCCTTCTCCACATAATTCCGCTAAACACTCAAAAATTTCCTCTTGAGTATTTTGCGATATATTAGAATCAGAAATAAGGGATGTTAGTGCTAGAAGGCCAGTCAACGGTCTGTAATTTAATTTACATATTCTTTCTGCAGCAGACTCTTTAAGGTCATTGAGTTAGCTTAAGAATTTTGAAGCTGTAGAATCAGGGCAGGACATTACAGAATGCCAATATTACTATTCTCCTGCTCTGACATTCTCCACTGATTGACAGATGAAGGAGAGGGAAGGGCAGTCACCATTAACTGAGAGTAAATGAAACTGGAATATTAAAATTCAAGATTATCTGAGTTGACTGAATTGGCTGGCAGAGTGTTCTCCAGTTAAGAGTGGGGAAAGATTAATTCTGCTCATGACGCCACTACTGCATTTATACACGTCTACCGGGACAATGGTTTGCCTTGAATTGTTTTCTTCATTTATTTCAGTCAGACAATTGTGTTGACTGATTTTTCTTTTTGATGTATGAAATGACTGTTTGACTGAATTTACCATTTAATTTCCACTAATGCATTGTAAAAACAATAGTCAAATTAGATCGGCAGGTATGAAAAAGTCTACCACAGAACTAGACAGAACTATTGCATTCTATAGGTACGTATGTCATATGCTCTGGGTTTTGGAAAATTTTTCCAATTTCAACTATTTTGCCACATGTTTCAGAAGCGTGGGGCCACTGATTTAATAGTAAAAATAAGATTTGTGAAGTTCATATAAAAATAATTTTGTGTGAACCTGAGAATCACATAATGGGATCAGAAAAGAACTATTATGAGTAATTTTACTGTTTCTTACTTATCAAGAGGTGTTTCTATGTCAAACTTTTGGGCCTTCTTCTAGAAGATGTTTAGGAACAAAAGGTTTTAATATATTCACAGCAAATCCTTATTTATAATTTCATTTTCCCAATAATTATAGTTACTAAGATAGTCCATTTTCCATATCCTATCTCATGATTCTAGCTCCTATTGAACATCTGGAAATTGGTGACATGATTACGAAAGTGAAGCAATTTTTGAGATTGTTATTGAGTAATGCTGATTTTATAATGAGTGCTTCCTTACATAGTTGACTAATTTATCATGGTGCAGATGGCTGGTTACTACTCTTAGAAATGAAAAAGGTCTTAAGAAATTTTCCATATTCCATTCACCAATCTGTGTTCTTCTTCAAAGCAAAATTAATTCCTTGAAAATTAAAATATTAGCTTAATTATAATTTTAATTTTAAAATTAACTGTGGGAATGGGAATTTGGGGTAGGAAAAAGTGATGGAAGATGCGACAAAATAAAATAAGTCAAAGAATTCATAGAAAGATAAAACAGAATTTTTCAATAGTAGGTAAGGACTTCTGCTTCCAACTATATCAGTTTACCTGAGGAAAACATACTAAAAAGGTCAGATAAATCATAAGCAATATTTGACTGTGAGCATTATAAAGCCAGGATTCCCTGATGACTCAGATAGTAAAGCACCTGCCTGCAATGCAGGAGACGTGGGTTCGATCTCTGGGTCAGGAAGATTCTCTGGAGAAGGAAATGGCAATCCACTCCAGTACTCTTGCCTAGAGAACCCCATTGACGGAGGAGCCTGGCAGGCTACAGTCCATGGGGTCGCAAAGAGTTGGACATGACTGAGAGACTTCACATTCACATTATAAAGCTAATGAGGTAGCCATGACATAGAAAAGTAAAATAGAAAAGAAACTTACTGAAGTAAGAACAGTATTCTGCACATGCTTTTCTAGCACAGTCATTTAGAAACTATTGATGAAAATCAAAAGTCTGAGAAACCAAATGTGGCTCCTAAGAGGCAGAAAAGCCAGTAGATCTTAGGACAATGTCATAGGACTGAGGAGAGAGCAAAGTTGGAATTTAGAAATAACAAAGCAGCTAGAATTTTAAGGGTCAAAATCCCAGAGACAGGAAAGATTCAGAGACTCGAGCTCAATTCCGCAACAGTGGTCCCTTGATGTATCACATTTTCTATGTAGGTAGACAAGGCAAGATGCTAAGAAGCCAAACAAAAGCTAACTGAAGTCAAAGCAAAGACTCAGAAGTCTTATAATGCTGAGGAGATAAAACTGAGGTTCAGAACCCACCAAAGAATAGTGGCCCAGTAGAAAGCTAATGATATGAATTAGGACACTGGAGGTTTCTATATGTATGTGTATGTGTCTCTGTGTCCATATGAATGTGTGTTAGGAAGGTTGATGAAACAGCTACACTAAAGGAAACATCTATAAAGAAGGAAAATGAGTATGATGTTGGTGCAATGACTGAAGATCAATGAGGTGATCTTTCCTTCTGCTCCTTACTTGGGAGTAGGAAATTCTCTCTTGAAAAAAGTACAGTTGACCATTGAACAATGCAGGAGTTAGAGACACTGACTCCCTATGCAGTCAAAAATTCACATATCACTTTATAGGCGGCCCTTCCTATCTATGGTTCTGTATCTGAGGGTTCAACCAACCAGAGATTATGTAGTGCTGCAGTTATTGGAAAAAAAAAATCCATATATAAGTGGATCTGTGCAATCTAAATCCAGGTTGTTCAAAGGTCAATTGTAATGTCATTCAGATTCTCTACAACTTGTCATATCCCAAGTCTGGTATTCATTGAAGAACCACCAAGACTACCAAGAAAAGGAGAATTAGAATAAAAAACAGAATCAGAATCATGGATGACCTAAATATTAAAGTTCAAATATCTTTGGATAAATATTACCAAGTTCAGAAAAATAGATGACAAGGTAGAGAATTCAACTAGACAACTAGAAACTGATTGAAGCGGAATTGATAGAATTCAAAATTATACTAAAATTAAAATTCAGTAGTGGACTGAGCATAAGTGAAGAAAGATAAATGAACTGGAAGATAGAGTAACAGTAAAAATATTAAGGCTAAACATGGAAAACAAAAAGGATAAAAAAGTACAGAAAAGAGCATTTGAAACATATGGGCCACAGTAAACATTTTTATCATGTGTTTAAATTGGAGTCCAAAGGAAAAAGAGAGAGAGATTGGGGTGAAAACAATATTTAGAAATAATAGCTGAGAGTTCTCAAAACTAAAAAGAATATATCAAGCCATAAATTCAACAAGCACTAAAAAATGCAACAAGAGTAAATATAAAGAAACCATATCTAACGCTACCACAGTACAATTCACGAATAGCAAAGAAAAACAGAACATCTTAGAACTAACCAGAGGAAAAACAACAACAGTTGACCTTTAAACAATGCAGGAGATTAAGATTACAGCTTACTTCTCAACAAAAATGATTAATACTAGAAAATAATGGAAAGCACTAAAGAAAATAACTGCCCATTGAGAATTCTAGAGGCAGAGAAAATGTTTTTGGAAGATGAAATAGGGAAATCTTCAAACAAACAAAATTTAGAGAATATGTTCTCATCAGAACCAACTGAATTAAATTATAAAGAGAGACCTGCAGGCAGAAGGAAAATTATCATAGATGAAAATAAGGACTTTACAAAGGAATTAAATATAACATAAAGGATAAATAAGTGAATAAATCTAAATAAAGTCTAACTGCACATAAGAGTAATAATGAAATATATAAAAAATTAGAATGCATTAAAACAAAAGGAAGAGGAAAAAGTAATAAAATAAATTTAAGGTCTCAGCATTGCTTGAGAAGCAGTAAAAGAGCTAATAAGTCATGGTGCATGTGTAATTGCTACTTATATAAACATTGTGAGCTAATAAAGGGAAAATGGAGTTTGATGAATTTAAAAGGAAGAGCCAAAGGAACATAAAAACGTAGGACAAGTAGAAAACAAGGAGTAAATGGTCTATAATAAGATATATTAACTGTAAATATTCAAATTAAAGGGCAAAGATTTTTTGAAACAAACAAAAATCTTAATTCCATGCCCCTTACAAGAGACCATAGTCCGACTGCAAGTTAAATGAGGCAAAAATTATGTCATAAAAACAATAAGCAAAATTGGAAAAAAATTAATTTGAGATTTGAAAGCAAAAAGTATCACTGGAGATAAGGCAGGATAAAACCAACCATTACTTTACAAGGAACATGTCATAAAACTAAACTTCAATGCAATATATGAAGGGAAATTCTAAAAACTAACTAGAAATAAAATCTAAATTACCTAGATCAGTAATTCAGAGCAACAACAAATCAGTAAGCTACAGAAGATCTGAATACCATCGTTAAACTCTTTGGCCTATACACCCTGAGGAAACCAGAATTGAAAGAGACATATGTACCCCAACAATCACTGCAGCACTATTTACAAAGCTAGACATGGAAGCAACCTAAATGTCCATCAGTAGATGAATGGATACAGAAATTGTCTATTAAATTACTCAGCTATAAAAGGAATGCATCTGAGTCAATTCTAATGAGGTGGGTGAACCTGGAGCCTATTATATAGAGTGAAGTAAGCCAGAAAGAGAAATACAAATACTGTATATCAATGCATATATATACAACTTAGAAAGATGGTATCAACAATCCTACATGTATGGCAGCAAAGAAGACACAGATGTAAAGAACAGATTTTTGGACTCAGGGGGAAAAGATGAGGGTGGGATTATTTGAGAGAATAGCATTGAAACATGTACATTACTATATGTAAAATAAATGACCCGTGCAAATTTGATGCATGAACCAGGGCACCTAAAGTCGGTGCTCTAGGACAACCCAAAGGGATATGGTGGGGTGGGAAATGGGAGAGGAGGTTCCGGATTGGGGGGGACACATGTATACCTGTGGCCATTTCATGTTGATGTATGGCAAAAACCATCACAATATTGATAATGTAACTATCCTCCAATTAAATTAATTGAAAAAAATCTTTGGCCTAAATTTGCATAAAACACTGCATCAAGAAAGAAATGCACATTTATACACAAATTTTGAGGTGTACAGGGCACATTTTTAAGTTGACTGTATGCTGGTTATAAAACAAGACTCAGAATAATAAAGAAATTTAAAAACATATAACCAATATTTTATCAAATATATGGACATTAAAAACACACTTCTGGACTTCCATGGTGGTCCAGTGACTAAGACTCCATACTCCCAATGCAGGGAGCCTGAATTCTATCCCTAGTCAGGGAACTGGATCCCACAAAGAGTGTGCATGCCACAACTAAACAACTTAGCATGCTACAACGAAGACTGAAGATCCTGAAAGTCACAACTAAAACCTGGTGCAGCTGAATACACAAATTAAGAAAAAAAACACTTCTGATCAATATGTAGGTCAAAGATAAAGTCATAATAGGAATTAGAATTTTATTAATTGAATGATAATGAAACATGCACCTAGATCCGGACATCCTGGAATGTGAAGTCAGGTGGGCCTTAGGAAGCATCACTACGAACAAAGCTAGTGGAGGTGATGGAATTCCAGTTGAGCTATTTCAAATCCTGAAAGATGATGCTGTGAAAGTGCTGCACTCAATATGCTAGCAAATTTGGAAAACTCAGCAGTGGCCACAGGACTGGAAAAGGTCAGTTTTCATTCCAATCGCAAAGAAAGGCAATGCCAAAGAATGCTCAAACTACCACACAATTGCACTCATCTCACATGCTAGTAAAGTAATGCTCAAAATTCTCCAAGCCAGTCTTCAGCAATACGTGAACCGTGAACTCCCTTATATTCAAGCTGACTTTAAAAAAGGCAGAGGAACCAGAGATCAAATTGCCAACATCCGCTGGATCATGGAAAAAGCAAGAGAGTTCCAGAAAAACATCTATGTCTGCTTTATTGACTATGCCAAAGCCTTTGATTGTGTGCATCACAACAAACTGGAAAATTCTGAAAGAGATGGGAATACCAAACCACCTGACCTGCCTCTTGAGAAACCTGTATGCAGGTCAGGAAGCAACAGTTAGAACTGGACATGGAACAACAGGCTGGTTCCAAATAGGAAAAGGAGTACGTCATGCAGTGGCCACAGGACTGGAAAAGGTCAGTTTTCATTCCAATTCCAAAGAAAGGCAATGCAAAAGAATGCTCCAATTACCGCACAATTGCACTCATCTCACATGCTAGTAAAGTAATGCTCAAAATCCTCCAAGCCAGGCTTCAGCAATACGTGAACCGTGAACTCCCTGATATTCAAGCTGACTTTAAAAAAGGCAGAGGAACCAGAGATCAAATTGCCAACATCCACTGGATCATGGAAAAAGCAAGAGAGTTCCAGAAAAACATCTATGTCTGCTTTATTGACTATGCCAAAGCCTTTGATTGTGTGCATCACAACAAACTTGAAAATTCTTAAAGAGATGGGAATACCAAACCACCTGACCTGCCTCTTGAGAAACCTGTATGCGGGTCAGGAAGCAACAGTTAGAACTGGACATGGAACAACAGGCTGGTTCCAAATAGGAAAAGGAGTACGTCAGGGCTGTATATTGCCACCCTGCTTATTGAACTTACATGCAGAGTGCATCATGAGAAATGCAGGGCTGGATGAAGCACAAGCTGGAATCAAGATTGACGGGAGAAATATCAATAACCTCGGATATGTAGATGATACCACCCTTATGGCAGAAAGTGAAGAGGAACTAAAGAGCCTCTTGATGAAAGTGAAAGAGGAGAGTGAAAAAGTTGGCTTAAAGTTCAACATTCAGAAAACTAAGATAATGGCATTTGGTCCCATCACTTCATAGCAAATAGATGGGGAAACAGTAGAAATAATGGCTGACTTTATTTTTCTGGGCTCCACAATCACTGCAGATGGTGACTGCAGCCATGAAATTAAAAGACACTTACTCCTTGGAAGGAAAGTTAAGCCCAACCTAGACAGCATATTAAAAAGCAGAGACATTACTTTCTCAACAATGGTCCATCTAGCAAGACTATGGTTTTTCCAGTAGTCATCCATGGATGTGAGAGTTGGACTATAAAGAAAGCTGAGCACAGAAGAATTGATGCTTTTGAACTGTGGTGTTGGAGAAGACTCATGAGAGTCCCTTGGACTGCAAGGAGTTCCAACCAGTCCATCCTAAAAGAGATCAGTCCTGGGTGTTCATTGGTAGGACTGATGTTGAAGCTGAAATTTCAATACTTTGGCCACCTGATACAAAGAGCTGACTCATTTGAAAAGACCCTGAAGCTGGGAAAGATTGAGGGCAGGAGGAGAAGAGGATGACAGGGGATGAGATGGTTGGATGGCATCATTGACTCAATGGACATGGGTTTGGGTAGATTCCAGGAGTTCGTGATAGACAGGGAGGTGTGCTGCAGTTCATAGGGTCACAAACAGTCGGACACAACTGAGTGACTGAACTGAACTGAATGAAAATATACTGTAGCAAAACCTGTGGGTTGCACATAAAGCTGTGGTCACATAGATGTTTCAGTATTAGAACTATATATGTAATCATATATATATATATGTATGTATGTATGTGTAAATGATAAAAGAATAAAGCTACCAAAAGATACCCTATTACCTTGAGGTAGACAACTACTGAACTATACCTAATGGTGGAGGCAGGAATACTTAAGAACTTCAGGAGACCAGCAGAAGGCATCATTTGGAAACAGGAGTAGCTTCCAAATGAGGCTGTTTGAGAGCATAGTGAAGGCCAATGTCAGCAGCAGTCTCCAGGAAAGAGCATTGAATGTATAAAGCGGTGGAGAAACTAAAATATATTTAAGATTTGACACTCTGATTCCTTTTAAGGATGATTTATGTTGCTAGGGAAAAAATAAGAAGTACTTGATGTAGAAGGTGAATAAGTTTATAATTTCCAGGAGAATCTTGGTACCAGGACTACAGAATGAAGAACTTGGGAGTCCCCTGGCTAATCTAGCAGAGAGAAATGGAAACAGAGATGAGAGAAAGAAATAGAAAGAAATATTTGTTCAATTTGGCACTGCTGCACACCAAAGCCTAGGTATGCCCTCCAAATCTTAAATAAATGCCATTATGTTCAGAGCTAATTCTGAGACAGTGATTAATGTCCAAGAGATTAACTAGGGACAACTCTTGGAATCAACAATGTATGGAAGAAAAAGGACATCAGATATGGCAAATGTAGAAGTAAAGCTGTGTTGTAGCCTCAGGAAACCTCAGGTGACCCTTTGGGGGAGAGTTCTTAAAATGAGATGACCCCTTCAGGAGGATGTCCCACTTCAGTAGGATGTCTTAACCTTTATATTCTTACACTTGTCATTGGATGAAGGGCGTTCTGGAAAGGGGTGATGCGACCCTTGGCTAAGTGGCTCCCTCTAGCTGAGACTGGCTGCCTGCAGCATTTCCAGGGCTGGGGTAAAAGCGCTAGAATCTGAAAATGGATCAAGTTTCCCTGTCTGGGGTGCCAAAGTACAAAATACAGGCAGGGTATATTACATATAGTTCTTTAGCCTGGAGAAGAGGTCTTGAAGCTGTGAGCCACTCACTGGGAACCAGCAGGACATGAAGGATTCTTGAACAGATCTGAAGCTACTGGAAGGCCTTTCAGGAGTTCAATCCCATAATAAATACTGTACCTTGAGTGTAACTTTGCCCTCTCTGTCAGCCTTCCTCAATTCCCATGCAGGCCCTTTTGGACTTGGACTTGAAGATCCCAGAGGTTGAGCTGGAGACTTCCATGAAGTCTGCTTTCCATCTACTGGCTTTGGTTTCTTGCTCTCTCTGCTCCAAGCTAGTCTCTTCAAACTGCCTTTTCCATTTCTGGCAATAATAGCCCTCTCAAGACCTAACTAACACTTTTCTAGGGCAAAAGGAAGAGAATTAATAAGGGTAGCTTTTATTTCTAGGAGGGAAATTACCGTATTCCTTCATAGTATTCATCTCCTTGATTATTTAACTTTTACTCTAGATTACTCATGGGTATTTCTGCTCCCCTACCTTCAACCCAAGGAGGTTTTAGAACATTGTCCTATCTAGCATCAAGTCTCTCTCCATCTTCCCTGTCTCTCTTTCTTTACCCACCTTTATCCACAGACTCAGGCTTTCTGGACCTCCGAGGAGGATAAGCACTTCACAGAATCTCTGCTACAGGACCAAACATATTGAAATGACTTTTTATGAAGATATTGAAGCAACAGAAAAAGAATACATGAGGATTGTTTCTCCTGAGGGTTCAATTATTTAGAGGGCCTTTATCAAACTTTGATAAATCTAACCTTTCCTTTCTTGACAACAGTTGATCACACTGTGATGAAAACAAGTTAGAAAATGGAAAAATAATATTTGGATTTCAATGAAATAATAAAAATGCAGGGACTATCTTTGACTTTTGCAAAGTGAAAAAAGAGTTCACATTTCGACTATGTGGTGGCAGGAGTCCCTTTTAAAACAGGGCCAGTCTGCATGATGCATTTAAAAATCAACCTTTTCAAATACAGCCATAACACCCACAAGATTTTTTCATTTCTTGGGGTCAGATAAACCAAACTTCAGAGTGGTGCCTTGTATATTAAAGTGATAAACATAATCTGGAAGCACAGCAATGGCTAAAAATATGGAGCTGGCAGCTTTTCATTAAAATTGAAATATTTTTCTGTTTTTAATTCACTGCATAAAATTTTAAATGTCCAAATTCAGTCAGGTAGGTCTTCCTAATGATCATGAGCTTCAATCCTGCTAACAACTAAGCCTGCACTATTAAACTCTACTTTATCTGTTCCAGAAACTTACTGGGTTTCTTTAATGCCTCTGTTACTACTACTTTGTGTCAGTCTGTGTGTTTCTTTAAAAACATAGCTGTGTGACCTCTGGAAGTCTTATTACTTCCTTGAGACTTGGTTGCCTCCTCTGTGAATATCTGGGTATATATTTAGTATTGCTCAACAGAATTTTCTATGATAATGAAAATGTTTTGTATCTGTACTATCCAATGCAGTATTCACTAGCCACATGTAGCTAATAAATATCTTTGAAATATGGCACATCCAACTGAGAAACTGCATTTTTAATTTTAAAATTTGTTTAAATATAAATAACCTCATGTAGTTAGCATCTACTGACAGTATAAATCTATGTAATATTTTAAGAATATTCTCCACTCAAACTCTACCATTCGTTAGCTCAACCTAAATATTTTTGCCCTTTGACAAGCAGAAAATAATTTATGCTTCCCTTGAAATTATTTTTCAAGACCTTTGTCAGTTTGGGGACATTATGTTCTTAAAATTGACTGTGCTTTATGAAACTTTAATAATGTTGAAGTTTCCTGCCCTTGGAAGCACCTTTGTTATTATGGGAAATATTGTGGATGAACAAGGACCATTTCAAGAGATCATGGAGAAAAAACTCCTTCTGGACTTAATTTCATTATGAGGATGCTCAGAATGTCAAAATGCTAAATTGCTTATAGTAAGAACCATGCCTTTTTTATACTATTTTCTGCATGTAGCTGGAAAATGTTTAAAATATTTTAAAATAACTGCACATCTATTTTTGAAGCTGATTTGGCTGTTCAAGGCTTGCTAGCACTTTATCCATCTCACTATTTCACTCAGTAAACCAATGCAGTTGTTACATGTGTGTCTGTGTTCCCTTCTAGATTATGTGTTTATGAAGTTAGAAACTATATTTATGTCACAGCCCCTATGCATAGCACAATATTCATTGCTAATTCAGATCTAGAGAATTCAGCACCACCAAACCAGCTCTCCAACAAATGCTAAAGGATCTTCTCTAGACAGGAAACACAGAAAGGGTGTGCAAACTCGAACCCAAAACAATAAAGTAAATGGCAACGGGATCATACTTGTCAATAATTACCTTAAATGTAAATGAGTTGAATGCCCCAACCAAAATACAAAGACTGGCTGAATGGATATAAAAACAAGACTCCTATATATGTTGCTCCAAGAGACCCACCTCAAAACAGGGGACACATACAGACTGAAAGTGAAGGGCTGGAAAAAAATATTCCATGCAAATAGAGACCAAAAGAAAGCAGGGGTAGCAATACTCATATCAGATAAAATAGACTTTAAAACAAAGGCTGTGAAAAGAGACAAAGAAGGACACTACATAATGATCAAAGGATCAATCCAAGAAGAAGACATAACAATTATAAATATATATGCACCCAACATAGGAGCACTGCAATATGTAAGACAAATGCTAACAAGTATGAAAGGGGAAATTAACAATAACACAATAATAGTGGGAGACTTTAATACCCCACTCACACCTATGGATAGATCAACTAAACAGAAAATTAACAATTGAAAAGAGACAAAGAAGGACACTACATAATGATCAAAGGATCAATCCAAGAAGAAGATATAACAATTATAAATATATATGCACCCAACATAGGAGCACCGCAATATGTAAGACAAATGCTAACAAGTATGAAAGGGGAAATTAACAATAACACAATAATAGTGGGAGACTTTAATACACCACTCACACCTATGGATAGATCAACTAAACAGAAAAGTAACAAGCAAACACAAACTTTAAATGATACAACAGACCAGTTAGACCTAATTGATATCTATAGGACATTTCACCCCAAAACAATGAATTTCACCTTTTTCTCAAGCGTACATGGAACTTTTTCCAGGATAGATCACATCCTGGGCCATAAATCTAGCCTTGGTAAATTCAAAAAAAAATTGAAATCATTCCACACATCTTTTCTGACCACAATGCAGTAAGATTAGATGTCAATTACAAGAGAAAAACTATTAAAAATTCTAACATATGGAGGCTGAACAACATGCTGGTGAATAACCAACAAATCACAGAAGAAATCAAAAAAGAAATCAAAATATGCATAGAAACGAATGAAAATGAAAACAACAACCCAAAACCTGTGGGACACTGTAAAAGCAGTGCTAAGGGGAAAGTTCATAGCAATACAGGCATACCTCAAGAAACAAGGAAAAAGTCAAATAAATAAACTAACTCTACAGCTAAAGCAAATAAAAAAGGAAGAAATGATGTACCCCAGGGTAAGTAGAAGGAAAAAAATCTTAAAAGTTAGGGCAGAAATAAATGCTAAAGAAACAAAAGAGACCATAGCAAAAATCAACAAAGCCAAAAGCTGGTTCTTTGAGAGGATAAATAAAATTGACAAACCATTAGCCAGACTCATCAACAAACAAAGGGAGGAAAATCAAATCAATAAAATTAGAAATGAAATTGGAGAGATCACAACAGACAACACAGAAATACAAAGGATCATAAGAGACTACTATCACTAATTATATACCAATAAAATGGACAACTTGGAAGAAATGGACACATTTTTAGAAAAATATAACTTTCCAAAACTGAACCAGGAAGAAATAGAAAATCTTAACAGACCCATCACAAGCACAGAAATTGAAACTGTAATCAGAAATCTTCCAGCAAACAAAAGCCCAGGTCCAGAAGGCTTCACAGCTGAATTCTACCAAAAGTTGAGAGAAGAGCTAACACCTATGCCACTCAAACTCTTCCAGAAAATTGCAGAGGAAGGTAAACTTCCAAACTCATTCTATGCGGCCACCATCACCCTAATACCAAAACCTGACAAAGATGCCACAAAAAAAAGAAAACTACAGGCCAATATCACCGATGAACATAGATGCAACAATCCTTAACATAATTCTAGCAATCAGAATCCAACAACACATTAAAAAGATCATACACCATGACCAAGCGGGCTTTATCCCAGGGAAGCAAGGATTCTTCAATATCCACAAATCAATCGATGTAATACACCACATTAACAAATTGAAAAATAAAAGCCATATGATTATCTCAACAGATGCAGAGAAAGCCTTTGATAAAATTCAACATCCATTTATGATAAAAACTCTCCAGAAAGCAGGAATAGAAGGAACATACCTCAACATACTAAAAGTTATATATGACAAACCCACAACAAACAGTATCCTCAATGGTGAAAAGTTGAAAGTATTTCCCCTAAAGTCAGGAACAAGACAACAGTGCCCACTTTCACCACTACTATTCAACATAGTTTTGGAAGTTTTGGCCACAGCAATCAGAGCAGAAAAAGAAATAAAAGGAATTCAAATTGGAAAAGAAGAAGTAAAACTCTCACTGTTTTCAGATGACATGATCCTCTACATAGAAAACCCTAAAGACACCACCAGAAAATTACTAGAGCTAATCAGTGAATATATTAAAGTTGCAGGATATAAAATCAACACACTGAAATCCCTTGCATTCCTATACACTAATAAAGAGGATATAGAAAGAGAAATCAAGGAAACAATTCCATTCGCCATTGCAGCGAAAAGTATGGCTCAGAGGTTAAAGCGTCTGCCTCCAATGTGGGAGACCCAGGTTCGATCCCTGGGTGAGGAAGATCCCCTGGAGAAGGAAATGGCAATCCACTCCAGTATTCTTGCCTGGAGAATCCCATGGATGGAGAAGCCTAGTAGGTTACAAGATGTGTATAAGAGACAGGGATACTGAAGTGCTGAGTCTGCCTCCAATGTGGGAGACCCAGGTTCGATCCCTGGGTGAGGAAGATCCCCTGGAGAAGGAAATGGCAATCCACTCCAGTATTCTTGCCTGGAGAATCCCATGGATGGAGAAGCCTAGTAGGTTACAGTCCACGGGGTCACAAAGAGTCGGACACGACTGAGCGACTTCACCTCACCTCACCTCAAATAAACTAAAGACATATAAATAGAAAACTATAAAACACTGGTGAATGAAATCAAAGAGGACACTAATATATGGAGAAATATACCATGTTCATGGATCCCAAGAATCAATAGAGTAAAAATTAATATACTACCCAAAGCAAGCTATAGATTCAATACAATCCTTATCAAGCTACCAACGGTATTTTTCACAGAGGTAGAACAAATAATTTCACCATTTGTATGGAAATACAAAAAAAAAAACTCGTATAGCCAAAGCAATCTTGAGAAAGAATGGAACTGGAGGAATCAACCTGCCTGACTTCAGGCTCTGTGACAAAGCCACAGTCATCAAGACAGTATGGTACTGAAACAAAGACAGAAATATAGATCAATGGAACAAAATAGAAATTCCAGAGATACATCCACGCACCTGTGGACACCTTATCTTTGACAAAGGAGGCAAGAATATACAGTGGATTAAAGACAATCTCTTTAAGAAGTGGTGCTGGGAAAGCTGGTCAACCACTTGTAAAAGAATGAAATTAGAACACTTTCTAACACCATACACAAAAATAAACTCAAAATGGATTAAAGAGCTAAACATCAGACGAGAACTATAAAACTCCTGGAGGAGAACATAGGCAAAACACTCTCCAACATAAATCACAGCAGGATCTTCTATGACCCACCTCCCAGAATATTGGAAATAAAAGCAAAAATAAACAAATGGGACCTAATTAAACTTAAAAGCTTCTGCACAACCAAGGAAACCATAAGCAAGGTGACATGACAGCCTTCAGAATGGGAGAAAATAATAGCAAAGGCAGCAACTGACAAAGAACTAATTTCAAAAATATACAAGCAACTCCTGCAGCTCAATTCCAGAAAAATAAATGACCCAATCAAAAAATGGGCCAAAGAATTAAACAAACATTTATCCAAAGAAGACATACAGGTGGCTAACACACACATGAAAAGATGCTCAACATCACTCATTATCAGAGAAATGCAAAGCAAAACCACAATGAGGTACCATTTCACGCCAGTCAGAATGGCTGCTATCCAAAAGTCTACAAGCAAGAAATGCTGGAGAGGGTGTGGAGAAAAGGGAACCATCTTACACTGTTGGTGGGAATGCAAACTAGTACAGCCACTATGGAGAACAGTGTGCAGATTCCTTAAAAAAACTGGAAATAGAACTGCCATATGACCCAGCCATCCCACTGCTGGGCATACACACCGAGGAAGCCAGAACTGAAAGAGACACATGTACCCCAATGTTAATCGCAGCACAGTTTCTAATAGCCAGGACATGGAAGCAACCTAGATGCCCATCAGTAGATGAATGGATAAGAAAGCTGTGGTACATATCCACAATGGAGTATTACTCAGCCATTAAAAAGAATACATTTGAATCAGTTCTAATGAGGTGGATAAAACTGGAGCCTATTATACAAAGTGAAGTAAGCCAGAAAGAAAAATACCAATACAGTATACTAATGCATATATATGGAATTTAGAAAGATGGTAACAATAATCCTGTATGCGAGAGAGCAAAAGAGACCCAGATATATAGAAGAGTCTGTTGGACTCTGTGGGAGAGGGAGAGGGTGGGATGATTTGGGAGAATGGCATTGAAACATGTATAATATCATATATGAAAGAAATCACCAGTCCAGGTTCAATGCATGATACTGGATGCTTGGGGCTGGTGCACTGGGATGACTCAGAGGGATGGTATGGGGAGGGAGGAGGGAGGGGGTGTTCAGGATGGGGAAAACGTGTACACCCATGGTGGATTCATGTTGATGTATGACAAAACCAGTACAATATTGTAAAGTAATTAACCTCCAATTAAAATAAATTTATATTAAAAAAACAAATACAGTCTTTGATGAGCAAAGACTAATGCCCATACAACGTAGTGTATTTACTCGTATGTTTTCCCTCTATTACATTTTGAGAGGAAAAAGCTTAAGAAAAATGCCACCCTCCCACCATAATTTCTCCGTCTTTCAGACATTTCTTTGAATTGTTTTGCTTTGAACTGGCAGCTGCATTGTCAATTTTGTCTTCTCAAGTGGAATGCCTTTTGTTCTTTTCAGAACAGACCAAGTGTTAAAAAGAAGGAGCAGGAGCCTGGTTGCCTCCAGCTGGAAATGGGAGAAGGGAGAGCTACTTTGGGTTCCTTTTCTAAAAGATTTTTTTTTTTTTTGATGTGGATAATTTTTAAAGTCTTTACTGAATTTGTTATAATATTGCTTGTTTTAGGTTTTGGTTTTTTAGCCACTTGGCATGTAGAATATTAATTCTCTGACCAGGGACTGAACCTGCAACCCCTGCATTGGAAAGGGAAGTCTTAACCACTGGATTGCCAGGGAAGTCCCTACTTTGGGTTTGTAATCCTACTGCTACTGCCTCTTGCCTCTCTTTCTCCAAAGTATGTGCACAGGCTGAGTGTGGGCTGTTATCTTCCCTCGAGAAGAGTGAGCTGTATGCTGCTCACTGCTGAATTAGGAAAACATCAGCTGTCTTGTCCTTATTTTCCTGAAGCAAACATGCCCCAAATCTGAAACTTGGAAAGTCAAAGATATTTTCCACGGCAGGATGACCTTTCAATCACTTGCCAAACATTTCCCTCTCTTTGAAAGACACACATAACCAGATTACCTAAGTGCTTCAGTGAAGTCTTTTACTCTGGAGCACTTATTCAGGAATGCAGGCCAGGGCTAATGGAAAGGAGGCCTTAGAAAGGACAGTGTTCCAAACTAAATTTGCTACTGCTAAATTTTCTCTTTCATATTCAGTCAACAGGGAATGAGAATCTTGGGGTGATGAAAAGTTGCAAGAGTGGTAGTGTTCGAGGTTCACAGATGCTTGCTGATTCTACCCCCAATTTCCAGTTGGGAGGAAACAGGACCCAGCTCTTGGAGGAGACCTAGAGGATTGTTTGTCTATTGTCAGAAAAGAGCAGCAAAGGTGATCAGGTATGCAAGGAGGAGGCTTAGCTTCCAGCAAACTCCCTATCTGTGGTCTCATAACACCATTTGTTCATAAACTCGAGACTCCCTGGAGGCTCCAGACATATATTTGAGAATTTGGGGCAACTGACACTTGCACAGAATTGTGTTGGGACTTCTTTCAGACCTTGCCATGGTTCTGTTCCATCAAATTAACATAGGGATGTTTAACTCTTTTGGAGCCTAGAGGTTACTATGCCTTGGATTGGTTGCAGTGTCAAAAGAATGACTAGATTGCCACTCTGTTGCATTTAATCCTGAGGATTCTATGATTAAGTGGACCACAGCCAAACAGATATTCATCAGAACTCCAGAGGGTTTTTTTTTTTTTTTTCTAGAAATGCATCAATGACCTCACTCCCTGTGGAGTTATTAGTGAACTCCTCTGTGGTTTTTATATATACTGGGGCTTTGTATTCTTGCCTCTCTACTAAACCATTTAGGGCAGACACCATACCTATTTAATGTGGTTTTGTAATGTAGTTTTTGAATAATTTTAAAATACTTTTCGTTTCTTTAGAGCATCCCTGTGAGATTATTTAGCATTATCCTTTTTGCTTTTCAATGGTAAGAGGTTAAACTATGAAGAAGTTGAGTGATTTCCCTAAGGCTACATAACAGTTGGGGCTTCCCTGGTGGCTCAGATGGCAAAGAATCTGCCTGCAATGCAGGAGACCTGGGTTTGATCCCTGGGTCAGGAAGATCCCCTGGAGAAGGGAATGGCAAATCACTCCAGTATTCTGGCTGGAGAATTCCATGGACAGAGGAGCCTGGCAGGCTACAGTCCACAGGGTCGCAGAGTCGGATATGACTGAGCAATTAACACTATAACACACTACATAACAGTTGAAGGATGAAGTCAACATGAGAACTCTGCTCTCAGACTTTTCTCATCATATCATGCCCTACACCTGATATACACATTGCAAAATCACAGGATTGGAAGAGCCCTTGAGATGATAGTCCAGCCTTATAATGGATGTTAAGCCTCCTTTGCAACATTCCTGTCCAATGGCCACTCTGTCTCTGCTCAGACATGCCATGTGGTAATAGGCCATTCTATTTCTCTCCACTGCTGAGATGTGGTTTTGAAACTGGGTGGCCACATTTCCTTCCTTCCCATCGAATGTTCCTCAACACCTTTGAGCTGCTCTCTCTAGTATGGAATTCTTTATTAAGAATGCTTTCCTAGGTAGTGGCATGGCTCACAGCAAGCTGTAAAGATGTACTCCTTCCTATCTATGACTCCATCTTTGTGGCAGCCGTAGTGGTGGCTGCAGTGGTTTCAGTAACCAATATACAGTTCTCTGTCCACGTCCAGGAGCTACGTGCTCTAGAGTGGACTGGCCAGGAGACAGTTACTCCGATCAAAGCTTGTGGAGGCTCACTGGAGGGCAACACCCTGGAAAATCAAGCAGTGCTCCCGGCAGGCATGCCTATGGAGGTGACTCTTGGCCAGTGTGAGGTGGAGACCTTGACCACTCTGGAAGTAGCTGGCCACATGCTTGGAGGTAAAGCCCATTGTTGTACTGTATATTCCTATTTGCTGGGAATACAGACTCTCAAAATGGCCAGAAGGTATGAAAAGGAGGGGCAGTGAGAGGAGGAGGAGACACTGATGGCTGAGTTAAGTGGCAGATGTAGGACAACTGTCACTTCATGAATGTTGTACCCACTTTGGGCAAGAAGAAGGGTGCCAATTTTAACTCTTAAATCCTTTGTGATACTGTTTTTTTTTTTTTTTCTAATAAAGTCACTTGATGCCTGCTAAGTCACTTCAGTCATGTCTGACTCTTTGTGACACTATGGACTGTTGCCCGTCAGGCTCCTCTGTCCATGGGATTCTCCAGGCAAGAAGATTGGAGTGGGTTGCCATTTCCTCCTCTGGGGGATCTTCCTGACCCAGGGATTGAACCCACATCTCCTGTGTCTCCTACACTGGCAGGCATGTTATTTACCACTAGCATCACTTGGGGAGCACAATAAAGCCACCTGGTCTGTTTAAAAAAATGCTTTGCTATCTTACAGTTCATTCCCTCTAGTTACAAGGTGGCTCCTCACTCATCTGGCCAGCTTATGTTGGTAGGCTCAAGGGTCTTTAAGACATATTTCAATCTGGTTTTAAAGAAGCAGCTCAGGATTGAGAGGGCTAGCTCAGTGTTCTCATTACACCACAGTTTTCTGTCTGGTTACCAGATCGCTGATCCTGAAGACCACGGGGCATAGAAATGCCTTGGAAGACCAAGGCTACCACCTGAATTGTTTAGTTGAATTTATTCAGGCTTCCACCTGGGTAGTTTAAATACAAAGTAGTGGAGATGACCAAATAATGATCTCCAGTTAAAGACAGCTTAGCTCATTCAAGTATCTCCTCCCAAACAAGACCTATGGTATTATCTCTCAAGTAAGTTCCAGGATCCAGAGAACACTTCTTGTTCTAATCTGACAAGCTATTACCCAGAAAAGCTTAGCACTGACAGCAGAATATGCAAGCCCACCTTGTTGGAATCACTGGTTTACCAGTGGGAACCAGCTAATTTAGAAATCAGCATTCTCTTATTATATAAAATGATGGGGACTTTAATACTGGAGGAAAGAAATTAGGTTCCCAATAGGGAAGACAGAAAAATAATGACACCAAGGACAAGTCAGCGCTCACCACTGTGTATCTCCTCAGAAGTCCAGGGAAGGCTATTTGGCTAGTGAAAGCTGTGAATTATGACCACATAATAATAGTCAGAGGGTGTTAGTTACAAACTAAATAGGTTTGGTTTTTAGACACACGTGTTTCATTTATAGAAGAAATTTTAATGCTCTCCTGTCTATGGTGCACTAATCTGGAGTCAAAGATATTGTCACTTAGGCACTCATGTGACCTTCCTACCATGAACCTCTAGATCCCTGTCATCTAAAAAGAGAGACTTGTTTCATGGGGGTGATGGAAGTCTTTTGGGGCACCTTGGATCAGAAACCTTGGCTTGGGTTTTTGTTTAGAGCAAATATCAGCTCCTTAAAGTAGAAAATATTTGACTGAAAGAAGGTTTGTAAATCTTTAGACTGTCTTTCCTCTCTACTAAAGGCTGAAATAGAGGTAGTTATTTAGTCTATAACATGCAAGATTTAGGTTAGATGCAAGGAAAACAGTTCAGAATGGGTGACTATGGCTTGTCACAGAATTCACTCTGTGTGACTTTCAAGACAGAAGAACTAAATTTTAATGTATTAATAGTAGAAGTGACGATTGAAAGTCAGAAGTTGGCTCTGCTGTAAAAGTCACTCCATTGAGCCTGGACAAATCACTTCCCTTTGTGAGTCTCACTGTCCCCATCTATAAATTGGGAGGAAATGGAGTAGACAGTCTTTTCAGGTTTGACATTCTATGAATATCACTTATTCATGTGATAGCATGGCTGGACCTTGAGGACGTTATGCTAAGTGAAATAAGTCAGACAGAAAAAGTAAATACTGTGTGATGTCACTTACATGTGGAATTTGAAAAAACAAGCAAACAAACAAAGCTCAACTTCCTAATACAGAGACTGGGTTGGTGGATGCCAGAGGTGGGAGTAGGGGAATAAGGGGAAAAAGTGAAGAGGGTCAAAGGGTACAAACTTCCAGGTATAAAATAAATAAGTCCTGGGTATGGAATGTACAACATGATTATTATATAATAGTTAATAATATTGTGTTGAATATTTGAAAGTGGTTAAGAGAGTAGTCTTAAAATTTCCATCACAAGAAAGAAAAACAATTGTATGTAATTATGTGTGGTGATGGATAAATTGGGGCTTCCCAGGTAGCACTAGTGGTAAAGAACCACCTGCCAATGCAGAAGACACAGAAGATGCAGGTTTGACCCCTGGATCAGGAAGGTTCCCCCAGAAGCTGGCATAGCATCCCACTCCAGAATTCTTGTTGGGAGAATCCCATGGACAGAGGAGCCTGGTGGATTCAGGCTACAGTCCATAGGGTCACAAAGATAATATTGTGTTGAATATTTGAAAGTTGTTAGAGTAGATCTTAAAATTTTCATCACAAGATAGAAAAACAATTGCATATAACTACGTGTGATGATGGATGTTAACTAGACTAACTGTGGTGATCATTTCACAATGTATACAAATAGCAAATCACTATTTTGTGTACTTGAAACTAAATCACTATTATAAATCAATCATATCTCAATTAAAAAATTACAGGGTACCTGCTGTGTTCCAAAACCTGTTGTGAGGATTCAAAAATGAATAAAATAGGCAAAGTCCTCTGAAGAGGTGACAGAGACAACACACATATATGTCAGGAAGTGCTCAGTGCTATGAAGAATCTTGACACTCAGCAAGAGGTAGGGAGCAATGTGGAGGAACTATTTTTATACAGAGTGATCAAGGAAGACCTGCCTGATAGGGTAGCATTGAAGCAGATAGCTAAAGGAAGGAAGGGAGCCAGGCATGCAGCTTTGAGTTGACCAAAAAGTTCATTTGGATTTTTCCATTTTGGCCAACCCAGTGCTTGAATGAGGAACATTTCAGGCAAAGACACTGAGGCTAGATCATCCCTGTAAAAGGTGAGTGTGGCTGGAGCAATCGAGTGAGGTGAGAGTGGTAGATGAGGGGAAAGAACAGGAGCCTAGATCATACAGGGCCTTGAAGGCTTTGAAAAGGGGTTTTGGAGGGCTTTGGGCAGAGTGACATGGTCTGATTTAGGTTTTAAAAGAGTGACTCTGGCTGTTCAGTTCAGTTCAGTCGCTCAGTCGTGTCTGACTCTTTGCGCCCAATGGATCGCAGCACACCAGGCTTCCTTGTTCATCACCAACTCCTGGAGCCTACTCAAACTCAGGTCCATTGAGTCGGTGATGCCATCCAACTGTCTCATCCTCTGTCATCCCCTTCTCCTCCTGCCTTCAATCTTTCCCAGCATCAGGGTCTTTTCAAATGAGTCGGTTCTTCACATCAGGTGGCCAAAGTATTGGAGTTTCAGCTTCAGCATCAGTCCTTCCAATGAATATTCAGGACTGATTTCCTTTAGGATGGACTGGTTGGATCTCCTTGCAATCCAAGGGACTCTCAAGAGTCTTCTCCAGCACCACAGTTCAAAAGCATCAATTGTTCAGTGCTCAGCTTTCTTTACAGATCAACTCTCTAAGTGAAAGTGAAAGTGAAGTCGCTCAGTCGTGTCCGACTCCTCTGTCCATGGGATTTTCCAGGCAATAGTACTGGAGTGGATTGCCATTTCCTTCTCCAGGGATCTTCCCAACCCAGGGATTGAACCTGGGTCTCCCGCATTGTAGACAGACGCTTTACCATCTGAGCCACCAGGGAAGTCCAACTCTCTAACTCTCATACATACTGGAAAAACCATAGCTTTGACTAGATAGACCTTTGTTGGTAAAGTAATGTCTCTGCTTTTTAACATGTTGTCTAGGTTTGTCATAGCTTTTCTTCCGAGGAGCAAGTGTCTTTTAATTTCATGACTTTTCCCAACCCAGGGATTGAACCTGGGTCTCCCGCATTGTAGACAGACGCTTTACCATCTGAGCCACCAGGGAAGTCCAACTCTCTAACTCTCATACATACTGGAAAAACCATAGCTTTGACTAGATAGACCTTTGTTGGTAAAGTAATGTCTCTGCTTTTTAACATGTTGTCTAGGTTTGTCATAGCTTTTCTTCCGAGGAGCAAGTGTCTTTTAATTTCATGACTGCAGTCACCATCTGCAGTGATTTTGGAGGCCCCCCCCCCAAAAATAAAGTATTTCACTGTTTCCATTGTTTTCCCATCTATTTGCCATGAAGTGATGGGACCAGATGCCATGATCTTAGGTTTTAAAAGAGTGACTGGCTGTTAGTATACTAGATTATATGCAAGATCAGTTAGAAGGCAGCTACAATCATCTGGGTAAGAGGTAACTGTGGCTTTGACTAGGGGGAAGTGGTGGTGGTGGGAGGTGGTCATATTCTAGGGTGGTCTGGACTGATTCAAGGCTTCAAGTCTCTTCTCATGGACGTCTCATGGTTTCCTCTATTCTTTGAGCCTCCTTTAAACATTATGAGTCTCTAATTGCAGTTCACCTACTTCAAACAGAGGAAAGCTTGATTTATCCTTTTTGTGAATTCTCCAAATGACTAGCCCTTCTCAAATCAAAGTGGGAAAAAATAACCTAAACAGGCAATTGATAAGAGAAGGCTTATCCTCTTTGAGCTTGTTAAGGCTATTCTATTCCAAGGCTAAATGCCATTTTATTGGGTGCTAGATAAGAAGACACTAAAAGCCTCTGCATTATCAAGAATCTTTCCGGCATATAAGTCAGGGCTGCCTGATCATCCTACTTGACACTGGTCTTAGACTACTTAGTGTCCCAAACACATTCTCAAGCTAGAGGATTATGTTAGCACAACATCAAACAAAGTTAAGTGTTTGGAAAATATCCTATGTATCAGATCAATGTAGACAATTTGGAGAGTTTGGATCAGAAGGAGTATATATAGATAGACTTGTCACATTTCCTCCCTTTTATATGTTTCCTCCCTACTAAGGAAATCTAGGAAAATGATTTGTCTGACTCTCTGCGACCCCATAGACTGTAGCCTACCAGGCTCCTCTGTCCATGGGATTTTCCAGGCAATAGTCCTGGAGTGGATTGCCATTTCCTTCTCCAGGGGATCTTCCCAACCCAGGG